>CAJQUW010008248.1:0-183127 GCA_907163375.1 Prostheceraeus crozeri | reverse complement strand
TATCTTCTCATTTCACTAATTTCCAATGATCCAGAGATATACTAAGATCAAAGATGTTACCGTTTTTCATCACAATTAAATACATATTAAATACCAAAATATAAATCCTTGATCGAAGGTTTATCGTGCCCCCAAAAACGTTAGAGTAACGTTAAATTATTTCGGATCATGGTAGCTTAATTAAACTTTAGCAATGGTCGACAAGTTCCGCTATCCTAAATTAAGAAAAGTATTATTTCCAATATAAACTTTAGTTTCCAAAAAACGAATTTCATTGATTACTACAATTGTAATCCGCATGAGAAAGATAGTGAAATCTCACCAAAAATAATTGTTCTTAGAAAAAGCCATAACATGTACAACCAAGTTAACAAAATTGTTTCACATCAATCAACCAGAGTATACACAGACAATTCTGGAAAAATTACAATTTCATAGCATGATTTTGCAATATAGCCAAGTCCACTTTCCACTTCAGAGACCATCTACATATCCAATATGTACCTGGCAGGTTGACTTGCGAGTAGATTATAATGCCCTGAGTAAGTTATCCAGATAAGTAAATATACTCGGAGTAAATTTATAATATTCAATTAGCATATTAATTCTACTTGTGAACATAATTGGGAAAACCGAGTACACTATTATTTTATCAGGTGCATGCAATTATGAGAATATTTGTAGCCTATAATTCAAATCTGAAGATAATCTTTGCTAAGGTTGAAATATTATTTGTAAAAAAGCTAATCACCACAATAACAAAATCAGTTGTTTTTTCAGTAACATTTATAATTAAATTATGTCGAGCTATCAAACTTTCCAAATGCTATTATGCAAATTTTTCCAAGAAATTCGGTGTGTTCAATCATAAATCAGGGCTACTCTATTATTGCGCAATGTGATGGTCTCTACAACATGTACATGATATACTTCTAATGATTACATGATCAATCAAATTAAAAGCATCTGGTAAAATTGCATTGACATTCATGAATCATGGTTACTTTGCAAAATAAAGAGATGCAATTTTTGAAAAATGGCAATGCACCTTGACAACTTATCTAGCATTACATTAGAGTTTGACAGAATTTGGGGCTTTCTTCAGCCATCTCTGTATAGAGTCGATTATATCTTTTTCAGATGCATTCGTAAATTCATTTCGCGCAATTCCAAAAATGACACGACATATATTCGGGAAACAGTTTTTCAGTGATAGTTTCCCTTTATGTTTCCCAAGCCAATTTAATTCACAGGCGACCTGTTGTGTAAAAAGCTTTGACAGTGCCATGTATACTGTCGATCTAACTTCATCACCACCAACATTTCCAACGTAAGACACAAATGTTTCCACTTTATCAGATGTACTGAAATGCTCATTCAATTTCTCACAGTCCGTAATAAGCTCACAAGGGAGTTTCACATCGATGTCAGGTATCTGAATATTATTCTTATTCCTCAGTTGTCTTAGCATCATATTGTTCTCCTTGTTTAAAATGTAGTTAGCACTCAGAAGTTTTATAATTTGGGAGGCAGTGGTATTCGTGCTTCCGCATACTTCTACTAGAACTCTGTCAGTTTCACTAGGCTTAGTGATTGGATGGTCACGAGATCTATCTAACGATGACATAGAAGCACCAAGAGCCTGAACATGTCTTCCAGTCGGCGTAGAAGAAGGTCCGGAAATTTCATCGGGAGCGCGCGTTGGTGTTGATGCACGGCTGGTAACTGGTCGAAGATTATCAGGCATTGGATCGAAATAGGGGGTCTTTCCGGTCGGCGTAGAAGAAGGTCCGGAAATTTCATCGGGAGCGCGCGTTGGTGTTGATGCACGGCTAGTAACTGGTCGAAGATTATCAGGCATTGGATCGAAATGTGGGGTCTTCCTGATCGGCGTAGAAGTATGTAAGGAAATTTCATCAGGATCCCACGTTGCTATCGATACAAGACTCGCAGCTGGGCGAGGGATACTGGGCATTGGATCACAATTTGAAGCCTTTCTAGTTGGCTTAGAACAATGTCTGGAAATTTGTAAGTTTGTTTCTCCACCTTCGTTATCAGAAGTTTCACTGGTGCGGTCAAAACAAGGTCTTTTTCTGGGCTGCTCTCCGTCAGTCTCCGACATACTCCCCTTCTTTTCATATCGCTGAGCGCGATAATAGACATAATCCAAGTCATCTGTAAGAAATATGTAGGCTATCATGCAGCATTAAAAACAACTGATGATCAACATTTAATCAAAATTATATACGTCGTAAGTCTCACATTCATTTTGATGTGTGTAATTTGCATCACTAGCGTCCTATTTCAGGATGCACGGAATAAAGAATCAGATGGTAATTTCCAAACAGGAGAGAAGATTCAGACTTTCAGCAAAAATCGCAATTCACCCGACAGATACATAGATAGTCATAGAACGCGTGTAAAAAACTAATTGAACTCAACACTTAGAACGATTCTTATTGAGAGAAGCCAAAACGTGGAAGAAAATGTTTCTTTGTCAACGGTCCCAAGACTTTCGCATACGACATTGTCATAAGAAATGTCTTTCAGCTCTGAGAACCGTCGCAAAACCGCTGCTCGGCTCGGTGCAGTGTCAGGAGGAATCTTTCCCAACTCATTGAAACACTCGCTAGCAATAAGGTCCAATCTGAGATGTGTCAGCAGTGCGTGGAAGTTGTTCATAGTCGATCTTTAAGCGCGGAAATTGATACCAAATTGCGGTGATTATACAAATCCGCAGTGTTTATACATGAAGATAGTTAGCGGATGCTAACTGAAAATATATGTGAAGAATTAGAAAATACAATCAACATTATTAAATATTATATGAAGAGCGACGTTATGTCTGTCTCCTTTGCGTTCATTGACCGCATTATAAAAGAAATTCAATTAAAGATCGCTAGACTACGGCCGTCGCTTCGTGCCACAGAAATTTCAAGGACCAATTCAGAAGTAGCAGTATGATGCAGTGCATCAAATGTATAGCCATAAAGCGTAGTTATTGCTTATAGCTCGCTATTGCTCGAAGAAAGTCGGAATAATAGAAAATTCAAAGAAGTAGGATATACTCGTATATTAACAGAATTCACGAAGATAGCCACTGTATAGTTCTACTTTATTGCCTTTCTCCGAATTGAGTTTCTCTGATTTTTGATCCTGATAAGCAATTCGAGGGAATGATACGAACACGCATTTCTGAGATAGATGACTAAATCATTCTGTGTAGCCTACTCTTGACTTCTGCAAGTGTTATAGCGCATTGACCGGCGCTGTGGCCTAGTAGTAGTGTTCGCCCTGCGTCGGTAGACGCTTCGTTCCAAATCTTGTCGGTCAAACCTACAACTTTTAAAATAGTGCATGTACACTCTGCTTCCTTGCTAAACACCCACACAAAAAGAATGCGAGTGGGATAAATAACAAGCTCGGTCCACATGGAATGGCGCCTGACCAAAATCCTTCCAGTATAAACAACAGTTTAATTTATAAGTATCTCCTAACGTATCGCTTACAATCAATTACATTTTTGTGATACTCTGCATGCATTGTCTTTTCAAAATCATCAATTGACTTTTATCTTTCTATCTTCAGAATAGCTTTGGCGATATATTCCACGATTCAACTCCAGCTGATCAATTTCAAGTAAAGGCATTCTCATTTTAAAAGGTGTTTCGCGATTTTTTGAAATTAATTCTCCTCTCATTTCGATCCTTTATTTTGTGATGTCTCGATAAGAATCCTTTCGTAGTAGTAGTTACATTTTTCATGTATTTAATTGATAAGCAGTTAAATATTGTATCTTGAATCTCGAGGTGTTAACAAAAATCGATGCCCAAAAGAATTCTTCGGGTTGAAATAATTGGCACTATACCAAAACTTGAAGCATTTCATTGATGTATAAACCGAAAGCTGCCGGAGTTAACACTCTATTTCAAATTCTTTACTCTACGGCTGAAATGACATCATCAGAGCATCCTCTTGATTCAACCGACTGTCTGTGACATGGCATCCAGACACGATCTCATATAACGCAAGAACTACAGTAATTACAAACTAATTATTGAATATTCCCTTAGTCAATCATTGATCGGCATTGAAGTTTGTGGACGACATTCTGTTATGCAAGCGTTGCAATGCGACACAAAGGTTATTTCATTTGGAAGAGGAGGATAGCTATAATTATCAAACTTCATGGATCTCAGGATTGACCCCAATTTATCTTTGATTTACGGAAACGTAGGCACTAGTATAACAGGTAGTACATTCTGAATATCATAATACCGATAATTTCTCAGAAAATATGTATACTTAACTATGAGATTTTCCTGTATTTTATCATATTCGCTGTGAAAATTGTATTTTGATCTATGTATCAAAAATATAACAAAATGGGATTTGCGAGGTGTTGTATGACAGAGCAATTAAAAATTTTCTCTTCAAGCATTTAATTTTGTGGGGGGGGGTTTAATGCAGTGTCTTCGAATGAATTATATTACCGTTCCCGATCAAAGCGAAGAGGAAGAAAATCATGTGACCATGTCCAAAACGCATTGTTGACAACAATTGAGAATGACTGAATTTTCGTTAAAGGATTCAAACACGTGTATTTCCTAACCGAAATTTCGATACCTCTACGATAAAATTTGTCGTGTTAACAGGAAAGAATAACACGCTTTCATTCAATTTGTCTCTCGCCTGAGAGGCTTGTATTAACAATAGTTCGCACTGTGTCATAACATACACATTTTTTCTTGATATGTTGGTTAATAGGGTTGGATTAAGTTGAAGAAAATATTCAATTGGGGAAAATATGTATTAGGCTACTGTCATATTCCAGCAAATAAAATCAGGATACGTACGGTATTCCAATACCAGACGCATGTTGATTGAAGTTCAATGTTTCCTCATTTATGTTTTTGGGACATCAGTATGCAGTACCAGTAGCGGATCCAAGGGGGGGGTTCATGGGGTTCAAACCCCCCCTCGGAGTTGAAGGACTTTTAATATAATTGCTACTTTTCCTGCATTCATACAAATTTATATCAGATGATCTACAGTGAACTGGAAGTTTAAGTGTAAAACAAAACTCAAATCCATTGGACTTGGCATTCTTCTATTCTGACCAAGCACATTTCTTAACACATGGGAAAACGATTCCGCAAGGCATAGGGCGAAGCTGATTATGTCATTCCACTAACAAGCAAAGTAATTGAAACTCGCCATCAACACAATTTTCTTTGGTCTGAATTTTAACGATTCTTTGCTGATGGTATTAATTTAATGGGTTATCAGCGTCGTATGCATCTTCAGTTCTGCTTTTATTGCCTGTGCATAAAATGTTTAACGCATTTGCTGATAATATTTCGCACATAGCCTGAAGCAATTCAGTGTTGCGGCGGTCATCGTTGTGGACTTCCTGCTGAGGGATAACGCGCTGGGAGATTTTATGAAACAAAGCCCGTGGGCTGTTTCCATTAACCGAAGCAGTGTCGCCCCCAGGTGAGTTTGATCCGTGCGTACATGTTTATAACTGCACTTTTTCCAATCAACACATTTTAAATGTGGTTTCTTGCATTTCATTTGTTCGCCAATGTAATATAAAAGTAACCGAGTTTATCAATTTATCAGCCTCAGTAATTTGTGACTCGTTACATTACACGAAACTTTCTGACCTATTTTGAAAACGTGCAATTTAATTGATCAGTAAGTACAGGCCTCAACATGAATGACTTGAATGTTCAATTCAATGAAATGATGAAATCTCATTCAAGGTCGGTGATACAATATACGGTATGGAGTAACCTCCACAGCGGCACCAGAGCCCTGTCGCTGCGTCGTTTCTGACAGCAGATTCGACTTACTTCGACGTGACAACCCTCGGCCCCGGGAATAATTCCTGGGTGGTTGTCTTTGGTGGGAATGCGTTAGAGTAACGCTAATGAAGCAGTCGAAGGAAGAAAAACTCATGGGCTTAGATGTATCACCGACTCGGCCACTAGACATAGGATGCCCCTTAGTTAAGTTGGCCACCTTAATAACTTAGTATGACTTCTCCACCCCTACCTTGTTCGGATGACCTGTCTGGGGGTAGTGTTGAATGCAGCGACTTCGACAGTCAGTGAATCTAACAGGCACCCTGATCAGATTGACCATCTGATAGGACCGGCCTGATAGAGGAGACGGAAGTTTAATGCTGCAATCAATTCGCCAGCAGCTCCGATCGTGGGATGATGGTCTCGTCTCATCTTGGAGGTAGTTAGGTTAAGAATTAGGACCCAATAAATCTCCATGACACACACACACACGAAAACTCAAGATAAGAACCTTGTTTTGATATGTCTTCGCTTATTACTTGTATTCCAACTGAATATTAATTTAATTTGCATTTTATAGTTATGCAGTCTACACTGCATCAAGTAGATATGAATTTAGTAAGATGGCTGAAAGTGCAGATGTATGCATGTATTGGAAGCCGAGAGAAACAGATATATAAATGATTTTAACAATTGACAGGATCTCCATTCAGGACAAATGTAAGACAGCAATTTTTAACACTCTGACCTTCAAAAGGATCTTATACAATTATTTATGCTGATAAACGTAATTAATGTGTTCACGCTACTTTGTACACCTATTTCTGTATCTTACTTTGCCGTGGTGCTTTAAGCACTTATGGGTGTATTAAAAGAAATAAATTGATAGTAGGCCTAATATTGACTTGTACGTCTATCAATCATACCTAATTTCAGAACCTGCTGGTGATAATTATTCGTATCCATGGAACCACCTAGAAAGAAATTGAAATCTGCGAATCAAGTACAAATAACGTCTTTCTTCAGGTAATTGAATGATCCCATAAATGAGGTTTATTAAAAAGAATAATTCTCCTTTCAGAGATCAGAGGAAAACTAATAATAACAAACAGACGGCTGAGGTGTGATCGAGTCTCTAGTCAAATCTTATTAGTTGTTAGACGAAACTTATTAGTTGTTATTTATCATGTACATAGATTTAGGTAACTATGTCAAATGTTGCACTGGAATGACCTGCGTTGACAATCTAAAGAAGATACAGCTGAAATAATTTGAGAAAAACACATTTTGTGTACGTCCGACAGATTTTGGTGGAAAACTTTAGCACAGGATTTCTTGAAGAATATCTTCCAAACAAGAGTCAAATTGAAATAATATTATTGCAAATATAAATGATTGATACTTTGGAAGCTTTCACGATTGCAGACTTAATTTTCACATAGTGGCATTAATAAATAGAGCCGAAAATCTGTCGGACGTACAGCGACGCGTTCGAAAGGCTGGTATATTATCTGAGGTGATCACTTCATCAAACTTTTGCATAGAAAGATTGCGTGGGTACCACATTCTCATATTAAGATGGCTTTTCCATAATCATTCTAATTTTCAGTGAACTAGGAACGAAAATGTGTTGTACGTCCGACAGATGACTTTTTGAAAAAATTGAACTTCAAAGCAAATTTCCAAAGCCAATGAGAATCAAGAGGTCGAATAAATAACTGCTCCCGATGATTTTGGGTATTACCTTGTAATTTCTGACAATAAAATTTTTAGAAAACTAAAATATTTTTTGATATGGATGATGACCAATTTCGTAACAGACCCACATTTAGACCTTAGATTTTTAGCCGTTAGCATTTTGCACATTAGATGTATTTCCCGTTCTGCTAATCTTAATTATTCAAATATTGCTTATTTTTTCAGACCTAAGACAACCGCTGACGAAACGTACAATGATGGAACATCTGAAAAAGTGACAAGTCAAGAGTTGAGCATGAGTGATTCCGCATCTGTCAGTGGATGTGCTGAGAATTCGCGTTCCCCTCAAGCCTCGACCAGCATGAACATACTTAGTCCATCTGCTGAAGTTCATATTCCACTATGGGACATCGGAATTGTTGCCTCAAGACAGACCTCAGTCAGTGCCGTTACAGATACCGAAAAATATCACTATTTGATGTATGCCTACGAGGGAAGTAATTATGCGACATACTATGTTAGCAAAAAAGGAAAGCAGGTGCCCCTCACGTTTCAATCATCATGGCTCAAGGAATACAGTTGGTTGACATACTCGCCGTCTCAAGGTGGCGGATATTGCAAGTATTGCGTTTTCTTTGCGAAACCATCGGCCAGGGTCACTCTGGGTGTTCTAGTAAAAACCCCCTTCAAAACATTTAGCAAGGCTAAAGGAAAAGATGGCTACCTGACAAATCATGACAGCGCTCATTTTCATCATGATGCAATTGTCTTAGGCAAGTCGTTTTTGGAAGCCTACAATAAACCAGAGTCC
The DNA here is from genome assembly GCA_907163375.1 of Prostheceraeus crozeri. Taxonomy (NCBI): domain Eukaryota; kingdom Metazoa; phylum Platyhelminthes; order Polycladida; family Euryleptidae; genus Prostheceraeus; species Prostheceraeus crozeri. The sequence continues at coordinate 174,808 of CAJQUW010008248.1, read as the reverse complement.
AGGATAGACAACCGCATCGACCAACAACGTAAGGAGCTGTCAGACAAAAACAAGCACATACTGTCTTGTATAGTAGATGACATCAGACTTTGTGGCATGCAGGGCCTGCCTTTGAGAGGACACAGAGACGATTCCACGGCGGATCCCAACACCAATAGAGGTACTTTCCTTGCTGTTTTGGATTACTCTGCCAGGAGAGACGAGATCTTGCAAAACCATCTCGAATATGGACAGAAAAACCAGCGATACACATCCAAAACAATTCAAAATGAAATTATTTCAATTATTTCCAACAACATCAGAGAAAACGTCATGCAGCCTCTGAAGAAAGTACCATACTACAGCATCATTGCAGACGAAGTCACCGACCCTCATGGCAATCAACAGATATTGTCATTTTGTTTGAGATTCATCGAAACATCTGATGACAACCGACATCCGGCCCATATCAGAGAAGCATTTATCGACTTCTGCTACCTAGAAAGAGCGACTGGTCAAGCTGTATCGTCAGCCATTTTTGAACTGCTTAAAAAGCATGAGCTTGATATAGGTAATATGCGTGGCCAAGCTTATGATGGAGCTTCTTCTATGTCCGGTGAGAAAAATGGCGTTCAAGCTATCATTAAAGAAAGAAATCCTCTCGCGCTCTACACCCACTGCCGCTCACATGTACTAAGTCTTGCCATTGGAAATTCATGCTCTGTTCAACCAATCAATCATATGGTTGAGGTCATCAATGAAGTATTCTTATTTTTTGACCATTCTCCAAAGAGACAGCGCTTCTTCGAATTTGTCCTTGATGTCTACTCTCCTAACAGCAGAGTAAATAAGCTCAAAGGTCTTTGTAAAACCAGGTGGACAGAAAGACACGACTGCCTAGAAACTTTTCATGCTCTCTATGTATATATCTACACCACCTTACATGCAATTCATGATGCTGATCAGTATCCAGACCTCGAGGAGGCAAGAGAGAGTGGTGAAAGATGGAAGTGGGACGGAGCAACTCGAATCACAGCAGAGGGACTGAAATGCTCAATGATGTCTGGTTGCAACATAGTTGCACTAATAGTTCTCCTCAACGGTCTAGATCCACTTAAAGGGCTCAGTGCAAAACTACAAAAACGTGATGCAGATGTAGTGACTGCGTATGGCAGCATTGATAAAGCCATCAACGAAGTCTCTGGTCAAAGAGCGAACATTGATACGCTATGGATAGATTGGTTCGAAGATGCTGCGAAGATTGGTGCAGACATTGGAGCAAAATTTGATCTTCCTAGAACTGCAAAATTCCAGAAACATCGACCAAACACGCCTGCTGATAATCCCAGGTAATCTACTCAGTGCTAACTAATTCAAATTAGTGTTTCAACTATTAATAGCTATTAAGTGATAAAATGTAATTAATTTAATCAATGTTTAAGAAAATTGATTGATAATAGCTATTTTCTTCACTCTTAATACAAAACATTTTGCATGAAAATAAGTCGCATCGGTACTCAACATACAGACACTATGCCTCTCACATAGGGCTACATGTATAATATTGTGCAAACTTCACATATCTATGATTATTATTCAATGTTTCAGCACATACTACAGACGAACAATCGGGATACCGTTCATGGATAATCTGGTTCAACAGATGAAAAGTCGATTTTCGACTGAGAATAGAAGGGTGACCGCAATAATGTCACTGGTTCCCCGTGTGATCTGCGAATTGAGTGATGCTGATATGGAACTATTGGAAACTCAATTACAATTCTGGGACGAAGATATGCCCTCTCCTGACAGTCTTAAAGTAAGCATATGCATAATCTGTACGTACACAACTGCACATTATTCATATTTTAGCTACATGTAATTATTCTTGAGTAACATAATTTGGCTCCGATATCAATGCCATCAATTTGAGGTTCAGGGAAGCTATATGTTAATGAAATCCATGAAACCTGCCGAGCAACAAGGATAAATGTAAAGCTTATCAATCGTTGATATTCCGATATCTTGATATGTGCATGTTTGATATTTTAGTGCCATTGAATTTTGATTTCCTTGATATCTTCATGTTTTGATGATATTTTAAATTTGTGTCCTAGATTCTCTGATGTGTGAACAGGCCGTTATACTGGCGAAACTTTATAAATTATAACAAAATACATTCAGCAGCTTAGATTGATTTATTTTTGCTTTATCAAATTTTGGTTGATTAAACCGACAATGATTGCAAGGATCAATCATTTCGTACAATCGTAGAAAAAGTTTGTCTTCCTTGCTTTGTAGAGAGAACTACGTCGCTGGAAATCATCATGGATCGAGAACTCGACTTCAGCGACTCCAATTCCTGCAAACTTGGTTGACTGTCTGAACCATGCTGATGCTGACGTCTACCCCAACATCCGACAGCTTATCCTAGTAGGATGCGTCTCTCCAATTGGTTCTTCAGAGGCAGAGAGATCGTTTTCTGTTCTCAGACGTCTGAAAAATCATCTCAGAAGCACCATGTCAGAGGAAAGATTGGCGGGACTGACAATGATGGCAGTGCACTATCCTGAAGCGTCCGGTCTCTCGTCTGAACAATTAATTGAACGCTTTATTAAACAGCACCCACGAAAACTTTTTTGCCAATCGATCTTGTTTGATTGAAAAAAATCATTGATTAAAAACCAACAGATTATGTTCTCATTTAATACTTCCGTATCAAGGGAAATTCATATTATTGATTTTTGGTATACATGTATTAAGTACATGAAGTAATACAGGTCAATATTATTGCATACTTCACATCATTTTTGCATTGTATCAAGAATTTAATAAAGACCGATTTGTAAGTACATTATATTTATTACAGGAAAATAAGCTGTTCCAAAAAATTTTCAGTATACGACGTTTTATAGTGCCAAACCCCCCCCTCAACAAAAAGCTGGATCCGCGCCTGAGTACCAAACTTTTTTACGAAATACATTTCAAATCACCAAAACTAAGTGAAGTTTACTTTCCTGGAAGAAATCAATAACACTTGAGACATCAGCCGAAAAGTAAAATATCCATGGCAAACAACCACTGGTGTTACGATTTAAAATGAAAAGCTTATTAGGCCCTACATGATTTGGCCGAAGCGCTCCATGTGTAGCTCCGTTAAAAAATCTACTATACAGAAATTAACATGAATCACATAATCTGCGGACGCCTTTTTTCTTTCCTTCAACCGATTGAATTTCTTCCAATTATCACCTGCATATGTTCCCTCGGAAGAATAGCGGTTGCTACGTTTTATGCAATTAATTGCGCTAAAACTGCATTCTACTAAATACTAGGCCGTGAAGAAGGAGAAAAGAGCTTCGCTTTTGTATAGTTAGGCTTGTATATTGATCCACCGTTTGTTTGTAAAATCATATCAGTTGTCCTCTTATTCTTTAAAACACTACTGACTGTCGGAGAGGGCCACAGTTGTTAGCTAATGTCTATCAGTCGCGAGATAACAAAACTGTATGAGATTCCTTATCTCAGGGTCTCTAAGATCTCTTCATCCTAGAGATAAAAACAGAAATGCTTTCTCTCACCCATGAGGCACATGCGGTCATTTCCAATAATTGCTTTTTAAAAAAAATTTGGTTGACGTGCCCTACTCCCCCTGCATATAAATCACAATCATCATCTTCTAACCTTTGATTGTACTCGTTTCTTATCTATGGACTATCGCCGCAAAAGTATTAGTTGCAAACTTTTCCTACGAATAGTATCAGACTCAACGCATCCTCTTCACCATCTCTTACTGCCGATCATGAATCATGTGGAACTGCCGTGGAAGCAGGTTCATCACATGTAGCCTCCTACTAAGTTGTACAATCATGAATTTTGTGTATAGCCCAATAACTTTGTAATGACTTTCTCATTCCATGAACTTTTGCTAATGTATTTATCATGACTTGTCGCGGGGCGAGGAGAATCAAGGAGAAACGCGAGAGTTAAATGATTAACTATGAGTGGCCACATGTTGTGGCGTAGAGCAAACAATTTCTCACTTGAGATTTGACAGCCCAAAAGATTTCGGCATGAATGCGGAAACATGTGTTTGTCGGTGCGATGATTGCTTGTAATTTGATCACACGTGTTAAATGCTACTTGAAATGTACATGTAGAATTCTATCAAAGCTGTCGTGTTAGGAAAGTATTCTCTATGATTTATGGCCTTCCCTATGTCTTATGTTTCGATAAAGCTGTTTATTGTATAGAAGGCCAAGTGAATGTACGAGAAAAAGAAAAAACTTGGAGATACGTCAAAGAGCAACGTGAACGACTAGTGATGTTTTAACCTACACAATCACACTTGGGATATTCCTTCTCGTTTGAGTTCTAAGGTGGCATAACTATACGAAAGAATAGCGAATCTTCATAACGATTGACTATTTAGTTGATAAATACATCAATTAAATTACTGTAAGCATACGCTTCGCTACATGACTCACGATTCTCAATACTGAGACATCGATTGATCAACACCTTTTCCAATTCATGTATAAGAATACGACATTCAATCATTAATTATCTCAAATCAAAGATAAAAAGGTGGTTTGTTTTGAGATTATTAATTGATGAACTGAGATCCATCCATGGCCTAGTGCTCAACACGGATAAAACACGCCTTGTGGTGCTCGGAAAGTCAGGATGTCCACTGAATCTACCGACTGGGCTGACAGTTGTATCTGAACTTAAAATTCTTGGTTTAACATTCCAACAAAATTTGAAATGGGATTCCCATATCGATAACGTGACAAAGAAAGCATCACAGCGTATATTTCTTCTGAAAAAACTGAAAGGAATACCCGGAGTTAGTAAAAACGATCTACTGAGTGTATATAAATCATATATTGCAAGTATATTAGAGTACAATTGCCCTGTGTTCATGAACATGACTCAAAAGTCATTCGGAAAATTGAAAGAGTAAGGAAACGCTGCCATTACATCATTTGTGATTGCGGTGACTACAGCAATTGCCGATTATTACCTTCATTCATCGAGCGTGCAGATGAAATCGCTCTTCGAACGTTTTCAGATATCTTGAAACCGAATAACTTCATCTATCACTTGGCTCCCCGAAGGTTACCTGTAAGCGGTCATTTTGAGATACCCTTGTCTCATTCCATGCGTCGATCATCAACTTTCTTTCCTTACTGCACTAGACTGTTCAATAAAATGTATTTTGCTTCACAAACGTCTGACTAACTTTCTCGAATTACTTATTATCACTATCATTGTTCTTTCAAAATTTCAGTTGTATTCGATGTGCGTATTGAATAGTATGTATGATTTCCATTATCAATAAACAAGATTAAGAGATATTATGTAAATAGGTTCAATAGCAAAAGCTAATATTGATGCACTCACAAGACTAACTGGATTTTCCTTGACTTGTGAAGCGTTAATGAGAAACTAATGTAATTCTTCGAGAGTAAAAGTAATTTCAAAAGCAAATAACGAACCTAGATGATCATATCAATTAGTCTCTTTTTGAATGAGCAGCTTAACCCTAGTAAGGTTGAAAGAAACCAAAAACCCGTCACGGTTTGAAATAAATCGTACTCGTTTGGATTCTAGAAATCAAAATCGCGGGGTTCTACCACTCGAAAGACCGATATTAAATTCATCCTGAAATGAGACATTCAATACGTCCATCTGTCGAAATCCAGAACGAAACTACTTCCCAATTTTTTTCAGATGGAGCAACTTTAACGATTTCTGCACAGCAAAGTCAGCGGATGAAACCGACTACATCAAACGTTTTACAAGATACAAGTGTAATTTACTGCGTGACGTTTTCGATCTTCCCAGCAACTTTCTGTGCATGAATTGAGAGAAAAATGAGGAGTCAATCGGTCTTTATCTGGGCATTTCAAAAAGATAAGTCAGAAGATAGCTATCTGCTTTCAAAATCATCTCTAAATTATCTCAATAAAACAGCGCATGGAGAAAACGTGTAAAATCCCTTGAACTAAGGACAATAATTGACCATCAAGGAGTAGCTATTGAGACTGAATAACATTGATATTGTTCTTTACATAACTCATCCAAGGACTTACAAAATCACTATTCATTTTGTACATTATATTATAGAATTTCAAATTGAAGGGATGAACGGTATAGACCTACCTGATAACTCAGCAACTACTGTTCCTATTGACGTCAAAGTTCATTTCAGTCTTCTCAATGATGAGAAGTTTGGAAGTGATAGGATAAGATCTTTAGTCTATGTTAGTCTAGAGGTGAGGCATTCGGAGGGAGATAAGTAAAAGAACTCCTATCCCACTGCGGTAAATAAAGAAATAGCATGCATGAAGGATGAGGAAACATTGTCTTGTTCATTTCCAGTTCAGCGATGATGAAACGTATTATCGTGACTTGAGAAGAGCTTACCGTGCGAAAGAAGAATTTCTGTATATTTGTACGAGTTCCAATTTTTGGGATCTGGATGCGTGCCTTTCTTCACATTATTTCGGATATTAGAGCAGGGTAGAAAACAAGTCCTACCATTTTCTTTGACCCATGAATTGCAAACAACGACGGTGCCATCGACAAATTGTACAAGGTGATATGGTTTGACTGAAATGAGAAATGAAACCACTGTTGAAATTTGTTTAACAATATCTTTCCAGTCGATAATATGGAACAGTAATGATAGGGATTTAATTGTAGCCACACAAGAGTTCTCTCAAAATAAATGACCGCGAAAAATGAATTACACTCACCTTTACATGCAGTGATCATGATTCAGTAATGGGATGATAATGAATCCATCATTACAAGGCAGTCCACAGGCCTTGCTTAGGATTTCGCACGCTGATATCTCTTCAAGTTCCTTCTTCATAGTTTTGACATAGACAACTCCTATTAAAGAACTAGCGAATGGTTGATCGTATATGTTGACACAATTAATGAATTTCTGTACTTTGAATCTGTTGTCACCGACATTTTCTTCAATAAATGCTACAGACTTATCAGTGCAAATGATGCACCGATCCTTCAAGGAAGAATTGAATATCCTTTGGCTGCCTCGACTCCTACGCTCATGTGAACAACCCTGCATATCTGATGATCTATAGAAAACCTGTTCAATAACTTTATGCCCGCTACGCACTCTGTTCTTGATTATTTGCAAAAAATTTTCAAATCTAAAAGCTGAGTGTTCATCTAGGGATTTTAGGAAACGTATATTTCATTGTAAAACGTTTAAGTAGAAACAAAGTCATGCAAAATTATGTCGAAGTCACAGATACAAAATTGGTGTATACAAATAAAAAAAATCATCTAGGGATCCATGCATAGCGCAGTCAACGGACAAGTGCAATAACGAATGGACGTTGTAAACGACGAAGGCCTTTCCATATAACACTATGCTTTTATCGACAAAGATTTCCAACAAAGTCTGTATAGTATCAACATTCTGGCTGCAATTCGACTGACTTAGTAGAGTAATAGCAAGGTGAAGGACAATGAAGTGATTATATGCGTCCTCAGAATCCTTGATAAAACCGATTATGGGCCAGCATTGGTTGGAAGAGCTCTTGAAAAAGCTTATGCCGTCAAAATTGACGTCCATATCGATCTTTAATGTGGAGGATTTCAAGAGTAAATGTCGAATCGCATTTCTAATACCGATGTAATAAAAATCGTTCGAGATAAATCCTGTTTTCATTATTGGCTTTCTATTCATTAATTGTCTCGCTGTTTTCGGAATGGTCGCATTGGGAAAATAGTTGCTTATCAAATGCAGAAGACTAGTTAAGTGAATTTGTGGTATGTTCGCTTCCAGAGCCCATTTCCGCAGAGCCTCATGAAAAGGCGTGTCATCTACACCTACGCGTTGAATAGGCGAGAAAAGTTGAGTTAAATCATCCGGTAAATCAATTTCAGAAATTTCTATGTCTATATCATCATGTATGTGGCCTTCTGATGGATAATCATCACTGTGAAAAGTCTGGCTCCCGCCATCTTCAAGAACTGATTGAAGTTCTGCTGCACTGTTACTATGGTGCAATGTTACATTAGGCTGGAAGGAAGTTTGTCCCCAATCATTCCAAAATTTGTCGATTTTCCTCTTAAAATTTCGCTTTTCGTTTTTGTTCATTTTGTACCTGAAATGGCAATGCATGGAATTTTTAGTTGTGTAGCTTAGTCGTCTTTCAAATAGGCAAATTTTATAACATGAAGATTGAATCGAGTTTTGTGGTAGTGGCTTCGTGCAGTAGTTGCTGGTATCACGCACCGACGGCATTTCATTTATTAGTGGATCAGAATTGGTATACCCCTGAAAACCTTGTCGCAATATCTGCATATTTTTGTGGCAATCGATCTATGTGCCATCCATCAATTTCGATTATTGTGACAGTTCAGCAATTCGTCCGCGATCTATCTTTTCTTGACAATACTATGTCGGTTCTTGACAACTCCAGGTCATACATGTATATTCAACTATGAATAATTTGAATTAACAACGTAGACCTGATGAGTAAGAAAACGTTAAATCGAAATCGAATGTAGGGCCTATGAATTTTAATAGAAGTATCTCTCAAAAATTTGCTGGATCATGTTCAAAAGAGCCAAGACTCGAAAACATGAAGCAAGAGCGGATAGGGATGGGATCATCGTTTAAATTTTTATAACCGGCTGACCGATCCTATTGTGTAGATTTTATGTCGAAATTGTTGGCACCTTCTTAACTAATCTTATTACCCTTTGGTTCGCTAAAATAAACTAAATAAGATAATATTAATAATAAATTCAATATCATCTAATTGCAATTAATTCTCCCAATCACTGACGGTGTTCTGCCCAAAAAATTACAGGCCCAGGCCTGGTAAAGCCCGTGGGATATATCCAGCCTACTTGCAAGTCTAATTATTCGATTTGTTTGAAAGTTCATCATTGAAAGTCAGCTCATCGTGGAATCACACTTCAAAGAAAATGAAAACTTTTTACTCATTGAAATAAATTTGAAGGCAAGCTGCCAACAGGGTGCTAGAAAATTTGATAACTTGAAGCAAAATTGATAGGGTGGTATCATTTGCCGATTTATCACAGAATGTGATCCAGAGATGATGAAAATTCAGTCTGGGAACTTCGAAACTAATCATCCTAGACAGCGGATTTTAGGCAAAAACATGGCCACTCCTGTACTTTTTCTGGTCCCTAAATGGGAATGCGAGAAACGACCTGTACTTTACTGGTCCCTAAATATCCCCTCCTTTACTTTGCTGGTCCCAAATTTATCACGAACGCAGACGTGTTGCCATGTGTCAAATCGTGCGAATGAACTATGGCTGGTGATCTATGAACTCCCACGCAGATGCTTTCAGCAGGGTTCCCAGCGCTATTACCGAAGAATAATAACGGAAAAACGGAAAAATAAAGGAATACGTTAAGTTTGCCACACAGCGTCATTCATGTATTTTCAACCAGTTTGACGCTTTACGCTCATTATTTGAATATATGAAGCCATCCATGGTTGAAAATCTTGTTAATATTTCTAATATTGTCTAATCCCATTGATTCACCTCATCAAATCACATTGTATTTTGTGTGTCATACAAATTGTACACAAAGTATCTAACTAAAGGGTTATGATTTGCATTTGGCACATGAAATTAGAACACAAGTGAGACGCTACCAATCAACTGTGAAAATGAAGGAAGAAAGTACTATTCAACTGTGCGCGTAGACTTCCCGTGGGACACATCATCTAAGTCGCATATTTTCAAGGGATAACGAAACCATCGCCAGTCTTTATCAACACCACAAATGACAATGGCACAATATGACAGTCGATGTTGATGCTTTCCTGACCAATAATCTATCATGCATGAAACTCCTGTCAGTGGATCATTTACAGAGCTACTGAAAAAATTTTCTAACTTTGAATGTGATATTTCTCCTTCTGTCGTAAGTCCCGAAGCAATATAGGTTCTTCCAATTTGAAAATCAAAAATGCGATTATTTCGATGAGTAACTGTCGATGCGAAGTCTCCGCAAGATGATGCAATTTTTGCCATTGAGTTTAGAGAAACAGTAGGATGTTCACACACTAATTTTACTAAATGTTTCTGCCATTGTTCCTTTGATGATTTGGGTAGAGCTGGCTTGGAAGTTCCGACGCATTCAAATGATCGTTTGATGGTAAATGACGTAATAGATGATTTCGAACAATTGTTTGCAATATGACTCTTGATGGCACTCATGCCGCTCTGATTCACCCATCGATCATTGATCTTTTTAAACCAAAGAAATAGGCTTTTGCAATTATCGCAACAAAGGAAGGGAGCTAATTTATCATTTTCAGGAGAACCAAATAAAACAGCTTTGATCTTGATATCAATTTCTTGGGATCGTATCATGGATTTTGGTGGTGAAATAAATGTCACTTCATTACTTGAAATTCGTCGTTTCAGCGTTACTTTGTCGATATCGGATAATTTATCGGTCATTTTCACGTCAACTTCTCTAACAGAGAATCCGTCTTCTACTGAGCTTAGGAAGCGATCCTTTCGATGATATTGTTGAATCATCATCATTGGCCAAAGGTGCGATATCCTATTGACAATTCATGCAAGCAGGCAGGCATCCGTGTGAGTACCGTGTGTACGTGCTTCAGCAGTCCCTATCCTGCTATTTGCGATATCCTATTGTTAGATCAGCATCATCAGTCACAAGTATGAACCTTGTATGAACACAAAGATTAAAAAAGAATAGATAGCCAGCTGCGCTGCACAGACGTTACCGAATTGTCAATGACAAAACGAGTCAATTTAGGGAAGCTAAAATAATCAATAAAGATGTAGATTCTGCTCAGCCAGGTGCAGAGAAAACTTATATTAAGAGAAAGACAGCTTACATTCAATTCATACAAAACTTTGTCAGACAAAATCTCTTTGCATCTATTGGCTGCACGCACGCTAAGTGGGCAATTCTTTTACAGTGATGAAAAATTACATTGCTTTGTACATGTATGCCAATGTCGTTTTTTCATGTACTGTTTTCCTGTAAATTAATATTAAAAAAAATAATTTCATTGTTATTTGGTAATGTCTGTTAAAAACGTAAAAAATGTGCTGCTTGGGGGTTTAAAAATAAAGGAAATTGCAAAAAATAAGTTTCTGCAGGTAAACGAATTAAATTTGCCCAGTCTGCGCGCGCTTTATTATTGTCTGACAAAGCTTGCTTTCTCTTAATATAAATTTTCTCTGGCCAGGTGTAGACATAATCTGTGTATGAACACAACCCCAGAAATAGTAGCGAGCAGTTTCTCTGATAGCGACCACGTGGCGCGACGGACAGTCACAAAAGTCATGCAATAATCTACTTTCCTACTTGATAACAATTAAATATTCCCCTAAATCTGCACACTATCATACTTGCATCGTATGTATACCCTCACCCGACTCTGTTGTTGCTTCATGAGGAAGGAAGTTTTCTAACGAATATATGACCTACTTGTACAATTGACGAATATATTTAGAATTTTGTGATTTGATGTTTTAGAGGATTTCTATGGGAATTCCCATAACAAATATCGTAATTCCCATCCCATGTGAATTCCCATGGGATGGGAATTACGATGGGAATTCCCGGACCCACGGCAAGCCTGATAATTAGTATGCTAATGGATAAGATATTGTACATTGGTCAAAAGGTCCCACCCATTTAGTTAGAAAAAGACTTAAAAATCATGCTTGCTTTTGGAACTGTCATGATTCATAGTAGGTATTCTTATTTTGTAGGTTTACCTGAATAACATTTGACCGAACATATTATAACATTGTAAAATTACAGTTCTTTACGTGTAGACTATTTAGCAGCGACAGTTGAATCTACCTACCTTATCCCGGGGATGTTCTCGTCTGCATGCTGGAACATCTCCTGTGGTGTCGTGATTATTTTCCCTTGCAATGAGGTTTTGAAGTCAATCTTTTCACGGTACCGCCAAGGCCATCACATGGTCCCTTTCCATGGCTGGTAGAGAAGAAGTGCCACATTGCCTCTATCCCAGTATCATTTTCATGCTCCACCAAATTTCGTAAATTGAATCTATTTTTGTATTGAGCAGCGGATCCGTCTGACCAATAGTGAAGGAATGTGATCCATGGCAAGTCCAACTTAATTAGTGTCACGATTTCTCTGTTGAATATTGCAACTGCTGTGTGATTAGAGTTGGGTTAAGTGATTAGAAATGACACAGTAACTTTTCGACTTAAGATCGCCATTCTGCTTGTAGTACACGACATAAGGATGGACTGTTGCTTGTTTTGCATCAAAATACGATGACTGGACAGCATCTTGGATCGTCATTGTATAGTTTTCAGAATAGTCTAACTGGATGATTGCTTCATTTTCCCTCAATTCGTTTAGATTTTGACAGATACTTCGACTGAGTTTTCGTAATGTAATGGTGAACCGTTAGCTGAACGATTTCTTGACACAGCTTTTCAATGAATTCTATCCTTGGCTCCTTGATAGTAAGTAAATTACAACGATCTGTTGAAACCCATTGTGGATATTGTATTTCATCATCATCTTCGCCGGGAACAATGGTTTGTAATAGGTCAATCAATTTATCTTCACGAGGACAATTATCACATTCATGTAACATGCATTCCCGATTATCCAAGGAGCAGACTGTTTCTGTCATCAGCTTGCTACAGGTTAGTGTTGAATCGAAAGTCTGTATGTTGAGTTTTGGGTTCTGGTGATGTATACATACGCATACAGAATGAGTTCCAGAGGATCCAGCCAACACACACCATTTCGGTCTGAGGCTAGCGAAAGTTGAGAATCCAATTTTGTTTTCTGGATTTTCTTCTTTCCATTTCTGGTACAGTTCCTTTAGATTCAACAAGACTAGTCGTTTCTGCTTTTGAATTCTCCCGTCTACAGTGTTTATACTGATGCAATCCTTTCTTCCAGGAAGAAGACGACTTTTTTCGTCATTCTCGTAGAATCGTTTTACTTCCGTTCTTATGTTTTCAGAAATGCGTACCTTGTTCTTTCCGGATGTAAGTGTTCCGAGAAGACCATTTTCCTGTCGTAATTTTCTTGCCCTCTTGACGATATAATCAGTTGAACAAAACTGCTCCATGGTTTGTTTGTGGGTCCAATGGTCCGGAACAAGAGTTAATAATTTGATTTTGTCAGATACCTTTTCTGTAGCTCTATACTTCTCCTTCAATTGTTCAACAAAGCGTTGCATAGAGGATACTATCTCATCACATTCAGAATCATCCCTAATATGAGAATCCTCCCCCGATTGTATTTTCATAAACTTGCTCTTTATTGCGTCCCCTTTCTTTTCAATTTTCCGCTTTAGTTGTTCATCAGACAATTTTGATCTAATTGGTGAAATATCAACAGCCTCGAGTGATTTGTTCAATTTATTCAATGATTCTCTTGGTTGAGAAAACGAAGTATCTGTATCACAATATGTGTCAATTTGATTTTGTGGATCAGATGTTGACTCTAACTTGTGAAGACACTTACAACAAATCTTATTTCCAGGAATCAGCTTAGGAAATGTTTTGTGTTGCTCAAGTGATACAATTGCTAGGTTTGTAGTGGCACTCTTTTTGTGAACCTGCAAGATGTTGCAACACTTCTTCACCGAAAATGAATAGTGGTTCTCATAAACCATTTTGTGATGATCACACAGAGTCAGTAGTTTCTCAGGACTGATTCCTGTTCTCAAAGATACAACTGACTTAATTTCCTCGGGAAACTCTTTTGTGGTAGACCGACTCACATAACTAGTTTTGTTACACTCGTTGCCTAACTCAATACCTATTGAACATCCCATGACTAAAACGAAGAAATGCACCAAGAGGATGACTAATGACATGATGCATTTGGGTGCGTAAATGAACTTATCATATCAGTCAAAAAATAGTGTCAATATGAACAGCGGACATTATTCACTACGCACGTATGTCTGTGGACTCGGATTCGGTTGAACTTTGTAAAGTCCGCAGCCCTGCTATGAACTCAAAATAGTCTCTCAGATGCCAAGTATTATGAACTACTAATTTATTTTATCATGAAACAGACTCCCGTCCAAATACTACACAGAATTAGAAAAATATAATTAATGATTGTATACTATACGCATACAAGTATTGATTACATACTCTATATACTGTGTACAGGGATTGTAAATAATTGATTGGTAGATAAAAAATCAATTATTTTTCTTTCAATCAATTAATTTTAATTGGAAATTTATCAATCAATTTATTTTTAATTGGAAATTTAACAATTAATTAATTTCTAATTGGAAATGTATCAATCAATTAATTTTTTACAATCCCTGACTGTGTACCATCAACTCACAGTTACATGAACTTTATACACCTTTTCCAAGTCATTAGTAGAAACACGCAATTCAATAGCGGTGATCTCAAGTCAATAGTAGATCCGCTCAAATCAGCAACGGGAATCTCAAATCATTAATAGAAATTCTATTCTATCTCAAGGCAACAGTAAATCTACCCAATTCAACAACGGAAAGCAAAAATCAACAGTAGATGTTGGGATCTTTTGTCATGCTTCAAAATTTACGGGCCAGTTTGTGCCTCATGCTTTTACTTGATTGAGCACTATTTCGTTTTACAGACAAAAGTTTAATAGCAAAAGGAAGACATAAGAAGCATGCATGTAATGTAGCCCCCAGGATTCGAAGCTGCAAAGAATGAATTCTAGAATTTTTGTTCTAGTCATGTAGGCTGTGTTTAGAGACAGTTCGTCCTGATCGCTGATAATGAAAAGCAACAATGTGGGTATGTGAAAAATCTCTATAATTTTCAATAGAAACAATAGAATAAAAATATGCTGAACATGAATCATGATGAACGACATAACACTGAAAATTTCCACTGATGCATTTACATATCTGGCATTACATATCTGTGTATATTATGTCTTCTTCTCTCAACGCACGACCGTAATACGTCTGCATATGTGAAAACCATCGGTCACATTTATAAGTCGTTATTTCGGCAACGTTCTGCTCAGCTAATTGCATTAGAGTTGCAAGTCTTTGGGGGTGGGGTTGCAACATGACCTGGTCCCTCACCTCTGCCATTTGGCGCTTGACTCCGGCTTTCCACGAACTGAACGCATTTTCGCAAATGTTGAACATGGGAGAATAGGGATCGAGAAAGAAATTTTGCACTGTGAGTACTTGGGAGATTAGCCAAGTGGTGATTGCGATGGATACTGCAATTGTCCATTATGAATACCGCCAACGTTTCATGTCCAATATTCAGGGACAGCTCTGACAGAAAGGAATTGAAGGCTGTCGAATTCGTATTCGATGTAATGGTACTGGTGATGAACCAGACCCCGTCTTGGAGACACGGCAAATAATGCACTCAAATTTGTGCTCCTTCGTCCACCAACAACACGTACAGCCCGATCGCCTCTGATGGCTCTCCCGCGAGTACGTTTGATCCAAAGATGAAAGACACTCTCATCAATAAAAATCGGCTCAATATCTGGACTGAGAGCAATTAGCCACTCTACGAATTGTCGACGTTGAGCCTTCACTTCAGATGCATTTCTCTCTGCAGGGGAGTCCATTAACTTCTTCATGGTCACCATTTGACCGTGCAAAATATTCGAAATTGTGTTATCACACATGGCGGGCTTATGTGGCAGCAATGACTTCAAAGTGGCATTTATCTGTGATAGAGTAAACTGGGGATTTTCCTCAATAATAGACAAAAGAGTTGAAGATATTTCATCATTCCCTTTCTTGTTGTGTGCACCTCCTCTCTGTCGCACTACACATCCAGTATTTTGAAAACGCCGGATGATTGACCAAGCAGTTCCAGATTTGATAGACAACGTCTCAGCGAAAGCTTGATAATCTGACCATTCTCAAAACGCCCGTATAAGTCTTTGCTTGTCTGCAGCAGATATTCGTTGACGCGACATCTCTACAGATCGTATGTACAAATAATGACATTAGTTGGTGCTATCAATCAATGCATGCATCGAGTCGATGTGATGAGTCAATTGTTTGGCATGACGGGCAATCTTTGTTTCTTCACATGCCATTGTACTTTTGTCTATTATTGTTAGTTAGCTAACGAGACGTGAATAAGTGATTGCGCGATGCAAACTGCATTATGCAATCGTAGCTACATGTCTTAGGCCCGTATTCATAGTGGCAGCTTCAGCTATGTCTTAGACGCAGCTAAGCTACGACTTCACTAAGACCCGAATTTCATTGCTATCTAACTGGGATTCATAAAGATTTCTTAGAATAGCCGTGACTAAGCTGCCGCTAAGCATCGAAGAACCAATCAGCTTCAAACCTTGATTTCTCGCATGCACTCATTGTGTGAACACAGCTGTGAGGGAGACTGGCTGCATTGTACTCGGCCGTCTGACGTTTGACAATGTCCCGATCTGAAGAGCGCAAGCGGAAAGCACCTTTTCACGATGATGAAATTGCTGTTCTGGTAGAAGAGTACGCCAAGTATAAACGCATTTTTGAACCGATGCCTGTTGAGAAGTCTAGTACGGAAATGCGAAAAGAGTGCTGGCAGAAAATTACGTCGGTTTTGAACAGCCGCTTCGGACACGGGAGAACGTGGGAGCAAGCCTCAAAGAAGTGGAGCAACTACAAGCAGATGACAAAAGAGAAGCTGGCACAACAGAGAAGACATGCCCAAGGAACAGGCGGTTGCTCTCCTATCTCTGCACTTCCGACCTACATGACTGCAGTGGCTACTGTGTATGATGGCAGTGCCTCTTTTCATGGCATCACAGGTGGCCTTGAGAGCGGAGCACTTGCCATTGATCGTAGACAGTTAGATTTGGGTAAAACTGAAGCCCACACTCACTCTGCTATTGAGACGCCTGACAGAGAGGAAGAGAGGAGTCATGCGAGTAGCAGCTTCCAGTCTACGGTGGAGAACGTCACAATGCACCAGTTGGAGCCAGTTCAGGTACGACCAGACGGTCCTCAGGTGTGGACACGGGAAGCAGGGGACACAGGGTTCCCTCGAACGAAAGGAAGCGTGCCTACCGATACTGAGATACGCAAGATGCAGGCTACTGTGCTTCAGGTACACCATGTGGAGAGAACAGCTCTCACAGAACTTGGGATATGAAAATAATATCTAGTACATAAAAAAACAGTACAGTCATTTTCTTCATGCTCTCTTATACGAGTGGTATTTGATAAATAAGATAAAACTTAATGTAATCAATCGTTGTTTTCTTTCCGGACATCATCACAGTTAATTTTTATCACAAAATTTATCAAAATTTCATTGCAAAAACGAAGCTGCTATATTGTCACGAATAATCCGTCCATCTTCATTTACTTGTTCATCTTCAGCTTGGTTGTCTTGGACATGTGTTCCTTCATGAACATTTTCCATTCTACCCATCTCTGGCAAAGGCATATTGCGAGTGATAGCAATGTTATGTAAAATCACACATGCCGTGGCGAGCCTGCAAGCCTTTTCGGGAGTTACTTGTAGCTACTTGTGTACTAATCCAAATCGTCGCTTCAAAATGCCAAAAGATTGCTCAATGCGCATCCGAGTGCCACTATGAGCAAAATTGTATCGTGCTTGACCTTGTCCACTTGGCACTGCATACGGAACTAGCATAAAAGCACTACCAGGATAGCCGGCGTTTCCCAGCAGATAACCAAGATGTGGTCCCTGTTGCAATGTGTTGTACAATTGGCTTTGGCGAAAAATCAATGAATCATGACAACTTCCTGGCCAAGCGGCATAAAAATTTGTAAAGCGTCTTTCAGCATCGCACACTGCTTGGCAATTCACCGAATAATAGTTTTTCTATTTATGTAGGCGTATGAGTCCGGAGAACTTGATGCTTTGATGCGTATATGTGTGCAGTCGATGCAACCGATCACAGAAGGTATTCCATGCAAGTCGTAGAATAGAGATTTCTGTCTATTCAATTCTTCACCATTCGGAAATTTGATAAAATTGTTCATTTCAGTTAATAGACAGTCTGTAATTTGTGTAATGCATCTACTGGCGCTAGGTTGCGAGATGTTTACGAGGTCACCACATACAATTTGAAAGGAGCCTGTCGCGTAGTATCTCAAGGCAGTAGCCAGTTGAACAGAAGGTGAGATTGGACGACCACGGTTGCTGTTGATATTTGGCATGTGTTGCTCTACTATTTCGGAAAGATATGCAAGTCCAGCACTGTCAAAGCGTTAGCGCTCAACAAGTTCCGTGTCGCAGAAATTCTCAAAATGATTTTCAACGCAGTGATATCTCTTCCGTCGGTTGTTTCTGGCAATGAAGTAAGCCATAACTGTAGAAATGCAATTCATGACCAAACCAAGTCTTTGATATAGAGTTTAGACATATGAAAAGCTATCTAACTATTATAATGGAACCTGAAAGACGGCATCTAAGCTCTAAAAGATAGCTGTGAACTATGAATACCAATATTGTTTAGTTAGCTACAGCTTAGCTGTAGCTAAGATATAGCAGTGACTATGAATACGGCCCTTAAACTGGCCCGTAAATTTTGAAGCATGACAAAAGATCCCAACATCTACTGTTGATTTTTGCTTTCCGTTGTTGAATTGGGTAGATTTACTGTTGCCTTGAGATAGAATAGAATTTCTATTAATGATTTGAGATTCCCGTTGCTGATTTGAGCGGATCTACTATTGACTTGAGATCACCGCTATTGAATTGCGTGTTTCTACTAATGACTTGGAAAAGGTGTATCAAATGATACACAATACCTTTACTATACTCGTGTCTAATACTGCTTGAATCACGTGATACCTTACGTCACAGCGATACCTCAGCTGCAGCTGCTTAAAATTGTCATCTAATTACTAATCAAATTAGGGTTACTCTAAATTCGTTTTTCGTAATCCCTAGCGGGCATTGTAGTAAATTTGCAGTAAATTATTAGCATTAACAGTACCAATAAGTTACATGTAACTGCTGGTTTTAAGGTCGATAGGCAAGAAGTAATCGTATCTTAAATCGCTTATGAATCATATTCTAAATACGCAAGATCACTGTTCATTTACAAGGACACGTGTAGGCCTACATATATATGAGGATGCAATGGGTATTCAAAATTCGATCTATTTTTCTTTCAGAGATGAAGTTGAATATTTCATACTCAAATATCCGTAATAGAATAAACCCCTATCCATAACAGCTAGCTAGTCCTTGAGTAGTTATCAGTGATGAGCTACATGGCCTCGTAGAGCTCGAAAAGAATGAACAGATTTAAAAATCAATTACCAACTAAGCAACACAAATGTTCTTCCACTCACCTTCCGTTGAAAAGGATCCGTATAAAATGTTTCGATTTTGTTTGCAGAAGTAGAAAACGAGCATCCAATAACAGATCAAATCTATTTTCCTCCTGGGGATTCCCAGGATGCTAAAAATAGACCATGACCGAATTATGTTGAGTGAGCTTCTTGTCTCCTATCGCGTTGCTTAACAGCGTTGCCTTACTTGTATTGAGTATAAACGGTTGTTATGCAATGAATGCTCCTACACACGCATAAGCAAATAAACACAACGTATAATACGGTATATTATACTGTATACCGTACATGATGATTCAAAACAATCTGCGTACATCATTTCTGTTGTCTCAGAAATCTGTGAAAATCCTATGATATTGAGTTTTTTGGCCATAATATAAGAGAAATGAATTTCAAAGGTTTTCAGGCATGCAGGAAAATGCTACGTGCATAATTCAAATACAATATTTCAAAATATGTAAAATAGTAGTATAGTGTAAAAAGGATAGTCCAAAAACTGTTATTACCTGACGGAAATCAATAAGTTTCATCCTATGTATCATACATACTCTGAAGTTTCAGATTTTATTACTTTTGGATTTTTTTGATTTTGCAGAATTCGTAAGTAGTACCTTGAAAGTAGTATGTTTAGCGTTTTTTCAAAAGTTTGAATCTACCTATTTCTGTTCTGCATGACTAGAAATGGCTAAGAATGTAATTACTATTAGATTAGGTAGATATCTATAACTACCAGAAGTTTGAACTGTTTCTGCACATACAGAAAACACTGAAAAGAATTCAAAATGTCTAAAAATAGCAAATTTCCACCTATTTTCAAAAATTCATAGCTGTGGTCTGCAGATGAGGAAATTGATCAAACTTCATATTTAGATTCAGATATGTTATCTGTATTGATATTCCAAAAATAGTTTACTTCCTTCGAAGCAGAAAAAAGTTAGAGCACATTCGACTTACGAGATATTTCGGCCTATACCATTTTTGAACAATTTTCAAAATGTCGTAAAAAATCTAAAAAAAATTTTTTGGACAGAATTACTCCAGATTAGACATCTTCAGTGGTGGGATAATCTGTAAAAAAAATTTGATTGAATTCTAAAAATAGTTGCCACACCGACTTGGTGATTTGGTTTTGAATGACCCTAGTTACATTGCGGCAGTATTCCCTTAGCACAAGAGTGGCTTCCCGGAACATCTGCAAATTAAAAGTTGGTTGATGAAATTATCATGCTTTTTCGAAGTATTCGTCAACCGTTCGGACGGTCATAATTGCACATATTCAGAACATCATGCATAATGAAATTCATCATGCAACTACCATGTCATGATAAAAACAGGCTGAAGAAAATCAGTGACTTAATGTGACCATGAAAGAGAGACGAAGGGTCCAATTTCTTATAAACATCGATATGGGGGGTAATTTCAATTCAACATTCATTCTTGTACTATGTTTCATTATACTGTATATGAAGTGGTACCATGTTCCATCCCACAAAAAAATGACATAAGTAAACATAAAAACAGGAGACAACGGTTGGTTCGATGGCGTGAATAGGACGTAATTGTATCAAGCGCGCTCCCACTTTCATTTAATATCTGCGATGAATTCAATTTCTATGTTCCCTATACATTTAAACCGAGTGCCCATGTATCCCATATCCATCATTATTACTTGATTATTTGCGCGACTCAGTTTTAGTGACATAAGTACAGAAAAATTACTGCAATGAAATTACAGGGCATTCTGTATATTTCCAATGAATTAAAGGAAAGTTGGTACCAGAAAAGTTTCTTTCTCATATTAACCAACTATTCACATTAAGGCAAGCTTTCTTTTCTATGCTTATCGTTTCAAAATTTGCCTTAAATTGGAAGAATTGAGATGTTAGTGGAGAGTGGTAGGCAAAATGAAAATCATCATTTTTATCAAAAGAGAAATGGACATGTTTCATCAAGGTGGAGCAACATATATTGAGAGCAATTTGGCAACCAAAAATCATTAACATGCGTTTTAGTGCCTTTTCATGACCATTTACTATTTAAAAAAAGAGTTTGCATTTAGAACTATGAAATTTTGCATCAAACGCCCTAAAAGTATTTTCTGGAATTTTGTACAGATCAACATTGTTGCATTAACCGCCCTGAAATGTGGTTCTCATTTAGCTGATATCCCCCTTGCTTCTCATTAGTGTGCACCAAGCGCCTCATTTATTATGATGATAATGACAACAATGGTAACCGTTTATTGAAAATGACAAAAGCCCCAATAATGAGAAGCGTGGGGTTAGATCAGAAATCATGAAAATTCAAATAAAATATGAAGTCATGAAAGGAGAAAACATAAACAATTGACAAGAACAACAAATAACTAGTGAAAGTTAACCATGATCATACAGAAACTTTAAAAATCGACTCACGCATACAAAGAAGCGAAAACACCCTAGAGATAAAGGCGTGTGCTAGTCACTGCAAATCCTTGTGATAATTACAAATGTATTAGACAAAACTAGGATTAGATAGCCGTTATGCATATCAATGCTAAACCCACTAAATGTAGTTACGGATTGACTTGTGCGCAGAGCCAAAATTTCAAAATCCAATCTTGAGAACCTGCTGCCTACTAGAATCCTTGACTTCTCATTTGTAAAATAGAGGATTTTTAAGTTTGGTAAAAAAATAAAAGAGAGAGAGCTGCACATGTGCATGCATATAGGTATATACAGTAGGCGCCATATTATTATAACCACCCTTTATTTTGGTGTTGTTTCCCATTATTTCAAAATTATCTTATTGTTGACAAAGGTATATTTGATTTTATGCTATTTAGTGCTCTTCTATGCTCTTTGGTGATGTTTCCAGTTATCT
This sequence comes from Prostheceraeus crozeri, assembly GCA_907163375.1. Taxonomy (NCBI): domain Eukaryota; kingdom Metazoa; phylum Platyhelminthes; order Polycladida; family Euryleptidae; genus Prostheceraeus; species Prostheceraeus crozeri. The sequence goes on along the minus strand of CAJQUW010008248.1, from coordinate 152,613 downwards.
TAATATTATCTTACCATGGGAAGAAGTATGTTACGTTTTAAATTCATTGATTTTAGTTCAAAATTACAATAAAAGCAAAAAATCCACAAAATACAGATTTTATTAATAGTTCATAGTTCTTATTAATAAGACAGTAAAATGACAGAGTCAATCAAATAAAAAGTGTCAAGTGAGGCAGATCACTACTAGGATGTATGCCCACCTTTCGCATCGATCACCTGCTGCAGGCGACTTGGCATGCTGTCGATGTACATGTGAAGCTTTTCTTGGAACTCGGCGTCGCGGAACCAGGTCCGGATGACGCTACTGATGAGCTGATTCTTCGTCGTGTGTGTTTGTTGACTCACTGTGTTTTTCATGATGCCCCAGATGTTTTCTATGGGGTTCAGGTCTGGGGAATTCCCAGGCCACGGCAAGACATTAACGTTGTGAGTGTCCAGGAACTGTGTGATGACCTTGGCCTTGTGGGAGGGGGCGGAATCGTGCATGAAGATGCAGTTGTCGGTCGATCCAAACCACGTCTGGAGCTGGGGAAGCATCCTGGTCCTCATCACGTGCAGGTATTGCGTTTTCTCCATATTGCCTTCGACCACATGCAGATGTCCAGGGCCTTTATCACTGATGATGCCCCACACCATGACCTTGGTGGGATGCTTTACGGTCTCTCGAACAGGTGCTGGACTGCTGGGTGTCTGCCAAACGCGTCTCCTGCTGGCTGTCTGGCACTCGAACGTGCTCTCGTCACTAAAGAACACCGTGCGCCAGAACTCCACTGACCTGCCTGCGTACTGGCGTGCAAACTGGAGACGTTTCGCTTTCATTGCTTGGGTCAACTTGGATTTCTTGACAGGCTTGACTGACTTGCATCCCAGTTCGGGTAGTCGCCGCTGGACTGTGCGAATTGACACGTTGACACCACGACGCAACAGTTCTCCTCTGACTTGTTTAGCCGACAGCAGAGGCTCCCTCCTAATCATTCGTACCATACTCCGTTCGTCGTGCGCTGTCGTCATGCGCTTGCGGCCACATCTGCCGGCTCTTGAGGTGGAGGGAGCCTTTATTGCAATTCTCTTCTTGATGTTGATTACACTTGAATGATGTACGCCGCACTGGGTAGCGATTTGTCTTATAGAAAACAGGCGAGTTCCAAGTAAAGCCTCGACTTTAGCAAAAACAGTAGGGCTGATGTCCTTACGCTTACCCATGCTTTGATTGAATGAGGGAAAACTCATAATTGGTAGCTTACAGTACATGGGGATGAACTGCTGAGCTCGGATTCTCTCTACCCTGGAGAGATTCCTATTGGTTACTGGAAACAATTGGCACTCGTCAAAGCGTCGCCTGTTGACGTGATTTGTGTGACGTCGGTACTGTGTACAAGGCCAACGGCTGCTATTGTACAGGGTGATCATAAAATGACGCAAGTGGCTAAAACTACAATTTTCTAGATAAACAAGGTCCCATTTATATTCAATTTTCAGTTAGAGGGGTTTAGAAGAACACATTACAAGTTAAAGAAGATGTTGAAAATGCCCTCCTTTCTGAGATTTACAGTAATGGGCGCGCTTTACGATATTTGATGATGACACATTCATTAGCATGTCTGAGTTAACACTCTTAATACAGGACGTAATGGCACTTTGCAAATCATTCAAACTTTTGGGGTTGTTGGCAAACACCTTATCCTTCACGTAGCCCCACAAGAAAAAATCCATTGGTGTGAGATCCGGTGATCGCGCCGGAAAGAGTTGCTTGTCGATCGGTTGCTTTCCGAATATCTGAGTAAGATGTTGCGTAGTTCTTCGAGAAGTATGGGCCGTTGCATTGTCTTGCTGGAACCATGCAATATGTCTTTCGTTTTCAGTTAAGGTCACGGCGAACTGATCGATGAATGAACAATACTTGTCACTGTCCACTCCACCTTCAAAGAAAGAGAAATGAATCCGTTCTCCAGACATTGCAGCACAGACACCGATTTTCTAAGGATGAAGTGAGGTTTCGACATACTGATGTGGATTCTCCGACAACCAACATCGCGTATTTTGTGAGTTCATGTATCCAGAGAGATGAAACCAAGCTTCATCACTCCAAAAACATGTTTTCAAAAACTGAGGATCACCATTGGTCACGGCAATAAGCCGTAGTCATTCTGCATCAGTGTGTGCATCACATAGGTCTTATAGGGAAACAGATGCAAAACTTTTCGACAAATCTTCTGAACACTGGAGTAGGACATGTCGATTTGTTGGGAAACTTTTCTGAGCGATTTTTGAGGACTGTTTATAAGTGCACCTTGAACAGCTGCGACATCTTCATCATCGAAGGACGGTCTTCCACTGCACTCTTTGAGAGCACTCTTTGCTGTAGAATAGCTTCCAGAACGAAAATAATTTTCAATCAAGCACACTCGTTCAGCAACGTTGTAAGCCATAGTGAGTGACGAGGTGAAATGAAGTGAAGCGAAGAATGATGTGTCTGACGCATTCGTATGTAGATATCCTAAGCCTGAAATTTCAGATGTTCATATCTATGTAAAAAGTTGATCACATGACACAATCAAGTAGTCACGAGACAACCAGTCCTTCAAATGCTCATATCTATGTTCACATCTATTTTATATAATCACGACAAATGATATTCGATTCAATTTAAACTCAATTAAACTCAAAACAAAGCATTTTCTTCACTTGCGTGACTTTATGATCACCCGGTAGTTGCTATTCAGAGACAGAATTAGTTGCTAATCGGAGACGAACACGTGGACAAATAAGCGAAAACACAGGGTGTGTCAGAACGATTTTCCAACTCGCTATTCATCAATTATTTTGTCAAAAGTCACCAAATTACAATGTAGAATGAATTGAAGGAGCAAGTTCTTGGAAATCGTCTTTTTGGCTGATCTCATGGTCGAAGATAAAATATAATATATACTTTCGTTGATAATTAAATAATGGGAAATAACACCAAAATATAGGGTGGTTATAATAATATGGCGCCTACTGTATACCTCAAAAATACATTTTTAGACAGCAACAGATACCAATAATTTATACCTATCAGTAAAAATTTAAGTACAGAATTGATACCTATCACTTACGAAAATCGGTGTTCGTAATGGGGGGCATCGCAGAACCTCCTCCAGCACGGTTTGCGTCATAGCGTCGCTTTTCCGCTATCCCAAGGTTGTCTCCAATCTAGAAAACACTTCATCCACCTTCATGACATTTTTCAGTGGCCACACAAATTCGAGTGACTGAAAGAGTCGACATGATTTACGTTTTTTGAATAAAATGATGCAGCACAATATTACAACAATATAGACAAAACAAGTTAATAGCTTGTGTTCATGCTAATACCATGTGTACCACATCAAAAGCTATTTTGCTATGCTATATACAATTTACTGGTTGAAATAAAAACGAATATCATTTTTCATGGCCACGCCGCTTCTCTTAATGAATTTACATGTGGAATGAAATTGCATCAGACGGAAATGAGATTGCAAACAGAACCAAGCGGGACGGATCAAAAGATAGAGAAGTAAAAATATATACATAAATTACAATTAGAAGAAATCAGGAGTAAAAAGAAAAGAAGTTTTTTCCTTTTTTCTTCTTTTTTCCTGATTTCTTCTCATTGTGATTTATGTATTTATTTTTACTTCTCTATCTTTTGATCCGTCCCGCTTGGTTCTGTTTCATTTGGACTGGTAAAGTGTTCAATTGTTGCTGTCATCTGTCATTGTCAATATCTCTGTGCCTCCATGAGTCAAAGTCATTCATGTTCACATTCAATCCAAATGTCTGATGCAATTTCATTCCGCATGTAAATTCATTAAGAGAAGCGGCGTGGCCATGAAAAATGACATTTGTTTTTATTTCAATATTGTACAGATGGGCGCAAACTAAACAATTTATAGGTATTGTTCATCAAGATACCTACTTGTTTATCTGCCGCAACTGACAGATCCTCTTTCTTCGACGTAGAAACTGTAGTGTCAGATCTGAAAGGCGAGCAGGATTTGCCGTATCCTTTCTTATGCATGTTCACTGTTCAATGGCATGTTCACTTTACTCGTATCATAAAACTACAGTAAATCGATTAAGGAAGCTGATAATTCATCAATAATTCATTCAGCTGTTCAATTAATGACATGACATGAATCTCAAGATATTCCGGAATGAACTTTTTTTGAACCATCGATTATTCAAATTCTTTTTTTACTTTTTCATGCACAGTTGGCTAATTATATGATGGATCGGTCTTGCGAGATCGAGGATAAATTTAAATCTTCTTAGGGATCGTATTCGGGTTCAACTGGACTGCAAGATTTAATTTCATCACAAAATGCTTACAAAAGTAGGCCAATACACATAATTGCAATACACCTAATATTGTGCATTTCAATTTATATTGCAATTTCTTATATTTCATATGTGTGCGAGCGTATATATATATATAATAGAAAATCGAAAATGAAAATTCATACCAGTTTGTAATCACACCCAGCTGTAATCACCAAAGAAAAACTAAGCAAATAAATAAGACAGCCCGACCGGTTTCTGCCTGTTTCAGGCTTCTCAAGGGCGCAGAATGATTACACAATTCGTATATCATCAAACTGAACTAAAATCATAGCATTCAAAATCTATGTAAATACATGATATATAGTATGATATAGCATGATATCGAAATACCAAAGAAAGATAGTGATATCTCCATCACCTTTAAGCTGAAAGAGGAAAAATTAAAACAAATTGAATATCCCTATATGAGGAGGCATCAATCCTTATGATAAAGAACTTTTATTCTCTTCCCTATACAATTTTGTGCAGGTAGGTGGTAATTTTAAAATTGAAGAGCGTTTTTGCAAAACTCACTCAGTCCATTTTCCTTATTTTTGGTAAAAGCTGATTTTTTGTTTCTATTCATTATAATCATTTTTAGTTCTGAACTAAGGTTTTTTATTTCATTCGAATGCTAGATGAAGCAGTATGTAGTCTTAAAACAAATATTCTATTTAAAGAGGAGGATATATACCGATATAAAAACGAATCAACTCTGCAAAACTCACTCAGTCCTGGACTGAGTGAGTTTTGAAAAAGCGGCAAAACAAACCTAATACAGACAAGCCTTTCAAAATATAATAATCAGTTATATGGTTCATCAGTGAAGTAACGATCAATAACATCTGCATCAGTATTCGACGTATCATTAACAATCGAATCATAAAACCATGCGCAGTCGTCTGGAATCGTAAAATATTTCATCAACTTTAGCACGTCATTTCTTTTCGCCGGTTTCACGTGAGTTTCCGATGTTTTAATTGCGGCTCTCCCCATTTCCAAGACGTTTCTCCCAACCTTGATGATAGAGGTGCCTGATGGTGTTGCATAATACGATCGTTGAGTAGAAAAATCAGTTTTTGTATGCGTAAAGACTCTGCTATCGCTCATTTTGAATGGGAGACGAGGCTTGGTTATATTCACGGATACAGATTTGTAATCACGGAGATTCCAATCGTCGCCGAGTTTGTGGACATGACCATGGTTACTGTAGATGTCATAATATTCCTTAGGAGAAATGATATTCTCTTGAAGACGTAAGTCTTTCTCGATTCGACCAAATACTCGATCTGGTGGCATGTAGCTATGTCCACGAACAGGAAAATAATGAACTACAGAATCGATTACTTTGCTGCCTCTTAAAAAATATTGAATGCAGTTAATCAGAATTGTGTTCTTATTTTACGAGGCACAAGCATCAGAAAATAGTCGCAACTTCGTTGGAGGAGCAGGCGAACTTTCTAAATCCTTGTCAAGAGTAGTCAAGTAATCTAATAATGCACTTGATACCTCATTCGATCCACGCGCAGCTTGGGTCTCCAGCCACGTGTAGATATGTATATCATCATTGTTTTGCTCTTTCTTATGCTTCATGATGGTCAAGTTATAAAGCCAAACCTGTCTTGAATAGAATACCTCACCTACACTCAATTTTGGTAATGGTTGATTTTGTTGCATATCAAAGCATACTGTAAGGGTATTTTGAGGATCTTCGTTCAAAAACTTGTAAAATGTGCTCGCTTTTCTTTTGTGGAGACGAAACTCAGTCATATGCTCTTGCAATTTCTCTGAATTAGTTTCGGATTTAATACGCATTCTTAGTTGTTCGCAAAAGCTGCAAACATCTTGTCGAGGATTCCCGAAGCCAAGATTGAATCTTGAGTAGAATAATCTCTTGAATTTCGAGATTGAAGCTATGCGTTGCTCCTTGTCAGAACGATCTTTTTTCCACAGTCTCCACATTCTTGAAATACTAAGGGTTGGTGGGAGGTAGCTACGGATACTATTATTCCTACCATAGTGACTTCACGGCATTTATAACTTTTGATCCACCCTATGATTGATGCATCAGTCTCTTTGTCTTTGTCTTTATTTTTCTTTCTTGATCCTCCTCGTTTTTCAACGAAATTTCGTCCTGTATTGTGGTAGGTACGAACAAGACGATTTACTCGAAAGCGACTTATGCATAATATCGAGAGGAAAGACTGCTGACACACTTTCACTACTTCTTTATCCAGTTTTCTGACTATGTATTGAGCCTGTAGAGGCCGGCGTCGAGCAGAAGCTTGTACTCTTCTTCGCTGGCGTGTTGGCTGATGGACGTCAATGTATTTCATAATAAACATATCTTGCCGAACTTTTTCAACATTTTCGTAAAGATGATCGAAGAAACCTGAAAAAATGAATACAGCGTCTAGCGCTGCGAGCCCTGAGAGATCATCAGCAGTTAACCGAGTATCAACGGTGTTTCGGCCGTTTAATAACTGGACACCTCCACTCGGCCGCCCAGTACTGTCTGATGGCGAATCAAGCAGCACCTCTCTCAGTGCTCAAAGATGTTTGCAAAATCCATGCTGATCCGACTTCAGCCGCTTGACGGCAATTCTTCACGACTTCGGTCATTCTCCTTCCGGTCAGCCCTATGCGCATAAGCCACTTCCTCAAAGACCAACCACTGAACCCACGACAACCGACTTCAACAGGGAATATTTCCGTTCTCCAGCCTCGATCCTCGCATTCACTTTTCAACTCTGCATACCGTAGCTGCTTTCTCTCATGTGCCTCCTGCATCCTCGTCTCCCATGGCACTGTCAACTCCATCATTATCACAGCGTGAGCTTCTGTGTTGACCATCACCAAATCTGGCCTCAAACTGGTGGTCACCACATCAGCTGGCATCGTAACATTTCCTTCATCGCTTCTGACCTCCCATACACCACGCTCCAACTCACTCAGTTTCACACCTTGCCGTTTCTTCACTCTCCCCTCACCTTCTCTAACAAACTCGATTGACCTAGCGATTGTTTTCCTACTTCGATGTTCTTTTACTGCTTCCTCACCAGCATTCTTCAGAACCGCAAGGACCTGATTGTGACGCCAAGTATAGGCACGCAGCAGCCCACAACACGTCGACAGCATGTGTTCGAGAGATCCTCTACCGCTCTTGCACACATCACACCCATCCAGATGACTAACCTTCCATCTCTTCAAATTTTACCGGCGTCGGGCACGTGTCATGCGTACTTGAAATCAAAAATTTGATCTGACCGGTAGATGTTCGCAACAAGTCTTCCCACGACACAACCCGCTGTTCAACTTCTCCCCAATTCATCCATCCCCCCTGCACTCCCTGCTGAGACGCCTTGCAGAGTTCATTCAAAGCTCAATGAACCATTGTATTGCGGCATCTTTTCTTGATTTATTAATCAGTATTGGTAAGCCTGTTGATTGACAAAGATCCTAAGTAGCTACAACAATCTTCATAGTGAATAGTCATTTCATGTAACTCAGTGATTATTTCTTAATTGAACTTACAGTGCTTGTAAGCTTACAATGAAAGAATCAAGCAGAGAGAAAGGAAAAGTGGAAACTGAAATTAAAAAGTGAATCTGTTTTGATGGAGAAACAGCGAGAAAAGGAGAGACAACGGTGGAGAGAAAGAGTGAAGTTCGGAAAAGTCAAGCAATCCCATGCCCTTAGTAGAAGAGACTTAAAGGCTCATAGAACACTTTGGCGAGAGTTCCAGAAAAAGTGCCATGCGAGAAAGTCTGAACACGTTAGATTACCTGATAATGATAATGAAAGACAAAATGACTGCGGAAGGAATGAGCCGAAAAATCGAGGCAGAAGGAGGAGGGTTCTCAGAAAAAGATCGGTCACTGTAGGGAGCTAGAAAAATATAAAGAGTATCATAGCTACAGTTGTCTTTGAATCGGCATAAAGCAAGACTGTCGCGCATTCGTTCTCGGTCAACTCATAAAAGAAGTTATGAATTCGAGGGAGAGCTCGCCACCTAACTTTCACTAACATCGTAATGAAGCACAAGTCCCAAACTAAAACTGTGAGCAAAATTTTGTCCGATCGAATTTTGCGGAAATACGTGTATCAGATAAGTGCTTGGCTCAAGAGACATATCGTAGTTCTGACAAAGCGAATCAGAACTAAAGTTGATTCTACATGTAAAATTAGTAACATCACAAAAGAGCATGTTCAACGTTTTTATGAACAGATAGACGTTTCTCGAACAACCTCTGGAAAAAATGAAACGATAACATGTGTAGGGATAAAAAAAAGCAAAGTAGGTATCTATTGAGTGACATCGGAAGTTCACACGGTAGGCATAATGCTTCTCATCAGTTCAAAACTTCCTATTCACAGTTTTGTAAGGCTCGCCCCTTTTGGGTTCTAATTCCGAATTGTAGCAAACGGGAAACAAGCTTGTGTCAGCGATGTGAAAACAGCATTGTCTGTTAAAAGCCTTGTCGAAAATTTTTAACCTCATCTCTTGAAATGACTTTCCCACGATAAATCACCAAGTTCTGTTCTCCATTCTCTGTTCTGCGTTTGTATTCAAGTCGCACTTGCTTCACTTCCCTCTGTTGATTAAAGGTCAAGTCGTTATTGATATAAACTCCCTTATAATCAACACTGTTACGCAGTGATTTCGAGTTTCTTAAGACTGTTATCTTTTGAGAATGGTTTTGCAAAACCTCCCTGATTGGTCTTTTTTCCCTTGCCGCTGCATACCCAATCTCCTAACTGACTCAATAGTGTCAACCTGACTCAGAATATTGTCTACGACATCTTTATCCTTTTCTAAACGTTCTGCAACTCAACCGCTAGTTTCTTCTTCCACGCCATGTAAAACGATATTGTTTTGTCTTAAACAGCGCTGTTCAAACTCATAGTAAATGTCATTCATGCTCATAGAGATACTTGAATTAAGAGCTTGAATTTGGCTTTGCAAATTCGTTTCAAGCTCTTTGATTTTTCTGTCCTGTTCAAGAAGAAGAATTTCTTTTAGCTCGAAAACTGCAGTAAAAATCATACTCTTCAAATTCTGTGCATTGAGTTAATCTGCAACAACATTATTTGCTGTAGATGTGGATGTCTGCAAGGAGATGGCATCGCGCAGAGCATCCATCAACTGCTTCTTTGAGAGCTTGTTCAGTTGACCATTTGACAACTTGCGCGCCGACTCGAAAGAAACCGATTCATTCATTGATGTATCTGTCATGATTTTTGACCTTGAACGTCACTGCACGTATTGTCTGACGAAATAACCACGTGAGCCAAAAAATCGATATTGATCCGCTGCTCTGCGTGGGAGGGTCTTAGATATCGGACTTCTGAACAGCTGATTCCGTAGCCGCTGACAATACCAGCAGGACAACAAGCAAAGCAGCAAACCCTCAACGAAGACCGTAGTATGCGATGATAAAGAACTGTCAATAAGGACCTTGTGCTAAATTGAGACAGCGATATCACACAATAAATCCAAAGAATGAATGATCGAAGCGGCGATGATGAGATATATTCACAAAAGACCGTAGGATCACAAAGAATCAGGTATAGCAGACTCAGGAATGACAATCAATGCAAACCGACTCAAAAAATGGATAGCTGCAACCAAGACGAGTAGACTGATACCAAATTTACTAGAAAACCTCGCCAAATACCACTTTTCCATCAAAAACTTGACCATTCGCTTAAGAGCGCCAGAAGACACGACCGTTCACTAGCTGTTGTAGGTCACTTCATAAGGTTCAGTACCCATTTCATTCATCTTTATAGATGCTCGTGCAGGGATATCAGCAAGTTGCTCAAGAACTACACATGTACCTCAAAGAGAACAGAACGAAAACCTGTGTATTGATAGAATTTTGAAAACTGAATAGTATTTTGGCAAATGTCGGGGTGTCATGTATGATATCTAAGTCTACTGAGTGCCCATTCATGGACTATGTATCCTGTTTGACTGCATGATGATTTCTATTCGTTATCATTATTTCATATGTATCTCTGTGCTAGGTTAATTTGAATTTTGAATTTGTTATGTAGCTGTAAGTAGAATATATTACATCTTGCTCAACCACAGTGCGCTTGCGTCAATAACATAACATAACACTACTGAAATCGACTAAAATTCTTTTATTGCTGACGGCAGATATACAAAAAAAGCCTATGAAAAAATAAATTCATCAAATAGCAGATGCTGGCGCTCACATGTGCATACAAAAGCACAAAAATTAATTGATCAACTGGCAGATGTCTTTCTCACATGTGCACTTCGTTGTATGCGATTGTGTCAATCACTACCTAAGATGCTTTCTGGCTTATCCTGTCATCAGATCGTGTGCGAATTTGATGTCGATACTGCACCCTCTCACACAAGCGCACACAAATTCCACGTGATTATACATCTAATCGAAGATTGCATTGCATGACTACTGAGTGCCGAGTGTGCAAATAGTTAAACGAAGGATCAACTGATATCAACTATAGAAGTGGATTCGCCTGCATCGTGTACGACGTACTCAGAAGAGGAATGAGTCACATTTCATATCTCAGTTTCCTCTTTGCTGTTTTGCTGTCCCTCACTGGCTCCCCATCGAATGCACAAGTATTTCCGCAACCAGAACAAGTTCATTTGTCCATCGGAAGTAAGTCTAGCGCCTAAATTCTTCATGTGATTTCAGTTCCAAATTCTGAATTGGAAGAAAGCCTTATCATTGATGGTCTTATTTCGAGTTTTCTGAATATCGTCGGTGAGATTAACAACATATTGCCTGATGGGTACTTATGGTTTATCTCCCCACGATTTTAAATTTGTCTAAAATCCGTAAAGATAATCAATCGCCACAAAACTTCAGATGCATGCAGTTGAGGATACTTTCTATAATCTGACAAGTCATACCTTTCGAATTGGACAGCTTTCCCACAAGATTCCGTTGCTAGCGGTATTTGACGGAATGTTGTTTATTCGTCGAAAAATGGGAATTCGTAAATTATTTGTCTATTACTGTAACAGAGCCTGAACTGCATTCATCCTTCGTAGAATAGTCACGCACAAGCTTTGCTGTCAAATATAGTATGTGCAACCAGAGGTGGAAGTGGGTCCGGTCCTTGGGCGGGCCGTGCCCGGGCTAGAAAAATGCTGTAACCACTCGGGCTGATATTCATTGTTTCTAAAATTAGAAATATCTTCCTCATTTGATCATTTAATCACATGGTGACTTATCAACCTTATTCTTCAGTAATAATATAAAATAATAAATACCCCATGCGACGGAATAGTCATAAATATGCTTTCTGAAACAGAAACAACAATCGATAGACGATTAGCACGTAACATTTCTCTGGCAAAAAGAGTCAATTGAATATTTAGTTCAACTTTTGAATTAATGACCTCACTTTTCAAACAGGCTTCAAGTCCAGTGCAATTCGTTTTCCATGCTTTAACCTAAATATAACTTACAACAATGGCAGCTATCGGCACATCAAATAGAATCCACATCGTTTGTGATAGACAAACGCTTTATGCATGTATAACATTTAAAACAAATGAAAATTCACTAAATGTTCTAAATTTTTGGAGGTTCATCTTACTGCACAACAGTTATCAGTTTACTTACAGATGGTATATTGAACCTAAAGCATCCGATTATGTAATCAACATTTAGATTTTTAGAATAACTCTTGAGGTGATTACACTCAACTAATGTAATTCATGTCTTCATTAAGGATGGTCCGGGCCTAGCATTTTGGAGTCGATGCAGGCCCGGGCTTAAAAAAGCGGTCCGGTTCCAGCTCTGTATGGAACTAGACCTAACAAATTGTCGACCCTATTAAGGCACTCACACCCAGATTTGAGAAATAATACTTGTGTTAAACATGTTATGTGTTAAGCAATATTCTTAAATATATCAAGATGCATAGCCAATTCATATTTTATTCATTAGGCCTCATTTTACCTACAGACTATCAAATAATTGGCACTGTGATTGTAATGTCAAATAAAATAATACATTGTATCCATTAAGCAATTATGACTTTCAGTGATGATAAAATTTATAGGGTTAAACGGCATAGAGCCGAATTCAAACACAACGGCAACGGAATTAGCGTTTAGGAGCGGCGGAATCTCCTTGTCTTTGCTTCTGAGCAGATAGCACCGATGGCAACGAATTCACTTCGCGACAACTAGTGAAGTGATAATGACCTAGCTCTATGACAATGTCCACTCTTAGAGCAATATACTTAACTTTAAAAAGATGTGCTGGAGCAGAAGTCGTGGGAAGAATTCAAACGTGTGAAAACTCAGACCGAGAAAACAATGCCTACACGAGTAAGAACAATGCTTCGAAGAGACGAAGTCAGATCAGGCTGCTGAGTGCTGACATTCCTTACACTTTAAGTTATCGTCTCTAGTTGAGAAGGTGGTTGTCCGATTTTTAAAATTTTTTGTATGTGGGCAGAAAATATCCTCAACTAGGCATATCTTAAGCTTAGTAGCGATGGATTGATTTTCACGGATTTTTGATGAATTTGAAAACATGGTGGGGGGGGGAGTACCGCCTGATGATTGAGACATGTTGTCTGCATTATTTCTTCATATTTGAGTAAACAGTTTGTCTACAATCCCTCCTTTTTCTCGCCATTGTTGATATAATGGCTATGGAGAATGGAAATTGACAACTTAAAGCAGAGGTGGGAGGCCTTCTCACTAAAGGTTTATGAAAGATATAGGCCTTTTTCAATAATTTCACAAAAGGTCAATAGGCGCATCTGAAATATCAATGAAGTGTGTGGCACTGCTAGCTCATACATGTACTTACTTTCTCAAAGTGTGCTTAGAAGGCATAATTTTGAGATGCAGCCATATAGGATTTAAGACCCAAATGTGAATCTTGTAAATCCAAACACGACATACCAAAAGCAAATATCTTCATTCCAAACCAAATCTGACATCTGACATGCGATCTAACTGGAACGCTGGATCATAACGATAGAAAATCAGTCAACGATTATAGATCAAACGCGACATTTAAGAAGAGATGTTGCATGTCATTAAAGTGTCAGATGAAATGATGCCGCACTCACGTGTATACAATGCTGATAAAGAGCGCCTCATAGCTGTGTATCAGAATGGCAATGATTACCAGGAGCTACTGCAACCTATGGGTATTGGTAGGACAACTGCGTACTCAATCATACGGCGGTTCCTCGATTCCGCAGAGGTGACAAGGCCGGTTGGAGGATTCAGGGGACGGAAAAGTGACTAAAGAAATGATTAGCACAGCATGCTCGATTGTTGAGGAGAACAATGTTCTGACTTCTCCAAATCAACCGGAACTGCGTCACCGACTACCAAGTCCCCCCGAGTGACAATAACGATCCTATGCAATGCTTTGACATCGTAGGGTAGTTGTTATTTTTGTTGTTTTACCCGTCTCTGTCCAGCAGATAGGAAGCTTCGTATCAAAACAACACGAAGCGACACACAGTAGGCAAGCACATGTCTACTGCTGGCGAGGAGTGCCCCGGGTAGGAGATGGCCATTCCGATACTACCGCGGTGCTATCATACTCGACAAAGCTCTTCACACATGCTGAACAGCATTAACCGGAGGAGGCAGCAACCCCAATGGTCCTACCCCACACCTTACCTCCTTGTCTAAAACTGAAATATTTGTATTCGGTTTGGAATAGTGTCATTTGCTATGTGTTCTATACACATTTGCCATATCAGCGACACATTTGCATTTGTCATGTCGCATTTGGATGAACAAGTGTTCACATTAGTCTGGCTATGTCGTATTTGCTTTTGCAATGTTACAATAGGATTTGCAGGTGTTCACATTTGGTCTCAAACCCTAAATTTTGAGTCTGAGTAATAACATGCGCTGAGAAAGGACCAAGACCCGATCGTCCGCTGATGAGCAATTTTTTTTACTTCTGGCATTAAAGTGAGAGGGAGAGTTGACTCTTGGTTTCGTGATTGAAAATACTTCATTGCTTGGTCAACTCTATTGACATTGGGGTCTGAAGTTGCCGTGTGTGAAGCTTTTAACGGTGGTGTTCATTATCTCCAACTCACGCATCTACGTGCTATAAATAGCAATTTAAAATTTGAAGTCTTCAATTTTGACATTCTTGAAGTTTTAGCGAATGTTGGCTATTCATCGCCTTCTGCTATTTGCGATGTCAAACTTGTTTAATATGCTGACCATGCAGTTGCTAATGAGAACAATTAGTGGAATGCAGCTCATATGAAGTATATGTGAAATAGTGTTCTAATGTTCCTCTAAGAAGTTTCAAGTGTGATTATAATGAAGGCTGACGACTTTTAGATTTAAAAACAAATCAAACGATGAGGAAAATGCTATCCTGACTGTTTTAATGTTTCATAGCTTCTTAAAAGTTCAAAAAGTAGCATTTACATAACATTTGAATTTCCAATACATTATTCGATGTCCATGGTATAATACTCAGTGAGTTTGGCCATCGGTCGGTAACCATGTTAACAGTCGTGAGCAATGGAAATGAATTTACAGTAGCATGGTGTTGAGTGCAGAGCTGAGGTGCAGAATTTCACTCGCCGTACACTGCGGCGAAGGTCATCCATTAAATTGCTGTGTGAAGTTGTCCACGAAATTGTATTGATTGACACTTGATTATGAAGAGCTAGATGTTGAAAGATTGCGGAATTAGCCCGCGAAAAATGCTCTCCAAGGCGAGTACGTATTTGTTTCTTTGATTCCCCCATGTACTCTTCATTGCAAATATCTAAAGGTGATGAGGTAAACAATATTCTCATTCAGCGCCTCAGTCCCGCATTGAACAAGATGCCATTGTAAATTCATTTCCGTTGCTCATCGATGGAGAGACGTATCTACTTTTATAAAATTGAAATTTCGTTCGAGAAAATTAACTCCTTTTTTTGCTTTATCACATGTTATAACAGCTTTAATCATGATTTGATTCATAGATTCATATTTGCTAAATGCTGCGCTCATAATGAAAATCGAGGTGCTTCGCTGAAGGTTATCACACAAAATGTTTTGAAAAGTGCCAAAATTCGGGTCTTCAAGAATAGTAATTGTATTTTCCAGAATATTCTTACGATTTTTCGTGAAATTTTTAATAGTATACCAGCGTGTGTTGGTTTTTTTTTTTTTGGGAAGACCACAACCGAAAATGCGGCTGGAGACAGAATCCAACCGACCCGGTATGGATGAGGAAACATCTATCAACATTGACCTAGATCGGTGTCGAAGTTTGTAACGAAGTTGGCACTTTTCGGGTTTCCCCCCCACATTTTTTCTTGAATGAAAACAAGCCGGTAATCAAAACAGTTAAGCTTCTGACAAGATGGGCTTCAGTGCTATTGTGATGACTCATTCCTGATCTCAACCGTGCTATTCCCTATTCGCTGTCGCTTAGTACTATTGTGCTCGCTCATTGCCATCATTGCTGACTGCATGCATAGTACTAGTAACTCGGGTCAGTCGGGATGAATCTCTTCCGCTTAGAGCACGAACTTCACGACAAGCCGTCTGCAATTGCATTCCTACGAAGTCGTGGTTTGCTTCACAGTAGCCGATCCTGTGATAATGGTCATCCAATGGTTTTGAAATTGAGCGACCGAGAAGACAGGGTCATACCCAGAAAATGTGGGGGGGGGGAACCCGAAAAGTGCCACGAAGTTGACCATCAAAAAACTTCATCCATTCGAGTCCTTCTGATTTAAGCAAAAGCGAAAGTCGGATGTTGATGCCTCAATGCGAAAACATGTTGCCAGTACAAGACGAAATAAAGTAAAAACACGGGTGCAATGTGAATTCGATGCCGAATCATAGCGGTGTAATAAATTATTGGCCGGATTTCCACCAGTAATGATTATACATGTCACAATTCTCTTGAAAAATGCCCTGACTAGTCATGGTACAATATTTTTCAGTTGCAAACAGCCAGAAATTTCTAAGATAACGTCATGTTCAGAATGCTTTTGTAAATGACTTTATCTTATGATAAGTGCAATCGAAAGCACTCAAGATAATCACTGATTTCTTTTGACTGATGGTCAACTTTAGGCAGTGATGTTGATACGTCATTTTTCACAGATTTCTGATTTCTCCTGATGCGCTAGTGAATCAACATGCCTCATAAATTTCCCGAGTTGTCATTAATTTTTAAAGAAATTCTATTTCAATTAAGAACATCTTCATGCCACTATTGCATATAATTTCTGACGCAAGAATTTCTGAAACATCACCAACAGGTGACAGTTTCACAAATCCTGTTCATTGATGCACACTGCAAAACTTATCAATGGTTTTTCGATTATGTTGTCACCCGAAACTGACCTCACACTATGACATTGCATTTTGAGAAAGAACAACGATTACCATATCCACACCGTGGATATGTATATGGATTAACCTGTACTCGAGGACACGCTCAGGGTCATAGACATCACGCTTCGAATTATCATTGTACACACGGAGATAAGTTGCTTTGTCCTCGTGTTTGGGTCGAGAGATGATATTCATCACTGCTGGTGATCATTCACCACTAGTCTCGAGGCGCAAGAAAATCAATTTTCCATTGAACGTAATGGAATTCATACCTGAATTCTGAAGAACCTGAACCACGGAATTAGATTGTTTAAGCGTATCACTTTGCTATTTCCCTTTAATTGCATGTAGAAAAGAATACAATCTATCACACAGGAAAAGTCGTAAGGCGTCGTCCATCGTACATAAGGCATGAAATTCTGCGGCTGATGAAGTTCATTTTCATAAGCCATCAGGCGTATGCCGCGAGACTGCTCTGTAAATAGAACAACGTGAAGTGACGTCTGAGGGAAGATTTAGGAAGCCTTCATTTGCGAAGAGAAGCAATCAGAAATCAGCCTTTGTTCACGATGTCGAGCGAGAATGAGGATCAAGACAGTAGTCACAGCAACGGTAAATAGTGAAAGATAGCGCTGACTGGATGGGAAATGGATTCCCTAGTGTGACTGCGGTAGGTGGAAGATGGACGATGGAAGGCGGAAGACAGCAGATGAAAATCGTCTCATCACGCCTTATGAAGAAAGTGCAAAAGGCGAGTGACATGGAAGATCTAAGACGCCTTTTCCTGTGAGACAGCGGGCCTAGACTAACCCACATGAAACTGAATCTATCTCTGTGGTTGTGCTAATTTGTAGAAGTAAAATAATATATCAACACATGCGCAATGACTTTGTAGATTCTGAAGTGCTATATGTTCGGAAGGAGTGCGTCGGATTTTTGCTAAAGGAGGGCGTGTATTTTATGTGGCAGTCATTTTTTTTACTTCCAATGTAGTCTAAACTTCCTCTTTCCACCATTACAATAATAAACAGCTATTGAAATTTATCTCACCTTGTATGCATAATTTTGCTGCTGTTCACATGAACCTGATTTTATCGGCGATAAATCGCATCGTCGAGATCGCTCCCACAACGACCTTGAACGATAAAAGAAACGTCGAATGGAATATTAATGCGAGCGCTAATTTAGATGTCCGTGATCAAAGTTCAATCGTTGTCTTAAATGTCTTAAAGTTTCGCACCGAAGTAACGGCAGTGTCTAAATGCTGTATCTGAAATACTAAAAAAAGTGTTCATAGAGTAAGTATATTAGGTAAAGTGGCAACTCCGCAATTATTAAATCCCCAACGTGTATACACTTTCGATTTTATTAAATGAGCTCGAGGTGAGTACAATTGGGTATTATTACTAAATGTGAGATATGCAAATCTTTGCAGTTTTGAAGAAATTACCATGGATTTGAATGATCATGATAGTAATGTAGAAGGAATGATGGTATTTTGCAGATTCTCAGTGTCATGACAGCCTTGCAGAGGTGATGTTTGTTAAATTAGTAACTCGATAGGTTCCTATTACTTTCATGCTCAACCTCAGGAGTATTTTCTTTAGCGTGCTCATATCGCAGGCAACCTGCCACTTGCAGAGCAAGATCACATAATCAAAGACAATTATTTCAATTAGCTTTAAAAGATGTAAATGGGTCCACATCACTATTCAGATTCAAGAAATCAGACATGAATTCAGTTAATCATAAAATCAGACCGCTGAAAATTGAATCAAAAGCTTGAAATTTCAGCCAAGAAGGGACGAATAATATCGCGACTTTTTCATGAAGACTTCCATTGTAATACGGATCATGAAATTCGCTTGATAATCAGCTTAATTTCCGCTTAGTTGGGATGCTTATTAGCAAATATTCATTCCTTTTGATATCCAACTTGTTTCACACTACATATATAGGGGCGTCATCTTGGTAGTATATAAATTGGCAAAATTGTGACTTTAAAACTGCTCAAATAATATTTTGGACCACGGGAACGTAATCTCCGCAAAAAACTGAATCTTTTCATATAAAAATTTTCACTGTATACAGAGACTTTTTTGAGTCGACACGGTCGACACTCTACCTCTATGACAGTGTCTGACATGCCTATAATGAAATAAAATCATACAGCTAGAGCGAAGCTCCCACGATAAGTACTGAAAATCTGATTCTGTGGTTGCCGGTGTAGTGTGAACAGTGGAGCTATACGACAAGTTGTTGATCTGAGAGGATGAAACGTCGCAACGATTTTAAAGTTATCTTCATCGGTCTGATGAGAATGCACCTAGTCATATGGATGAAACTAATTCATCTTCATCTTGTGACTTCAACCCGATATTCCCTCAGCTGATCTGCCCTTTGGACAAGGTGATGATCGTGTACGTTGCATTGATAAAGTATGTCGTTTCAACTAATTAATCCCCAACAACATTGTGACGTTTCGTAACGTATCAGAAACGTTTCACGAATGTCTCAATTGAACGTTTCGTAACGTCCGTTTGTCCGTTATTATTACGTGACGGAACGTTTCAGCAAGTTGCACGGTAACGTTTCAGAAAGTCTCAACGTCACGCTATTTTGACGCTTCATTACGTTTCAGTAAGTCTCTATACGCAACACTATTTCAGCGTTTCGTTACGTTTTATTAAGTTACTTGTACATGTGACTTTTCATTAAATCACACTGAGCACTTTTCGCCTTTTAAATAGAAATGAAATGCCTTTCTCTATTATATGTTAGGACATTCTTCAATATAGCAAGGCTTTCTACTTCTATTTGATACATAATGCTATTCAAGCAGAACTCTATGCGTTTTTACCGTAAGAAACATTTAGGAAAACGCTGAGTACCGTTGTATAACGTTACTGCTTATAGAGCATCCAAAGTCCCCGTTTTCATTCATTGATATAACCAGTCTCAAAAATAGAGTCGAGTAAAAAACATCATTGATATACTTCAAGTATAATTAAAAAACTGAGCATTATTCATCAAATACAAAAATTTCTACAGAGAAACTCAATCAAATGGAAGTATTGAAACAAAAGTCAAAAAGATACCAAGGCTGGATCGGTACCCAGTGGGAAAAATTGTGCTATGTGCTAGAAAAATGCTAGCACCAGCAGCTAGTATCATGCTGACATTTTGCCCAGTACCATGCTAGGATATTACTGCAGCAAATGCTAGAATAATGCTAGTATCCACAACAACATTATGCTGTTTTTACTCCAACAATATTACTGGAAATTACAGTATACTATATCAAATCATATTATGCTATACATGTACTTAGTAATAGTAAACATAAGAAACTTTAGTAATAGTAAGAAGCACAGATAGGAATGCAAACTAAATAAAAATGAAACCATGCCAGAATTTGAAGCAGTTACGCAGAGGATTCACACGTTGAATCAAATTAACACACCTCAAAATCTGGTCAATCGATATTTAAGTGATCACTGCGCCTTGCCGTTCAATGTCGTCAGTTCCAATCGCAATTTGAAAATTGCTTGCATACAGCATTCAATGCAGTTTTCAAAATGTACGAAAAGTTGCGACGTTAAGCTAGCTGAAACATAAAGCATTAGAAAACACTAAAACGTAAAATAACTTACACATGCCATATGAAAGAGACTTCAATTCTATATTTCAACGATCCAAATGTCCAATCAAACGATTCTGAAAATGTAATGGAAAATAACCTCAGCAAAATATCACTGCCTTGTCTGTAAATGTATTTTTCTTGTACACATAAAGCTTAGTACTGTCGTATCGGTAATGATTTCTCTACGTAGCCCACCTTATTTATCTGTTTGGTGGGTTAAGATCGAAAATGCTGCATAATATTATTTTAGTTGCAGACGGAATACATTTAAAGATAAACGTACACGGATTGAAATTTCAATTTTATTAATCCCAATCAGTCTGAGTTTTTACAGTTTGCTGGACAGTCGCAAGAAGGCTTACTGTAGCAAAAAATTACTCTTGGCTGTAACCATGAAAGTCTGCTTTAGGTAATCACTCAGGTAGTGTGCTTTGGTTATCTTAGTATACCTACATTCATTGCTGATGAGTATTCTATAATAACTTATTTCGTCATTGTCATCGTATTTACAATGAGCACAATCATTTATATATGCTAGCAATGATGAGTTAGAAATTTTAGAATCCTAGGATTCTATTTTAAATTGTAGTTACAATTTTTTGCATTACAATGGTGACCCTTGTGCTTCACAGCTTCAACTAAGATTTTTGTCTGCTACTTAATTTGCTTCTGGGATCACTTACAAGCTCAGTTTCCGGAACATAAGATTCTGGACACAGAACTTTTCAAATTGAGTAACTTATAGCTTGGCTGAGTTTGAAAGGCGGGCCTGTAGTTCATAAATTTAATGCCAGAGTTTCTATGCTCGTCATCCAAATGAAAACGGAATGTCTTTTAATTCTAAATCATTTTTATTTGAATTTTTCTACCGATATTAGAATGTGGCTTCATAAGTGTCTACAAAATTGAAATGTCTATTGCCGGATTAGCTTACCGTTCATTGTTGAGGTATGATTACAGGCATCACATGAATAGATCAGTGACCGATCGGCTCATGAAAACTGAAAATGTAATTTGTTGTATAATCAGGCATAGCTCTCGTGATTCATTTCCATGAAGGAAGTTGTTTACATGTATTCAATTCTGTAGCGGTTCAGTTACATATAGAAGTTGGCGCATGGAGTTTATGTTAGCCTAGATTTAGTTGAAATTATTCTGAAATAGACGATATCAGATCAATGACTAGAGATAAGTCCTAAACAAGTACACATGTATTACTTATGTTAAAATAGTGTATTTTGAGTTTCATTAAAAATACAGGTACAGGACACGAGTACGAGTTGACTGGGTAGGTATTTACCCAAAACTATCACGCTGCCCATCCATGTACATGATGTCTGTTTAGGAGCAAATTAAAAAATAATTTTTTTGAAACAAAACGTATTCTATTTCCAAGGAGAATTTTAAAATGAATATCAAAAGGAAAATGACTAACAACAGTTGAATAACCAAACAAATCGTCAAAAGAGGGCAGGATTTTTAGAGCTACAACTTCAAGCTTAACTCTTGGTTTTCAAGATTGAGATAGCTCGGATAATCTAAATATGAAAATGTCAACTGATGTGAGTGGATAGGTTGATATTTAAATGCTCAAATATTCTAATGAACATCATGTCAGTGTACCCTTTGTGACAATTTGTGGAATTCCGTATTAATTCCGGCATTTAGCCAACTACGCTAATTATTCTGAACATAGCTTCCTTTTTCATAGCTGCTTACAAACAAAACAGATCATTTACAAAATGGAATTATCAAAAATTCAGTACCGCATGGTATCATGATAGCTTTACCACTCACAGTGCCAGACACCATCTGGCGGGAAAGTGAATAAAAACCAATTTTCAAAATTTTGCTGGAGTACGGATAAGTGTACAATTCTCGCTGAAATCGAAGTTTGCGACCACTGACACAAGAACCAGATTTTGAAGATACAATAATAAAGTCTTCGCCAACCAGCGCACAATTATTAGGGGGAGAACAGTTTATGATAAGGCCACGGTCATTATCACTTGTGACACATCGTAGTTTCTGTGTCACCTTTACCAAATGACTAGCAAAATGACGAGTTCTCTTGACACGACTTTTAAGAATGTGTAACCAATTCTCCAATGGAAATGTGGAAAAGTTATCCAGAGGACCATACAGTTTAACGAAGAAGAGCAAATGCAAAACAATATGAAAATTATATGAAACGGAATGTCTACCAAATAATGACGGCATCTGAGCCACGAAACGCTCTATACAAGCATTGGCATGTTCATATATTTCAGTAGCCTTTTCACATGAAAAAACATAAACAGCGAAATGTAGAAGAAGAAAATGTTTCATATAATCATCTATTAAGTACTTCTTGAATAGGTAAAGGCCGATATATAACAAAAACATGCGAAATTCAGTAGCCTTGAAGAAAGATAGTTGGGTGTCAATACGCCTTGGACGCCTTTGAAATTCGTGGGGTATGTATTTAGCGTTCATTACACATTCGTCAGATAAAGAACGTAATTGTTCAGTAGAAAGTCTACATCGAAGACGAAACGACTTCACTGAACTGAAATAATAATGGAATAACCGCCTTACAATGCCCAAACAGATGCAATGTTGATAATCGATAGGGAACCCTGACATCAATGGCACAATATCTGCTAATGGAGAGATGAAATGCTGATTTGCTTCATTACCAGTGGCATAGTCTCTGTCTGTTCGGAGTTCCGAAGCAACAGTTGGAAATGAAACGCGATGTTCACGCATTTCACCAGTGCAGCGGCAGTATCCGCAACCATCCTTCGCCGTGTGCGACTTAATTGATTGCAAGTAGCTTCTCGCAACTGCATCACACGAAAATATTACCTCTGTAATATGCAAATGAGTTCCCTTGAAATACATTCCACTCACTTTCAACTGATGTAATTCTTCGATTAAATCAGACAAGTAAGTGCGCAGATCAGGTTTTCCATTACCATAAAAAATTGCAATTGGCAGAGGTTTCTCATAGATGCTGAATATAGCGAGAATTGGCCATGCAGATAACACTGAGCTTTTCCATAAAGGTAGGCCATCGATATTGATCCTTATTCTTAGCGGAATGACTTCATTGTTTAGACAAGTAAATATTCGATGCTGAAGGATAAGTTCAATTGAACTTTTCAAACCGAAATACGTAAAAGCACCACCACTTAATTCACCGACTGCCTTATTCTGCTCTGATAACTTATCAAATTTGTAAAAAGAGCGTGGAACATCAACATTGCGATCACTCATGAATTTCAAAAGGTCTATCATTACTTCCCTGGTTAGGTTGTGTTTTTTGTAAATGAGATAAAGTTCCTGATGGGAAGACAATGACTCACCTTCGTCGGGACTTGGCGATTGATCGCCATCTTCACTTGAAGAACTTTCACTGAGGCAATATTTGATGTTATTTTGGACTGATGTGACTTCATCTATAAACTGTACCGGCGTATCAGTATCAACTTCATCGTCGAGTAAGATAGTAGTTTCTCCGCTGTCATCGGTTATTTCAAGATCATCGTTGATCATACAATTCCGTTGAAGCTCTGCTCGTCTTTTTAGTGTCCTTCGAGACTGAAAAATGAATGTAGAGAAACAGCTCAAGATTACCGAAAAATGAAATGTGTAACATAATTGCGTAAGCATTAAAAACATTAAGATTCATGGCTACATTTGCTTTCATAACAATGATCATACATCTGAAATGTACATTTTTACAAGTGTTTTTCTTAGAACTCATATTGCAGATACCACAAACTTAAGATAGGCTCTATACCGATGCAGAATATAGAGATAGGGTGGATGATTCACACCCTAATTCAATAGTTTCAATTGCATTAATAGAATTCCGTCATTTGCTTCGTACCGAAATTGTCAGCGGCCAGAGTTGGAAGTCGGTCAACAATAATAGACCATCGTCCTATGTGACCCACTCATAGGTAATCGACGGCCCAGTGACTCACCGACTTTTCGGAAAAAACTGACCTTTGAGTCATTTCGAACTTCATCAATGGCCATTGTTTAAGTCCGTATTAGCCTTTCTTTCAAATAATATATCAACCTAATAACACAAACTAGATACAAAATCAAATGAGGTTACATTCGACTTAGTCAGTCAGTTGTAGTACATGACAGAAAATGAAAACAATCACATCATCCAAATCAATTCTTTTCAATAGACCATATTATAGGCTACTACATCACCCTGTCTAAGAGGCGATCACAGTTTCATCTAATTTCCTTTTTCTACGATGCTGTGTTGTACCGTGTTGTACATGTGTTGTACCGGTATGTTGAATACGCATCTTATTTGATGCCACTTTCAGTGCTGAAGCTATGGCTTCTTCCACTTCCTGTGGAGTCGATTTACCATGCTTACTTAGGACAACTTCTATAACCAGATTTTCGATAGGTCCTTTCAATTTCTTCTTCCCATCGGTTCCATTTCTATTAATGAGAGACATGTCATTTATGCTGAACAGCATACTCATAACACGTTTGACAGTATCTCGCATATTGCGCCCTGCGCACTGTCTGCTCAATTTATTCCGTATCGATATCCGGAAATCTTTATCATTCAGCGATGCCAAAAATTCATCCATATCTGTGATTAAGGGCTCATTTTCGATGAAACATTCTTCTTCGACGTTGGTGCTACAGTACAATTGTCCACAACTGAGTAGTTTCACTTGCTCCTCCAAATATAGCTGTTTCTTCAGGACAGTAGAAATCAAGAAATATATACTTTCCATTGTATTGGGTTCTAAGCCTCGCTTTCTCACCAGCTCATCGACGTTGCTGATATCCAGCCGTTTCATTTTGGTTAGTTTTCTCGCTTGCGTATCACATTTAACCACTGTTTCATCACAACTTGGTCTTAATACTTTATCCTGACATACTACATGATCCGAATCAGCTATGGGATGACTGGAATTTTGCATATTATTAGATGACCTAATTAACGGTAAAGCAAGCAGAGTTGGATTTTCAACCGGCTTTTCAAAGTCATCTTCTGTACCAACCCCCTCACTTTCAGAAACTTGAGGATATATCTGGGCTGGCGGTAATTTCACCCGCCCTCCATTCACAAATCTTGGGCTGTCGAATATAATGCGCTCAATTGAAACATGGAGCTTTTTAATCTGTTGTGCCCATGATAACAGTGGCCTCAGGTGTTCTTCTTTTTCTACTAAGCTTACCACAGAAGCTCTATAATCTTGCTCATCATAATAAACTGTAATAGAGGTTTTTTTCTGCTGGTTATTCATGATCTTTTCATACAAACTCTGATCAAAATTTGTGCAGTCAACTGGATAGATAAGGAATGGTTCAAATGTACTTTTTTTGTCAGATGGAATATGCACAAGGCAAAACTTGATATCCACGAAGGCAAGAGACATTTCCTGAAGGAGAAAACGTCATCATATAAAATTGCAACAAACATACGCCAAGTATTTTTAAAAAAAGTAAAATATCATTATTAGTGATTGGCATACAAGCGGGTAAAATGATTTATTTTTTATCAAATTTACCTGATAGATAATGTACTAGGTAGAAAGTACATACTTGTGCAATAACTGAGATGTTTGTTTCCTTTGAATTATACGAATTTCCTATCATAATTCTGATAATATTAAACCAAAATAATTAAGTAACACGCGATATTTGTGCATGTATGTTTTAGGCCTACTTCACAGATAACGTATGACGTAGCTAATTATACTACAGATATCAGGCCAGGTTATGTTAAATATCCTTTAACATATAGTCAGGTTATTTACACGCCTAATGATAGATAAAATATTTTGTTGTTAACAGATTCGTGGCTTTTCAATAACATTGAATTTCCTTAAATATTATTGGTTATTTAAAAAGATCGCACATAAATTCATCCTATTGGCGTTAGAAGTAATAATTTACAAGAGTTTCGGCTATACGTACGTATTTCGAGATCCAAATAGCTGTCCCACAGTTCTTCTCAAGGAAATTAAATGTTTTTGAAAAACCACGAATCTGTTTACAAAATATTTTGTCTAGCAGTGTAGGCGTGTAAATAATCTGACTATAGGTGAAAAGATATTTCCACGCATCTGGGCGTGAAAATAACCACTCCGTAGATATCAAGTAAGCTAAAACAAAATATACCCGACTTAAGCAATAGGCCTATTATCTGTTAGAATAGAAAGCAGGAGAAAATGTAAATAACCTGATTATATGTTAAAGGATATTTCCACGCAACTCGGCGTGTAAATAGAACTGGCCAAAGAACAGACGAATGATTTCCAACAGACCTTGCGAATGTTAGCAATTGAATCGATCAAAATAGTACTTTAGTGTATTCTATGGAGTTACTATAGTGCAAAATCCAGATATAGTATCCAGGAATATAGTATCAAGGTCTTTCCCAAAACTTACGAATGTGTCAAGAACAGAACGGTTTGTAAAATACCAGTGAAGGCGTTTTTTTGACTTTTTCATTAAGGTCCATCACTACTCAACTCAATCAATACGCTAAGAAATAGGGCATAACCAACATTTCTGTAATGTGTGCATTATTGCAGCAGCAATTGTTTCTTTGCTAGCCTCTCCGAACGAGGTAAAATATCTCACTGATACGTTTGATGTAGGTAGTGTGTTCCATACAGCGAACGTAAATTTCTAGTTGCTCTGTAACTCTGGTGGTAGTTGTCTCTATATAACTTGTTTGGAGCCATCCTCCAAAGAATTTATCTAATATACCGTATATACTCGCATATAAGCCGATCTCGCATATAAGCCGACCATCTAAAATTGCTTTAGAATTACCAGTTTTTGCAAAAACCCGCATATAAGCCGGTACTCAACTTATCTAATTTTACACTATATTTTTGGTTCATAGAAATTTGTTACTGTAAAGATGATAAATGCTTACTTTTATGTTACATACTAAAAGAAATAGAAGAAATTTTTTTATTTCTAAGAAACCAAACCGTGTACCAATGACGTCGGCTTCATCATTACCTCTAGCTTGGTTACGGCTCGCCACTGGTGACACACAACCAAATAAAAAGGCAGATAGCGATGAAAACGTGTAGCTGGAAAATTGGCATTAGTATCTGTCCTTGTGTTCATTTTGTTTTATACGCATATAAGCCGACCCCCTGATTTCAGCATTGTATTTTATACTTCTAAACTCGGCTTATATGCGAGTATATACGGTATATATATATATATATATATATATATATATATATATATATATATATATATATATATAGGGACCAAGGTTTTACACGATTACACGAATTACACGGAAACCGTGCAAATCATCATTTTTTGGTTAAACCGTGTAAAACGAAATAAGCTCTGTAATGCCGTGTAAAGACCAATTCAGACCGCCATACTTGTGTGCTACAGTGTGTATAGCCGGTCATAGGCTTAATTCTAAATGCAATTTGGAATTCCGTGATGCGCGCACGAATTCTGTGGCACGAATATAGCAGACGGAAAGTAGGGAAGCCTGGTTGCATCTCTCAAGAATATCTTCTCTCACAGCTCGTCACGCAAGCAAAATTACAAAGTGTTTCTGCAGCACCAGACAAACCGTGATGACGTGCCCATTCCTCCATCTCCTGTGGTGACACGGTGGAACAGTTGGTTTGCGGCTGTTCGTCAACACGCCGTCTATATCGATCTCGATCCGGACTTTGTTGCGGCGAGTCGAGTTGGAGAAATCGGAAGAAAATCAAGCCTTAGCGGAGGTTTCGAAACTCCTTAAGAGGAAGCGCTAATCGCAGACGTCAAATTGCCGCAGAATGCGAGCCAATAGTGGAACTCCTCAAATGGTTCGAGGGTCGACAAGTTCATCTTCATCAAGCCTACAACCGCGTCATGGACCTCCTTGCGCTGGCATGGCAGGAGACAAGGCGAACGACACGACGTTGAGTACATCCCATCGCCAAGCTTTCAGAAACACGAGAGACAAACTGATGCATTATTACGGCCCTGAAGCGCCAAAAAATTCATTTCATCAGCAAGGACTCGATTTCCTTAAGGCAGTCCGTCTCTTCGATCCGAAGCAAGCCAAGATCCTCAATGTTGACGACCTTCACAGCATCCCCGGCTTGTTCGACAAAACCCGCGCGCGCTCTGAACTCCCTGCCTACAAACAAGCAGTTATCGAATTAAATGAAAACGTTGGTCTGATCGATTTCTGGAGCGCGGTTCCTGACCGATTCCCAGAACTCGCTAAAATAGCGATGCGCTGTTTGTGCAGTCCGGTCAACTCTGTAGACGCAGAACGAATAGTCAGCGCATACACGCGCGTCGATCATCCACAACGTCAACGCATGAAAGACTCCAACCTTGCGATGCAAGCCATGTTTGCTTTTAACAGTGTTCACTTGTAAATGGGCTTATCCATTACTTTAAAGTAGACTTGATTTCATGGAATATTTCTGATTTCTTGATTTTGTTTTGATGAAATAATGTGAATCATCAGTGATGAGAATGTTAAGCGATAGCTTTATAGTAAGTTTATTTAGTCATGGAGTTATATCTAAGCCGTGAGATAAATGCAAAATATACGGGATAACGGATATCAATGTATTCATTGATCTCTCATCGTGACCGTGTAAGTGCCGTGGAATTTCCCGAAAATTGAAAAAATTTTCGTGTAATTTTGAAAATTTAACCGCGATATATATCAATCTCGGATGCGGTATTAAGTGATTGCAGAAAGCAGTCCACCCTCCACGTGCCTGTGTTAAAGCAGTGCCTTCCTGGCTAATTCACGCTCTCAACAGATGGTCCGGTGGCCTTGTGGTTAGAGGGTATGCTTGCACGTCCTCTAGCTCCAACGTCGCTGGTTCAAACCTACCCACGACTGATGAGGCCCAACAGGCCGAAACATGTCTCGTGGTGGTTACATCTGTTGAGATTTGATAAATAAATATATATATATATATATATATATATATATATATATATAGTTAGTGCTACGTTTTAAGTAGGCCTAATTGTACTGAACTGATTGCAAAAGCCATACGATTTCGGTAGAGTTGGCCAATTCTACCAGACTGATTTTTTTGTTGTGATCGACTGGATAGTAACATTGATGGTACCTATTCACTTAATTCATTATCACAACTGTTGTCTGTTCCCCTTGGACAATACCTTAGACAGAACCTCACTCAAAATATCGAAAAACTTTCATAGAGCGATGGCGCAATGGCTGAGGAAATTTGGAATGTGGTCAAAAATGGTCGAAGCGATGTAAAGCAAGAACTCAAATTTCGCTGTAATCAGATAATCCTATAAAGACTTAAGGAGAGTGCTGAAACTTTCAACTTAGTCTTGGATTTTATCTTATTACTGTCAATTGTGGCATGATTGATAGAAAACGACAGGGCTATTTTCTAGCCATCTATGACCACAAAACTTCTTTGGAAAGTTTTCTGCCTTTGTTACTTTTTCGAAATCACTTCGACGAGCCGGTAAATAGCTGGAATCCTGCTTTCAAATTTTTTTATCCCAGGTTGAGCAAAAATCCCCTGATTTTCTCAGGTTAACCACGTCAATATAAAATCCCCTGATTATCCCAGGTTGGCATTAAGTATGTGTAAGGTTCAATAAACTACCTCACACAGTTATGATGAATGATGAAGTGCAAATGAAAAAAGTATGCATGAAAATGTATAAGGACACCATGTTTAAATAAAACTTAAATGTATAGCTTAATAGGCCTAGTAATTCTTCAGCTGTGATCATGGATACGTGTATGCAAAAAATATTTAGTGCTTGACATATTCCTTGGTGTAAATTGCTTAATTGATAGATGTAATGGACAAAAGAAGTTCAATACAGCGTTATAGGATAGATGTAGATATGACTATACGCAATAACGACGTGTATTAATACAAAGGTCACGATTCCACTAGCAATGTAAATGGCATATGTAAAAATGAAAGTAATTTTAATATTTTACCGGAATGCCCATTGTTTTAACCTGAATTAAATAGTTACCATGGTAAAACAACATGTGAGATAAATAATCTAAAATTACCATCGATGTCCCTAACTGCTTCACTTTTCCGAAAGTTGAGAAACATTAATTTGAGACATGATTGTACAATAAGATGTTAGGGGCAGCATTCTCGTGAGCAATCCATTGAAATGTATTTTCTTCAGCGCAGTACGCTTTATCAGAGAATGATGTGAATGTTGAAGTGTCAGAGTCGCAACGCCTCGTCGAAGAGGTGTGTACAAGCTAATACAAAGGGCGTCGTTCACTGGTAAAGCCGCGTGCTAATCAGCTGCCCAAAATGTGTCCCCGTTCAATGAATTTGAACAGACGCACTCAGTAGTTATGGAAATACCAAACAGCCAAAATAGAAAGAGTTAAACACGAATCAGCTGTTAAATTCTTCAATACGATGATATTGTAATAGGCTGTTGGAATCTTTCACTGTCGCCAATTGCATGACAAGAAAGGGGATTAAGCATTTTTATTCAATATGAATTGCTTCTCAGGATTTTGATAGTGACTTTACTAAAAAATCTTGTGAATATCTAGAACAGAAAGTTGTTTAAGGATCTATATTTCAGTGACGACATCGAACCAACGTGGACTTCTATAGGAAACTTTATTGATAGTCTGCAAAACGAATAAGTTGCTTTCCTGCCAATGCTAGTAACTTCCCATTGCTGTAAGTCTCCATAATTTTGATCAAACTAGATGATTCCTGCTAAATGCTCAAATTGTGTCAAGTATATGCTCATATATATGCTCATCAGTAAGAATACCAACCTAGTGCCATGGAAATGCCGCAGCACAATCATGCCCAGCCAATGCTCTCAATATGCTTGAACAACAAATCAATTCCAAGCAAAACAGATGTCCGCTAATGAATTTTTGGTTGAAAAATGAACTTATATGCACTTATCTCATACTTTAAAAGCAAAATAAGAAAAATGCTATTTTGATGCTGCATGCCTTGAAGATGCTAGCATAATGCTAGGTTTTTTCCCACTGGGTAATATCTCGAGGCACTGCGGTTTTGAATTCGCAGTTATTTTGTTCATAATTCATTTCTAGAAAATAATGCATCATAGAGTGATTTAACAATGTCAACAAAATTAACTATCACGTGTACTCTTATATGCAATCTTAAAAAACAACTTGAATGTAGGCCTATAGGTATGATAGGATTTATTAAGGAAATTACCGTGGATTTAACTGTAAAAGTTATTACTAATTACTTCATGTGCGGAAAAAGGTCTATTGACGATATATTTGTATCATCAGTATAAAATAGCCGAACACCAATATTTCAAACAGCCCCGCTGTTCATTATCATGGCCTTCGTGAATATTCCTCGACGGTCGCGACAGCAGTGAACGATATTCAACAAATGAAATGCATAGTAAAGCAGATGATGAAATACACAGACCATATCATACAGATATCCGAAGCAAAGTGCAATGATTGCAGCATATGCGATCCTACGAATACTAATACTGACTGAAGAGATATCCCACGAGTAGGCCTATATCAGGTATTTCACATGTCTCTGTGGAAAATACTACAATTAGTCTATACGCGGGATATCTCTTAAGTCAGTGTTAGTAATGGTAGGATCGCAGCTTGCAATCATTGCACTTTGCTCCGGATACCTGTATCATTTGATATGTGTATTTCATCATCCGCTTCACTGTGTATGTCATTTACTGAATATCGTTCACTGTTGTCGCGACCGTCGAGGAATCATTAATTCACGAAGGCCATGATAATGAACAACGGGGCTGTTTGAATTATTATTTTATATTGATAATAAAAATATAGGCCTATCGTTGATAAAACTTTCCCTGATCTTGTTGAAAGACGAAGAGCATTGTGATAACTTCATGTAATTTCCTTGAACTGCAATTATTCCCCTTGATTCCTTGAACTCATTTTACACTCAACATGTTCAAAGCATAGTCAGTAATTTAATTCAACGATATAGCGCTGAGCAGTGCCCGTCAGTTAACTCTCCAGTCATGTGAATTTTATCAAATATGTACATGCTAATTAAAACAATGCATGAAGCCGACTAGACACCACAGAGGTATATATAGCTCGATAAAATGGACTAGTAAAAATATTTTACCCAGAATTCATTCAGACGTTGTCATGAGAAAATATCTGAGCTGTGTTGTATTTCAACAATGCTTAATAACGAGGTAGAACACGATACGCTTCTGATACTTTCGTTTATTTGTAATTACTTGTATATAAACACAGACTCTACTAAAATGGCAATTATTGATAAGAATAAACAACGAAACACCACATTCTCCCCCTGGTGAATTACAATCACATGACATACATATTTCAAATAGAATCACACACGGTATTTCGCAGGATCAGTTCGCTTAGGTCGAAGATTAAAATCACGTTGAGTTCTTGAGTGATGCTCATTGTTCCGTAATAAATCATTGGATACACTGCGGCGGACTTCACTATTACAATTTAAAGAAACACTCTCGGATATGCTGGGTTTCGACAATTCCCATAACCGATCAAAATCAGTGTTCAGTGCATTACTCCACTTCATGCGTTTCATAAATCTCTGATTCACCACAGTCAATCTACCATCACTACAAATCTTGCATTCATACGCACCATGACCTTTCTTCCCTATAACAACAGCAGGAATAGTAAATTTGCTTGTATTTCCTCTTCTCAGCACAACTCTTTCACCAACGTCAAACTCTAAACATCCTACTCGCTTTTGACTTCTTTCATACTGATCAGACAAACATCTAGGTTTAGTCCTGACTGCAGTCTCACTAATCAAACTCCACTTAGTAGACATTTCACGATTGTAGAACAAAGTAAATGGAGGCTTCCCTGTCGATTCGTTAGGAGTACTTCGTATGTCAAACATCACTTGCTGCAAGGCAGCAGAATACAACACTCCTTCATCTAAGAGCTTGTCGAGTCGTTTCTTCAAAGTACCATGAAATCGCTCTATTATAGCATTACCTTGTGGGTAATATGGGCTTGACCGCTTGTGATGAATCCCACATTTTGACAAGAAATCATCAAATTCTTGGCTGGTGAATGCCGAACCATTGTCACTCAGGATAACTTTGGGAAGTCCCACAGTAGAGAACAAAGATCTCAGTCCACTAATAGTTTGCGAAGCCGATGTGGAAGTCACTTCAATCAAGAACGGAAAACGAGAACATGCATCTATGACAGAAAGATAGGTTTTGCCATGAAGTCTTGAAGAAGGCCCTACGAAGTCAATAGCGACCACATCCCAAATACCATTTACTTGTTCAGCTACAGAAACCATCGGAGCAGGCGTATTACAGTTGGAAAACTTGACGCAATGTTCACAAACTCTTGACTTTTCATCAATTTCCTTGGTCATCTTAGGCCAATAAAAATAAGAACGGAGAACTTCCTTCATTTTCGTTGAACCTACATGTCCTTCATGAGCTTGGAGCAAAATTCTGTCTCTGAGTGCTTGTGGCACAACAATTCTGTTTCCATGCATCACTAAGCCTTCATCAGAAACATACAGCTCATTCCGAATATGGAAGTACTGACGCAAATTTATGGATGAGTTCCTACCCCAATCAGTCATTTTCTGCAATTTTGATTTAATTTCGATCAATTCGGCATCTTTTTCAGTTGCGAGCACAAGATCATCTGTTGTAACAGGCAGGTTTTTCAAAATCAAGCAAACAGACAATGAGGTATCCTCAAGACAAGAACTTGGGTCGTCAGACGGACATCTGGACAGAATATCAGCAATTTTATTCTCACTCGCAGGTATATGATGAACATCGAAGTGATAAGACTGTAGATGTAAAATCCAACGTTGTACCCGTAACGGTAATTTATCAACATCCTTCTCAAAAAACGAAACAATCGGTTTGTTGTCTGTCTCCACTACGAACTTGCTTCCAAAAAGGAAAGTCCTGAAACGCGTAACAGCAAAGAGAATTCCTAAAAATTCACGCTCTAATTGAGAATAACGCTTTTCCACGTCAGTGAGCTTTCTAGACGCAAAAAGAATGGGCTTGTCACCTTGGAGTAACACGGCACCTAATCCAACACCGGATGCATCAGTTCTGACTACAGACTTCTCAGACAAGTTAAAAAATTTCAAAGGTTCAATGCTTTGGACAACTTGCTTTATCTTATTGAAAGCCTTACTTGAATCATCAGTCCAAGAAAATTCCTTCAGTTTCAACATGTCATACAGAGGAGCTGCATAACTTGAGAAGTTGGGTACAAAGCGGTGAGCAGCATACTCAGTCAGCCCAATAAACGAACGAAGCTCAGACTCATTAACAGGTTTGGGAAAATTCAGAATCGCAGCGATTTTGCTTTCAAGCGGTTTCACTCCTTCAGCTGTCAAATTGTGACCTAGAAACTCTATTTCCTTTTTGTGAAACTGGCATTTCTCACCATTCAATCTCAAACCTTTCTCATTCAGTCTGTTGAGAACAGCATAAAGCCTCTTTTTGTGGTCTTCCCCAGTCTCAGCAAAAATCAAGATATCATCAAAATATACAATCACACCTTGAAGATCTTGCACCAAGTGCTGTATAACTTTCTGAAAAATTTCTGGACCAGTGGAAATTCCGAACGGAAGACGAGTATATTGAAAACTTCCAACTGGAGTACTAAAAACCAAGAACTTTTGAGAACTCTTACTAACAGAAATTTGATGATAGCCACTTCTAGCATCTAAACAAGAGAAAAATTTTGCACCATTCAACTGCATCAGTATCTCTTCAAGAGTAGGTATCTGAAAATACTTTCGCTCAATCACACTGTTTACGTATCTGAAATCAGTACAAATTCGAATCTCACTATTCTTTTTCAAAACAGGTACAATCGGCGAACTCCATTGTGAAGTTTCCGCAGGAATAATAATGCCATCACTCATCATTCTATCAAGTTCTTTTTTAATGCCTTCAAGGGGGAGAATGTGGGAGGGGTCACCACATCTGTAGCACCTTCCTTTCTCACTCGTAGATGTCACGTTGTTACCAGTTTTCGATGCGGTAGACGTACCAATAGGCCTATAACCTTTCCAAGTCGGTTTGCTACTCTGACGATTGAATTGCTGGGAAGGTTTAACACGGTTTAGATCCGAAGATGACTGAACTTTAGCACGGTCGCACATCGCACGCTCAACCGTTTCGGCTCGACATACAGCAGCATCAAAAGTTAGTGTAGAAGCGTCCTCAGTCAGCAACTTCTCACCAAGAGCATCGTTGTAGACTCCAATAGTGAAAATATCGCGCAGCATCTCCTGTTCGTCCTTGAAACCACAATGCTTCACTAGACGACGAAGTCGACATGCAAAGTCAGTTACTGATTCTTGAGAACCCTGACGCGCCTCAAAAAATTGTTTTCGCCACAACAAAATGGACGTTTTACCGGAGAAATATTCCAGCAGGCGATCTTTCGCATCGTCGTACTTAGATTTAGGATCCTTTAGTCCATCGTATATGGATAGTCCATCTCTACCAAGGCAATTCAGCAGTAAAGGCAATTTTGTAGCATCTTTTGCCTCAACAATTTCGACGTAATTTTCGAACAGTCGGACAAAGTAAGTAAAGTCACCAGACTTTGGATTTGCAGGCAGAATGGGAGCACAAATAGTAGAAGCCATTAGTCCGTAATTTTCGTAATCAAATCACTCGTAGTTAGCTCGTAGGTTCATATCGTCGCCATATGTTGTATTTCAACAATGCTTAATAACGAGGTAGAACACGATACGCTTCTGATACTTTCGTTTATTTGTAATTACTTGTATATAAACACAGACTCTACTAAAATGGCAATTATTGATAAGAATAAACAACGAAACACCACAAGCTGATTATTCATTTGATAACAATGAAGTGTTAGAGTCCTTTAATACATCACATAATAAAAGGCCAAAAAATCATGATATCTTAAATCAACCATAGGGCCTATCTGTTGCTCTGATGTCATCAGTCTCTGTACATCTGTGTAAAAATTAAATCATGAACAGACCTGTTGGACCGTATATGAGTAGCCGATATTGAAAGGTTATTGATACATTGCATAATCAGATAAAGAAGGCCTTACATTATCATCAGACGATGACTGCATAGTTTCAAGCTTGATCTATGATTACTTCTTTGAATTGTATTCTTGCGAAAATATAATTAACAGAGGTGACAGGCCTACATGTTAGGTAAAATTTAAGCCAATTGTCATACTACACTCATGACAGAGAATGAATTCAAAATAGGTGTGAAATTCTAAGAAACAGGACCAATATCTAAATGCTCAACTTGTTTGGGAATACACAAAAACAGCTGATTATGATTTAAGTGCAAGCATAATCTGAGGATTTTGCATTTAACAATTTAAATTTATTTATTGGTGGATCTATACGTGTCATTCCATTTTCCTACATCAATCATAGTGACCTCGCAGCATCTTGAACTTTTTCTCTTAGAATGTTGATGAATAGGAAAGTGTAGAAAAGGCTTCTAATAACAATCACTTCGTTGTTTGTTGACACGTGAATATTGAATTGTTATCAATGAATGCGATAAACAAAATTTTGTAGTATCAACCCCCTTTCCCCTTACAAAAGCAAATAGCATGGAATAAGTATCACTGTAAACCGTACAATGCGAAACCGAGAAAGAGATCGATACAAAACCGATAGTCTGGTGTAGGACAGCGGTTTAAATACGAATTTTTGAATATCCTTATGTAGGGCCTATAAATTAGCTTGGCGTCGAGCATTTTGCTAGTTGCGTTTGATGTCCGGATTTTGAATCGAAGACAGCCTTGGTTTCCTATTGTACGGTTTACAGTATGTACTCGTAGTAAGAGGCGTCGCGACCGGGGGGGGGGTGTGGGGGACCGTGACACCCCCCCCCAATATGAAATTATTAAAAGATTCAGGTAAAATGAGAAATGTCAGGTAAACCGCCGGTTTGCCGGCGATTCAGCTCCAATATTCACTGCCGTTGTTCTTAGCCACAAAAACACGTCCTGTCACAAAAACAATTCATAATGTCGGGAAATTCTTACCCTTTCTAGACACCAGAAAGTATATGGTTAGTTGCTGTCGATGATATTGATTTGTCACGCGAAAGCGGTCAAACATAGCGCGCTGAAAACGACCTCTACCCGGGATGACTGTATATGCGAGCAGGAGGAACCACAGAATTAAATATTTTGTTTATCTGCTTCGGTTTGCTAGAAGTGTGATTAATGAATGTGATAGAAGAATGTGATGGACGGCACATTGAGGAACCTATTAGGTGGGCAAAAAGGAATTCCTTATACCTAACAGAGATAGGTAAAAAGTGATTAATGTGAATGTGAGGATTAAAAGGATTAATGTGAGTTCCAGCAAAGTGCTTCGATTGCCAAAATTCCTTCAGATTCGAAGAATTCAGATCATTGCCCACACGTTTTCTCCATAATGTTGGCCCTTCCGATCATTATTAAAGAAAGTAGCAGGCGTACGAAAATTAGTTCACTTGATGATTCCACATCCTCTCCTCGGCATTGCTCACTGTATGGTGCATACATTGAATGGAAGCCAGGCATCGATGTGTGTTTTGGTGTGTGCGAGGAGTGATATCACAGCACGCACGCATCTCTCACTGGCTCTGTTGTCCTCTGCTGACAGCTTATTGTTTGCCATTTCCAATAGCAAGCGATACACGAATTATCCATTCGAGAAGGAGCAAGTTGTCTAATTCTGTGATGTACCATTTCGATATTAAGGTTACATATAACTCTTCCTTTCTAGGAAACCGAAGCCCGCGCAGATGAATCTAATTCTGTGGGAGGAACAGTCGCCTCGCATTTTCTTAAAAATTGGAGCATAAGACGATGTGAGTTAGCTCTGCTAAATTTAAAATATCTAAGTGCAATTGAAATGTAATTCCAGTACCCTACCTATAATGTGGCCAGTGAATATTGGCACTGAATCACCTGACGCTGAAACGCCTGCAACTCATTCTGCCTAGCTGTGTAGTGTATTTAGCCGTTGATTCATATAAGTTCTGGCTATTGCGTTGTCCCTTGAGGAGATGACGTCATCTCTACGGTGGATTTCATCGAACCTTCTTCATACCGCGTCAGTCACACGCGCACCGCGGAAAGCGCACGGTATGAATAAGGCACACCGTCATCTCTGTGCGTAGAAGTTTATTGTTAACAGCGTGTTAACTTTCTCGATGCAAACACCATCGAAAATTTCCTTAGCAGTC
This sequence comes from Prostheceraeus crozeri, assembly GCA_907163375.1. Classification (NCBI taxonomy): domain Eukaryota; kingdom Metazoa; phylum Platyhelminthes; order Polycladida; family Euryleptidae; genus Prostheceraeus; species Prostheceraeus crozeri. The sequence goes on along the minus strand of CAJQUW010008248.1, from coordinate 113,996 downwards.
GAGACTACTCAATATGAATAATATTCGTATGAACCACCAATTAAATTATTTTTCATTTATAGGCGTCATTTCCGGCCGATTAGATGACTAGGTACCTCTTCTGCAGGTTATAATCATGAAACATGTTGGAATGTGTGTGTGAGTATGCGTGTGTGCAATAATCAGGTAAATTTTGGTTCTTAGTTGTAAATCAGGTAAAATTTAGCAAACTCCCCCCCCCAATGATGTGTCCTTAGCGACGCCTCTGCTCGTAGTTTAAAAAGTGGTGAAATGTCTTACAAGTCCGTCTTAGTCCGGGAGCCAGCGTGAAGTTGTGCAGGGAACGAGGTAGTACATAAAACTTTCACATAGCATAGTACACCTATAACCTACTGCAAAACTTCGCGTCTGCCGGATCAGATCATTTGCTTTTCAGAAATAGAGAGGATAACAAAATCCTATGTATTTCCAATGGTAAAATTGTGACATCTGAGGTGTTGACTCCATTTTTTCGAGTTTTTGCTCATAAAAGTTACACAAATTGGTATTTTGTTGAACTGGTTATTATAGAAATCATCTATAGATCATGATCTTTCAAATGAGTTATCATTCAGTGACAGAGGATGAAGTAAAGTGTACAAACAGACACTTTTCGTTAAAGTATATCAACAATTTTCCTGAAATTTCTATGCTAAAATTTGCAGTTACACCAACGAAAAGTGTCTGTTTGTACACTTTACTTCATCCTCTGTCACTGAATGACAGCTCATTTGAAAGATCATGATCTATAGATGATTTCTATAATGACCAGTTCAACAAAATACCAATTTGTGTAACTTTTATGAGCAAAAACTCGAAAAAATGGAGTCAACACCTCAGATGTCACAATTTTACCATTGGAAATACATAGGATTTTGTTATCCTCTCTATTTCTGAAAAGCAAATGATCTGATCCGGCAGACGCGAAGTTTTGCAGTAGGTTAGAGGTGTACTGTGCTATGTGAAAGTTTTATGTACTACCTCGTTCCCTGCACAACTTCACGCTGGCTCCCGGACTATCTAGTCACTATCCGCAGCGTTAATGTTCTCAGTCGGCACGGAAGACTCTCTACTTGGGACACCACTTATTCTGCGACTCCCCTTCTCTTCAGCTCGTCCAACCTTCAAGGGTATTCGCTTCAGCTGCTCACTTACTTCGGTGTTGATTTTCTCCGCTGACTTTGCCTCACCGAATTTTTTGGCTATTGTTTCTGCAATACAATGGATAAGGTTTACGAGTATGAGGTAGAGTAAGAGTTCAGCTATCACAGGCAAGACTTATGAATGTATGATAAGGTATATACAATTTAAAATGTATTACAAAATATTTGCGAAATGCGTAAGCGCATAATTCATTGAAATACATGCATGTAGGAAATCTATATCATTATTTAGTTAGATTTTGTTGCTTGAGTTCGGTTTCACTTTATTGATGAAAAGGCATCGCTTCGACGTGATTAATGGCAGCCGTTATTGGCCAGAATGTTTTGACGGTACTCTTGAATGGAGGTAATCCATCAACATTCAATGACAAGTTTATGCGATCGCTTGCGACTGTGGATACAGAGACGATCTCTTTCAATCCATTGTAAACACCAAAGTGATGATAAACACCAGGATGAACTTGACGGAGCTGATGGTTTCGTGGCTGCGCCTTCTTTTCAAGCAAAGTTCTCGGGTCTAGTGGCAGCTCGGGATGGTACTTAGACAGCAGCCGGAGGAGGTACTTCATTGCACTTTGTGTCTGGTTCGTTTCAATTGCGAACGTCTTGATGTCATCAACGATGTTTTTTTCACATTGCAAACTACTACTATTTGACGTTTCAGTCGAATCATCCGTCTCAGGGTCAGCAATAACTTCTGACGCATCATCAAAGTTGATGATGTCATCAGTTGGACTGGACTCATAGGGAGAGCTCTTGATGTTGGAACGATTATCGACAGTTCGTCATCCATGATGGCATTTACATCATTTTCTTGATTTGTCACTGACAAGTCTAAAGTTATTGAATTCAGCATATCCTCCCTCCTAGTCAGAATCCTTCTTAGTTTTGTACGTATTGATGAACGTGTGTGAAGTTGGCGCAACCACTCAGCGTAATCATTTTTTTTTACTGTGCCACTCCCAAAAATCACATAAACCACACCATTCGAGGTCGCTGATTATGTGCCACTACTCGGTTTCACGAAATTCAGCCTCCTTTGGCCAGAAAACGCAATTCAAATTTCAAATTGGTTGCGCTGTGAAGTTGGCGCAACCAATTTTTCTGACTTTCATAAATTTAGCGCATCAAGCAACAAAACCCATAACAAACGATGAAATATCCATGCCTAATTATGTACAACGCAAAAAATTAATAAAAATAATCGATCTTCATGGAAAAAATCAAGTTTCAAAATTTTATTTCACCGAAGTGTAAAGTTGGCGCAACCAAACTTCAAATCAAAATTACTCAGCACTCAGGCAGTTAGGCTTCACATAAATAGCACCAGCGGATGTGCCAGGTCAACATTCATCAGAATCAATCAAACAAAAGCAGTCTTTCACCCGCTCTAAAAGAAAACATTAAACATCAAATCACATGACACAGCTTATAATAAAATATTGCACAACCCGCGCAACCATTTTTCATTTCGAGTGTGCCACTCCTGAAATGCATGTTTCTTGTACAACTTCGGGTCGCTGACTATGTGCCACGCATCAGTTTTACTAAATTCGGCCTCCTTCACTCGGAAAACTCAATTCAAAGTTCAACTACATCACACAATAATTCCAACGCAACCACTTTTCAAGTTGAAATTACTCTGCTCAAACGCCGTTTCACATCAAATAAATAGCACCATCGTGTGTGCCAGGTCAATATTCATCAGAATCGACCAAACACTCGTACCTATTCACTCGCTAAATCAGAAAATATCATCCTTCAAAAACACATATATTTATATGCGATTTTAATTACTATTAGATTGATAGTAATAACTTATTATATCTTTGGACTATGTCTACGATGATCGCTTAAAATATGAATCGTTTTTCTGAAATTTCTTCTAGGGACCTGTGAATAGGCAGCGTTAACATGCTACGTAGTTCGTTTAAAGGTTGGAACATAGAAGAGTTTCGAACTCGATTGAAATTTTAATCGCGGTCGAGATCGAGATCAGGATTTTTTATCGATGTCGAGGTTTGATCGAGGTCAGGTTTCTTTCAATCTTCATTCGAAAGTATTTTGAATGCTTTGATCCTGTTGGAATCTATTACATATCATGGATCATGCTATTAGGCCTAAAGAGGCAATTATTGTCGTGTATGCCTATGTTCCAATATGCATGTAATATCCAACGAATAGTAAAGTTAACATAGTGGTACTCAGCCTTAGGTGACTCTATCTGGTGAGACAGGCTTACATAGGCCTAATCTGTACCGCAATAATCGTTTCATTGTTTGAGATTGCTGATTCAATACATTGCATGCATGTAGTATGCAGTGTGGCTTGGAAGTTTTGAGAGGACAAATTATATGCCAAGGACTTAAACGGCAATTCAGAAAATGGCTTTGATTGTTTCATCGGAGTATTACTGAGTACAACTTTGATAAGATAAGTCGCATGGTATTTAGTTATGAAAAATATTTAGTCTGACCGTCGACACTTTGATGGTCGAAGTAGTAGCTTTCAAACACGAAGCTTCTGGATAATCATCAATGTAAAAGCAGCAATAACAAAAATCATCATTCCAAGCAATCTGAGATTTATCCAGAGCTAAAATATCTGAGATCCACAGAAACTACGTGCATTACGATCAAATTATTGGTATGGCGTGGCCATACCAATATTTGTTTTGGTATGGCGGTTGCCATACCGCCTTCCGGTGCCTATGGCTAGCGCTGAGTACCAGTCATTAGACAATTGATCGGCTTAAAGCTGAGAAAAAGCTCTGGAACATACTCACTGCTTTTTTAACACCCAGCTCACTACGTAGGGAATCACACAAAATCCCGCACTGAAAACGTAGAAACACGCTCTGCACTGTGTAAAATATTGTGACCTTCCTGTGTCATTAGTCAGGCAGCCAGAGCTAGTTTCTGCAGGTAACGAGGCCGAAAATGAGACTTTCACAGAATGATGTACACCCTACGGCCTACGCCTACTACAAATCTGCGTGTCTGTCGAGTTCTAGTGAGTTCCTCTTCTTGTCAGACACGATCAAAGAGAAACAAATGTTAATCCAATGGGATGCAATCTGCAGTTTTTTGCAAAAATGAAAATCTCTATGTTTTATCTTACTGAGTGCAAACTACAAAGTCAAGAGGCATAATTTTTGACATGCTGTGACTTCAGGTAATTTCCTATAATATGGATGTGATATTATCATGCTTCTGAGAGGGGATGCATGCGAGAATGTGGTTCAATGTGGATGAAGTCACCTAACATGTTAGTGTTTGACGACATTGGGAGGCTTGCCAAATCTGAATGTGTTTAGCTTCGTAGACAGGGGTGTATGAACATGATAGGAAATGACATGAAGTCATGCCATGTCAATAATCATGCGCATATTGTACTTTTCACTCAGTGAGAGATAACATAGAATTTCTTATTTTTGCAAAAATCTGCAATCTGTGTCCCATTAGACTAACACGTGTTATTCTTTGATCGTGTCTGACAAGACGAGGAACTCACTAAAACTCGACAGACACCTAGATTCGCAGTAGGCATAGGGAGTACATCATTCTGTGAAAGTCTCATTTTCGGTCTCGTTCCCTGCAGAAACTCGCTGTGGCTGACCGGATTAATGACACAGCGAGGATTCTGGAAATATACTGCGGTAAACTCGTCTTATCGCAAATCTAGGCAGTAAAAAGTGCACTCTACACACTTGGGTACAATCCAACCTTAAGACGTATCGAGTGAGAGAAGGTTATAAAGAGAAAATAGGGTACAATTAACGCAATTTTTTCGGCCGCCCTGCCGATGTATAGGGATTACAAATTTCTTCAATCACTATGTCTACTCAAATTGATTCTCGAATCATCAGTCGATTCGTGAATCGAATCGAATCTCGAAGCTTTGCAGGTCCGGAGTAGGTTCCCAAGATTATCTAGTATAAGGATAGCTATATGTGGCTACTACTCAGATTGGCTACCATAACCTACGGGTCTAATTACTTCACACATCTGTAGCTCAGTTCGCAGTGATGTGTATTTACACTAAAATGCATATTCATAGTCGGACTATCGCAAAATTATGAATTGATCAGGTTAGCAGCTCTTCTACATTAGAAATCTTTTTCAATCAACAAAGTCAAGACAATAAACTTAATTAATGAGAAAATTACGAATATAATGGAAAAGTTTCCCCTCAAACGAATTATATACAGAACAATCTTCTACGCATGCATTTCTTCTGGCTTCTCTGATCAAATGCCATACTAGTAGCATGCTTGTGAATAGGCAGTGGTTACTATTACTCCGGTGGCTACTACACCGGTGGAGAGGGAAATGCTGATAGGCTCATAAGTAAGCAAAATGCAAAAATTATCTACGGTGCATGGAACAATACATAGACATTTTGTTGTATTCAGTATCCTGGAGTCTACTCTGTTCAGGACCTTGGAAATAAGCTTTCTTCGCTTAAGCAGCTTCTCACAAAACTTGTGTGAAGCAAGACGCTTCTGATGAGTCAAGACGCCTTCTGACAAATATCTCTCGCTATATTGAGTGATTTTGAGTTTCCCAAAGCTAACTTGGTAATAGATAATGTACTGGGTCAGCCGGTGTAATAACCGCGAGGTCAAAATCGCTTCGATTCAGCCGGTGCAATAGTCTGCCCATTGAATTCGTGACTAGACAATAGACATTCTCGACAAGGGACGGGTAATTTTATTGATAATGACCACCATATAAGTTTTGTAGCAGATTGAGCATGATATTGAGTAGATATACTGTCTAGTTTATGCAAAATGACACTGAACTACGTTCGTTGCCAGTTATCTGTTGATGTAATTAAATATCCTAAGCGTCTTAACATATCTATAGCAACTTCATAAAAGCAATTTTAAACAATGCCTAATTTACTAATCAGATTTATCAAATCTATCAATGAAATGTATCCAGCAAAGCCGAAGCTCAATAAATTGCTATAAGAGAGGCACGAAGAAGTACATGTGTGTTCGCAAATACACATGATCATAAAATGAAAGTGATTGAGACAGAAATATTAATGCACATGTGATGTGTACTGTAGATCCATGTACTACTGCAATTCTTTTTTAGATGTGATGACAGACACAAGATATTCTTTGTCTCCAAATATAAGTTCAACTATAGAATCCTCTTGTCTGATTAGTATTCAATGCCATTTATTAGGAAATAAGGAGACGTAATGTGACCTTTGATAACGTCACGAAACGTTCCATTAAGTTTTAGAACGCAACTTTTGAATTTGAGCTTGCCGAAGGGAAAGCAGTTCCGACGATGATCAAATCTTATCCAGTCGACCAAAATGAAGGTGAAAATTGATGTATTTGATAATCACTCCAGATGTCTCATTAGATATCTGCCATTTCCCTGAATGTAGTTTTTTAGTCTTTTTTGATACGTGATGAAACTTTCACTACAAAACGTATTTAAACGTTCCCAAACGTTGCATTATATGGCAAATGCAAATTTTGCGAAAACACTAGTAACTTTAAAAGATTTCCACTTCATAAGTGACTACATTCATTGAAGAAATAAAACTTGACTGATTCACAGATAATTTACATACTCTGGTATGCAAATGGAACGATATGGATCATTACATATTTCTACGGTTTGCATTTTTGAAAAGGCTACAATTTCTGCAAAACTTCAATGCCATAGTCAAATGCGTAAATCTGATGCATCATTGCAAACCACAACATGAAAAATTTCACTTGAAACTTTCGAGACGTTTTGAGACTTAAAAGGAACGTTTCGGAAACGTTTTAATGTTGATGGGGAATAGTATCAACGGTTAAAAATGATTCTACACCAATTCCATGTTTAGTTCAGAATTCTCAGTTTATATTTGCGTCTTCTTTATCTTTATTAGTCAGTATGTAATTTTAGTTGCAGTAAAATGCAAAAAAGTTTAATCATTGATCACTTTTCTTAATGACGTAAGACAGTGGTGGGCAACCAAGTTGGGATAGCAAGCCACTAGAAGTGGCCCGCGAAAAGGCTCACGGAACACTCGTTTTAAAAGGCAGCAGTATAGGCTTAATATTCTTTTATTCCGTACTTTTTAGTGCAAATATCGGCTACTGTACCGTACGTGCATCGTATTACATAACAAAATTTTACATGTAAATGTGTACAGCAGTATTATGCGCAACTAATTTGTTTAATATTATAGAATCATAATTTGCTTGAGTATTGAAGAGCAAATAGGCATATAACAAATCATGGAAGCTTTTCTCTTGTGTAATCAAACGTTGATTTGACCGACATTACCTTATTTCATCAAAAGACAACAGTCTGTAAGTGCAGTGCAACTATCCGCCAGAAAGCCGCACACGATAAAATTGATTTTGCTACAACCATTGTTCATGTAGCATGTACATAAGTGCAGATATGTCACCCAAACATATACGGCTTTCAAAAACGGTGCATGGGCTCCACACGTGGTAGTCGTGTGCTAATGACAATCGAGTATACGAAATATATGTTAGTATGCTAGTATACAAATGAAATTCAGCAAAAATGTTTAAAAAATGTTGGCCTGTCAAAATCTTGCGGTTGGAATCCTCCATTCGTAGTCAAGGTCTAATTAATGCAGCCTCTCTCTAGGTTCATTGAGGCGTGGTTTATTACGTATAGAAACATGTTCAGCAGGGTATCGAATACTATGCAATTTAGCATGAACTCGCGCAGATAATGACCATTTTGTGCTTATGCGAGATATTCATTACGAAAGGAGCATGGTTGGATGATCTGAATGTGAATTTTTGTTTTTTGTGCCATCATATTGCTCATTTAGTTGTTAATTAATGGTTTTGCAAATTCTAAAGAGGCTCCTTCACCCTTAGATGCACCTCCCAAAAGTTGAAGTCGGAGTGAGTCATTTTCACATAATCAATTCAAATAATGTCCGCGGGCCACTTTAGATATGAGAAGCGGTGGCGGGCCACCCAACATGTGCCGGCGGGCCAAGCGTTGACCACTACTGACGTTAGAATTGGTCGTTTCAATTTCAGAGATCATCATCTCGTATTTGATATTTCAATTCTTGCCTTTAAGACAAAGGAAATATTTCAGAAAAAAATTACTTCGAGAATTCGGTGCTTTTATATCATCATTAAGAAATATATTCCAGATAATCATTTACATTTCAATTGCTCATTTTGCATTTAAGAAAAGGATAATCTAGTTTGTATTACATCATTTATACTTCAGATTAGAATCAAAGTTGCGACACTATTTCAGAAGTTTTAGAAATCAGAGATCAGCAGTTTTATTTCAGAAAACATGAATTAATTTGCAGTCTGCCAGCTTAATGTTAGGAAGAAATCATTATTAATGCATCACTGATTTTATTTCTGAAATATAAATGATGTAATAGAATAGCCTTTTCCTAAATACAAACTGGGCAATTGAAATATATTTCTTAATGATGATCTAAAAGCACCGAATTCTTGAAGTGATTTTTTTCTGAAATGCTTCCCTTCGTCTTAAAGACAAGATATATGTGATAATCTCTTAAATTAAAGCGACCAATTCTTGCGTGATTAAATATATGTGATCAATCATTCAACCATTTTGAATTTTAATGAAATTTAAATGACATATTGACCAAAAAAACCGATGAAGACGCGAGTAGAAACAGAGTTCTGAACTAAACATGCAAATGGTGTAGAATCACCAATTCCTTACAGGTCTGCGTATACCAGTATTTTGAAAAGAAATTTCTGTAAGTTTGCAACTTGCAATCTGGTGATTCATTTTTCTCTTTAGGATTTGCTACAATTCTCCAGTTGTTGTTAAAAACGTTGTATCTGTCGAGAGCATGGCGTCAGCACATCCTTGATATGAAAGATGGACGGAAGAGTGTAGCTCATGACTAAGATTTGCTCACAATGTGCTCTCTCACATTGCGCTGCTGACGCTATCGAAAGCTCGACAAATACAGCATCGTTTTTAGCAGCAATAGGAGAATTTTTCGCAAATCCTAGAGAGACACGATTTTTATTTTTGGAGCGCAACATTGATTGTAAGACTTTCCGATAAGATAGTTCTCAGGAAAGATGATAATGGATACTTATTTCAAAAGTATTAAATTATGTCAACCGTCTTTTTTAAATGTGTTGACGTGGACGTCATGATTTGAGGCACATGAATAAACCTCAAACATGTCCCTAAATGGGAGCTTGAGGGACATACACAAACGGACCGTACTTTTACGTGAGAGGGTAGATAAATTAGGGCTGATGATTGATGATATTGGAGTTATGCAGTAATACGAGGCATGCGATTTTTGCATAAATTCATGCAATAATTTGCAATAAATGATAAATAAATTGGAATTGAATTTTAATTTGGATTCTCAGTTTTTAGTTGCTTATGAAGCCAGTTAGGGCTTATAATGATTATTGTACCTCTCGCCGATAGTCAAGCGGAAAGTGACATTCACAACTCCAGGAATTACAGTGTTTTCCTAATAGTTCGTCACCTTTCGGCGACAAGCAAGAAAAGGCGAATTAAGCATAATGGGGAATTAACAGTAAATATGTTATTATTGCAACTTCTGTATTTGTGTATCAACTAATTCTTTCCCGTTTAATCAGCTTATGTCTATTGACGATTAAACGACCGTAATGGCTATTGACGGGTAAGCGACTGTTTCTGCAAATAATAGATAAATGATCAAGATGGGTCTGGTCTGACCGGACCCGAGCCTTGTAGTTCATATATTTTCATGATCTCCACGCAAAATCCTCCATAATTATTGAATTAATTTATCAAAAGCAATATCTGAAATTTCTTTTGTTTCTATTGGATAAAGCATCAGCAAATTGTTGCAATTATTAATGCTTTTATACGACAATGTTAATAAAATCATTGCAGTAGTAACAAATGATATTTGCGTGTTCCAAGCAAATGTTTTGATACAGACGTTGAATATGTGCTTTGTTTGCCTGTCTCTTCTACTTAAACTCTTTTCCAAACTTCTGCTAACGAGAGAATTTTGTAATGCTAAAATGGGAATGCGTGTGATATTCAGGTTTCTTGACGAATTAAGCGCAGAGATAAGTACGAAGATTTGCGAATTGGGGATGGTTAAGTGACTAATTGTGAATTAAAGGTTATGAGTTATCCGCACGTTTTACAATGTGCAAGATATGAAACTTATTCGGGAAATAGGAAATGTGGCGAATTGACCAGGTGTCAAATTATCCGGAAAACACTGTAATATGAGATTTTGAGTATGGAAAGAGACTGGTCGTAGTCAAGATGCATAGCACTAAAAGAAATAAAATCGATGTCTTGAGATGTTGTCAGCATCACTGCACTGTGTATAGCAGAGAGTATTCAGCGCCGATACGCTGCGGGTTCTACTAAACTGATATGGACATGACCTACCAGTACAGTGTAAATAGAGTTGCAACTGTTATTTCGCATGCTCAGAAAGTATTGTGGATAGCTCACTATAATAATTAAGTCTGATATGCTCAAAAACTTTTAAACTTTTGCATTCGTGTGGACGCGGCTGCGAATTGCCCACATTTGATTACAATGCATTATAAAGGTAAGTGAAAATAGATGCATTGACGGAATTTGGGATAGCGGTACTTAATACGCATTGCTTTCTAAATACGGAAGTGCACGGAGGAAGGAAAGAATCATGACGAGATAGGATCGTACACAAGGCAGTGCAAGCTTGGTATAATATAAGATGGTTCAAAATATGGTTAGGACTCATCATTGAGCAGAGGATTTACAGATTGATGACATCTTCGAATGAAAATAAGGGTGCAATTGTCACAGGATCAGTCAGGTATGTAAATTTGTTGGTGACTTCGACACGTAGCTTTCTCAAAGCTAACATGCCTTCAAATACTGTATTGTAAGTACCGGACTCATCAGAAATTTCAAAAAATGTTTTTCCTTCTAATTTATACACCAATTAACTGACTGTCTTTTTCAATACATTGTATAATCACTCGATTGCTCTTCTGTGCCATCCACTATCGTCTCACTTTTCTACGCATTAACTTTCATCTTATGCTGAGAGACACCTTTGGTGCTCATGCCCGTCATCGTCCCTCAATTAGAAGAAGATCACATTGAAGTTGCAGTGGCGAATATAGGTGTTGCAGGGGTTCTACAGAAGAAAATAAGTTCACTGGCCATTTTGACAGATTTTTTCATGAATTTCGTTGCCTATCCAATTCAGTAATCGAAGTTTATTATTAGAAGACAAAACCTCAAAACCAATTAATTGTGTCGTACGTCATCGTATGCGCTCTGGCATTTGATACCACATAATCTCCTGAAATTGTTTTCATGTTTCAGAGGATATTAATGATGTCATCGTGACGTGGGTTACTTTGTCACCTGTTAATGAATCAATCGTTAAGTATGGACTTGGTAAATTAGACAACAGGGCTTATGGCGTTCAAAGCGTATTTGTTGACGGTGGAGCAGAAAGGAGGAAGATTTACATGCATCGCGTCAAGCTTCCAAATCTTCAGCCTGCAGCAAAATACAGTAAGTTTCAATTTGCAAATTGTTGTAATTATTCGGTATATTTGTTGAGGCTCGATCTGACTCATTAGCATGCTCTACTCAATGAAAACTACCTCTCTTCTTGCCACTGTTTGTTTTGAATTTTGTTTCAAATTAAATAGAGGAAATGCAAGTTCAAAATTTAGTCCTTAAATATGTTTTCTTTAGTGATCATGTTAATGATGAACATTAAATGTAAATATGGGAGCCAAACACGCCCGCTTCCCTAGGGTGTACCAGAACTTTTTCCGCCACCCAACAAATCTGAATTGTCGCCTATCCTCCTTTTCCCACCGCATCATAGATGACTGGAACCGCCTCCCCGACGATATTGTGAACAGTGAAACAGTTTAAACGAGAGCTTTTTACGTTTTATTGTACCTTCTCATTGTTCCCTCCTGAATGTATTTCCTGTGTTGCCTTGGTGCTCATTGTACTTATTGGTGTACAAATGTTGTAAGAAGTGACGAACGGGGAGATTTTGATTTATCAATTGGGCAACATAAATCATTACGACGATCAGCACGAAAAACAGTTTAGACATCAATTGTAGCAGTTATATGCCCTATACATGAATATTTTTATTTCCTCATAATGATAATCACATTGCATTCAAATGCTCGTTTAAAACATAATGGCTGAAAAGCAGATAGACAATTACCAATGTAATATATCTGTGTGTGTATCTTATACAGCCCGATAGCAGATGGAAAAAAGGAAGAGGCCCGCCTTTTTGATTTGTATAGCTGCATTCGAAGTTGGCCAGTTCTAGTCAAAGATTCAGGCGCTAATTTGTGAATAACATGGTTGGGCTCTCTAAGGTTCTTATAGAAAGTTTACCTCGTCGGAATGATAAATTCTCCAGATTATCACAACCGCAATCCACATTACAGATGATCCGGTGATTAACTCTAGTTTCTTGGCATTGCTTGCAGTTAATCCAACAAATAAAGGACAGTTATACTCCATGACACTTTTTATGCAAACACTGTATATTTGAACTAGATCTTTCTTCGAAACTGATGGCATTCGCTTGAGTTTGCGTAGGACATGGACTCTCTGTGCTGCGATTTTCGCTATTTAATCTACGTGGAAACTACATAGGGATGTGATTCTTCCGGCTTTTGCCAGATTGCCGACTTCGCCCTCTCCCCCTTAGCCTAATGGGGGAGTCACACGATCCTACATGTCCAACAAGAAATACATTGCCTTACGATCAGAGAAAAACATCGGGTAAAAAGCACTTCCTGTAAGTGAATCGCAGTATGGACATGTCGATCCAAGGTAGATGGACCTGGTCTGGGCAGTCATAGCCATAATTACTTGCATACAAGAAAAATCAAAGAGGAAGTGGCTACTCAAAAGATCAGAATATTTGAATTTAGTGAAAGAACTCGACTTGGAAAATAATTGTGATTTCATAAACTACTTGAGGATGGACAAAGATATCCACTTTCCAGAGGCATAGGAAAGGTTGATGAGTACGAAGTCTATCATACAGTACTGTGCAAAAGTTTGGAAACACATGACAATTTTAGTGGATCCTTTGAAAAATTATATTTATATCCAATCCTCACACTCATTTTCACCACTATGCGTACTAAAATGATTGACTAAGATATAGTTCGATAAAATATCATCAAAAAACGAATATTATCTCCAAATCAATTCACTTTATTATAGTTTAGTACTTGATAAAACTTCCTTTATTCTTGATACGATCTGAAAGTCTTTGAGGCATGGACTCGATCAATTTTCTGCAGTACTCTGGAGTGATTTCGTGTATCCATACGCGTTTCACGACATCGATTAGTTCCTTATAAGAAGAACAGGAATGTTTATCTACACACTTTTTCACTTTTACCCAACAGTTCTCTATTGGGTTGCTCTTCTATCCAATCTTGTATCCTAGCGACGTGAACGTCTGAACGACCTTGCATAGCGGCAATTGACAATTGTTTTATCCGTTGTCAATTGTAGTTTAGACAGTTACCGTATCCTTATTGGTCAGTTAATTGGCAAATCAGACAATGGATGACGAAATTCTGCATAACAGAAGCTAAAGAAAGTTACAACAGAATTTTGTACGGTCATTTCATCATGGGTCGAGTGAAAGAGACCTCAGCTGAAAAACGTGCTCAAATCGATATTCTCCACCAGGAGGGATATTCTCAGAGGATAATTGCAACTAGAATGGGTGTTTCCTTGTCATGTGTGTCAAAAACTTTAAAGCGCATTAAGGAAATGAATAATTTTGAAAGCAGAAAACGTTCAGGTCGACCGAAGCAGACAACTGTCCAGACTGACAGGTTAATTCGTCGATTGTGTGTGTCAAATCCTTTTGCATCGTCTTCGGAAATTCGTGCAAATCTTCCCTCAGGTTCACTACATACCTGCAGCACTTCTACCATTCGACGTCGATTGATCAAATCTGGTCTACGAGCATATAAACCAGCAAAGAAGCCTTTCTTATCTCGGAAAAACATTATTGATCGACTTGCATTTTGTGAACGTTATCGCCATCTTACATTGAATGACTGGTCCAATGTCATGTTCTCTGACGAGACAAAAATATCGCAGTTTCATTCCAATCGTCCGACTGTCCGAAGGCCTCAGAATCAACGATTTCGTCCAAAGTACACCGTCAAGACTGTTCGCTCTGCTGCCTCTGTCATGATTTGGGGAGCTATAACCATGGACGGGCGCTGTGGTTTACATTTCATTCCACGTGGATCAACGTTGAAGGCTAGAGACTATCTTGCTATCATTCAGGAGAAAGTTCCTCAATTTATGGCTTTGAGGGGCACATCTATTCTACAGCAGGATGGAGCCCCGTGCCATAATGCCAAACTGGTCAAATCGTGGATAGAAGAGCAAGAAGAATGGCAGTTGTTGGAGGGTTGGCCGGGAAATTCCCCGGACCTAAACCCAATAGAGAACTGTTGGGTAAAAGTGAAAAAGTGTGTAGATAAACATTCCTGTTCTTCTTATAAGGAACTAATCGATGTCGTGAAACGCGTATGGATACACGAAATCTCTCCAGAGTACTGCAGAAAATTGATCGAGTCCATGCCTCAAAGACTTTCAGATTGTATCAAGAATAAAGGAAGTTTTATCAAGTACTAAACTATAATAAAGTGAATTGATTTGGAGATAATATTCGTTTTTGATGATATTTTATCGAACTGAATCTTAGTCAATCATTTTAGTACGCATAGTGGTGAAAATGAGTGTGAGGATTGGATATAAATATAATTTTTCAAAGGATCCACTAAAATTGTCAAGTGTTTCCAAACTTTTGCACAGTACTGTATGCTCGTCTGAGTCACGGGGTGTAACTCAATGACTTTAATTTTTGATTAATATTTAAAGTCATTGGTTTTACTACCTGATTGATGCACACACCATCATCACGTGCTAACCGCGAGGTTCTCAAGCTGGCCAATGAAGCATTAGAATCAAGGTCATGTCCGCCTGAAATATTCAACACGTTGAATATCGTTGTCGGACAAGCTGATCAGACATCGAACAACTCATCAGGCAATGTCTGACCGTGTGACATCACTTTTGACACGTCCGTCGGACATATATAGGATCATGTGACTCTCCCTCAAGTATTAATGAAAAGCTGTTGTGTAGAACAAAAGATCGTTTATGTTATAATCCATTTAACTGTATCCGCATAATGTCAGTTTCACTGGGCGTCTTCATGTGTTTCACCGGCGCCCCTTGGCTTCTACTGGCGCCCCTATAGAAGAAGTCTAAGACGTAGAATATATTGCCATCGCAATGGAGTTGCTACTTCTTTCTTATCTTTTTCCCTGCAGTTTATCACGCTGGTAGTGAATATGGATGGTCTGCTGAATTCTCTTTCCACACTCTCAGACCTGATCCTAATTGGTCCCCGCGATTTGCAATGTTCGGTGACATGGGCAATGAGAACGCTCGTTCACTCGCCAAACTGCAGACTGAGGTGGCCAACAATCATTTTGACATGATACTCCACGTCGGAGACTTTGCCTACGACATGGACACGGTAACATTCTTGATTTCGATACCATGACATTCACTTTATTCTAACTTCCATGTTTCCACAGAACAATGCGCTGGTAGGTGACGAATTTATGAGACAAATTGAATCCATTGCTGCTTGCGTTCCATACATGACCTGTCCTGGGAATCACGAAAATGCTTAGTATGTTCACCGATTTCATTTTATTGGCATTTCAATTTGCTATTATATATTTACTTTTTCAGCAATTTCTCGAATTACAAGGCGCGCTTTTCAATGCCTGGGGGAGATGGACAAGGTCAATTCTATAGGTTTGTTGCGATTGCAAGTCTATAATATTACGATATGTTTCAGTGATGATGGCTTATACGATGGCTTAATGGCTTACGATGGATATGATGGCTTAATTTAGGAAGATCTGGTCTCTTCTGGCTTGCATCCTCGAAAGGATGTTGACTCCGCTCAATTAATCGTTGCTAAAATTTGAATGTAGTTGCAAAAGTTGGTGAAATAGCGTACAGCAAAGGCAGTCCAAGTATGTGTATCAATCTACATGTAGGGGAAACGGGGCATGACAGACCACCACGATTCCAGCAGAAACTGCACTCGTTTCACTATCTTTTATACTATGAATCAATACCTGCCAGGAAGTACTGTTGCCACGTGACATGTAAGATTTTTTGTTTTTGATCTAATTTACATTTTTGCGTAACTGGAATTTTATCCCTCGCTACTCTTTTCAGTTTATGATATATCATTTCAGTTTCAACGTGGGTCCGGTCCATTTCATCTTCTTCAATCTTGAGTTCTATTACTTTGTAAATTACGGATGGGAACAAATTATGAATCAATATTTATGGTTGAGAAAAGACCTTCAAGTAAGTAAGAAAACCTTGATGTTTCGTGGCATCTTGCTTCACAGTAACGTTTGTCATAAATCTGCCTATAAGTATGATGAGTATTTTGACTTGTGGTCTCCATGTCTGTCTTATGTGTATCTTTATTGCATTTAGTGTTACTCCATAATTTATTTTTTCTTCCCCTTTTTGTCTTATACACTACATAATTTTCGCTAAATTTTTATTTTCTCTTTTTTCCCTAATTTCATGTTAGTCATGTCATCCTATCAGCTTACCTGTTAACTTCAATGAATACAATTTTGTCGAGTTCTACATTATGATTGTATAGATAGCACACTATTGGATTTCTGTGATGAGTGTCACATTACATCGTCCTAACTGTCTGATCAATTTCTGTAATGAGATGTGCTTGCTATTCTTCTCACCCTATCATGTTCTTGTATTACCTCTCAAGTGCGAACGAAGTGTCGGCAACAGAGGTGGAACTGGCATGAAGAATTCCACACCGGACCGAACAGGTGCCCGTTGAGTTGACCGACCGGTACCGGTGATAATAGTTAAATAATATGAAGGCTTGCTTAACCATGCTATGACAGCTGTCATGTTTGGGCATGTTCATTGTCTTTATCATGATTAGGGTTGGCAAAACTCCGAAGTTTATTTTTTGCTTCGGAGGAAATAATAAAATAAAATACTTCGCGAAGTTTATCGAAGTTCATAATTTTTGGATGAATACAAAAGAATTCTCTAAGTTTTTGGTGAAGACCTGTTCGAAGTTTATTTCGCCGGTTATTCTAGATGACATGCAACCTAGGAACAGTCAATATTGGGCATAATTTTTCGAATATGCAGTTGGCCATAAAACATGACCGCGTATTTTCTAACTCTTTTCTTTCTTGAATCTAGAGACACCTCCTGTTCGAGCACAGTCACGAAATCTTGACTGCCTTTGGGGAATACCCCAAAGCTGTTATTTCAGACTTCACTTCTGAAAAATGTTTCTTGGAATTGGTGAGGCCAAATAAGTGAAAACATATGCATTGTTTTAACGGGCTGCCGTCACTAAACTGAGTTAGCACTAAGAATGATTTCATTATGTGAAGAAAGGAAATTTCCGGCTGTCATAACATGTAAAAGTCATTATGGTGCGATGACTAGCCGAAGAACGCTTTCAAATTGACAACAGGTGATTTTTTGAGTTCAACTTTTAGCATCGTAAATTTTGATGCGAATTGGAAGATTTAGAAGTTATAATTTTCAACGCTATGTCAACATTTATAATTGTCATTCATCAGCGTTTGTACAGAGTATATTCAGATTATATGGCCGGGGCAACGATTGAACTTATCGAAAATTATGTTAATACTACGACTTTGATGTTAATCAACAATAAAATTGTCATTCGACAACAACATCAGCGCTTTAAAAGTCATCGCCATCCTCTTGATTCCCTTCCACCGTTGCCACATATTCACCACTTTCCTAAATGCACCAATTCTGGTCCTACTCACATCTCCCCACCGAAGCAGAAGTCCACCATATCAACACTTTCCGTTGTGTCGGCTCGCTTCATTTTTTCAGTATACTGGATGAATTTGTGGATCATTAACCACAGTCTACTTCGACTTCCATGTACACGTTCATGTAGATGAGATTTCAGATTTAGTACTCTCTACTGCTGTCTCTACTAGCATATCTGATCTTTGAATCAACGATTGCGATTGGTGGTAAAATTAATGGATTACAGGCAATAGCATTCTTAACATTTTGATAATTTCATAATTTGCTAAACTTTCAAACATCACATTTCGTTTGAATAGCCCATTATCAATTACATGTAATACTAAAAGACGACTTACTTCTCCAGTCAAAAGGCTGCAATTTTTAGCATACATGCACATTGATAGGATGAGATCGCATCCAATTTAATGAGATTAATTTATTTATCAGCATGATTCTAATGCAGAAACTTAGGGATTGAATTCAGGTAGAGTTCTTTCTACATAGCGTACTTTGTAGACTATAGGTTCTATGCTCACAAGTCATAACATACTTGACTGACCAGATTTTTATATCACGAAACAATAAGCTACCTGACAAAACACAATTTTTACATGTATTGTATATCTACGCATCCGTTGTAATTATTGAACTATGTAGGCCTATGACTGTATATGGTAAAACACAATCTAGAAAGTGCACGCTATATATTTAAGATAAAATTATTCAAAATAGTTATCAAAATAGTCACGTGTTGACAGCAACTCTAAAGCTGAGAATTACGAGCATTGTGGGTTCTCAATTAATAAATAACCTATTGGTAATGAACAGGCTAACATTTAACTTTTATTTAGTGCATTGTAATTTTATGAAATCTCAATTCCGCCTCTCTATTGAATATCATTAGTTGCAACCTGAAAATTTTGCCCCTTCTGGTCTGCTGCCGTACCCCATCCCCCTTTGAGGGTGGGTACCAGCTACGGCAGTACCACACGCCACACCACAACATCGAATGCAAATGTTCTACATCTTTGTACACACATGCTATGATTGCAAGCGCTTGAAGCACATTGTGAGTTGTGATTGTGACTCAGATTAGATTACTATCGGAATAAGTTCTTTACCGAAAATGTTTGAGTACCAAATCATAACGGTCCTCTGCTATATAGGCTATGTACTGTACATTAAAGAGCGGAATAATCATATGATGAATTGTTTGCTCATCGAATCCTTGAACGAAGAATAAAACAATGGCGAACGTTGCAGCAGTCTTATTTCTGCCACCACATTCATGGTAACCGGGATATGCTTGTGTCTTGATTTGATTGGCTCGTGAAGAAAAATCAGTTAGTCTACTGATAAACATATATATATATATATATATATATCACAGTCTTTAAAGAATTAATTAATTCTTAAATGATAAATCAAGAAAATCAAGAAAAACGACATTGCATTCGAAAAATAAACTTTGATAAACTTGGAGGAAATAAAAAATAAACTTCGACAAATATTTCGTGCCAACCCTAACCATGATTGAATCATGTTCATAATTTGAGCATGTTGATTGTCTTTATGACTGACATATGTCATGGCATTGTCACCCAATCCTAAATAGGTATGCCATGCAGTTGAAATTCGGTTTTTTACATGACTCCCCGCAAATATTTGTGTATGATCTTGTTGCTTCCTCCAGTCCTCTTATCCTTTCATTGCGACATACAGTACCAAATAAGAAAGATCGAACCATTGTAATTGGTCTGCATATGTATATACAGAATAGAAATCCATTTATTTCCAGTGAATGAAAATCATTAAAAACATAAAGCTACACATCAAGGTGATCAGCAGGTCAATATGGAGTAGAAATTAAAAATCTACTTGTTTGAAAGTCACTGAAGGAACGCTGTCATATGTGTCTTGAAAGATATAAGACGAAGTGTGGTTGAGTAGTGTGGAACTATGTGGCGGCCTGTGTGCACACTCTGCAGGAAGGCTTCGATTCAGAGGATGAGTTGCAAGATGACATTGCTTTACAGTTTCTTCGCTGTTCTTATTCTCCTCTCCGAAAGACTCTCAGGACAATCACAAGTACAATTCATATCACAAATGATTCGATGTGCTCTTCTTTGCAGCCTTTCGAGATCATCAGAAAGACAAGTAGGCATGCCAATGAAATGCGATGAACAAAAAAGGTACTGATTTTCCAAAAAAATGTTTCAATGGTCCTAAACAATGGAGTCTCTGTACGAAAACTTTGGACACATAACTAAAGTGCAAATTCCACCCAAAACAACACCGAGTATCTTATGGGTATCGACTTATTCAGTATCTGGGACATAACACGGCATATAGACAGATAATTTTCTGAATACAATGCATTTTCATTTACTCTCATTTATTGCAAGCTTCATTTTATCAGCACATTGCATCACATTGTCATGTTCTTCAGATACAATACATGATGATTCTGTCCATTCTACAGAAGTACAGACTGTAATATTGTCAATGTATTTCACCGTAGATGTAAAATTGTGAAGTGCGAACAGATTGCCTGTTACAACATTAAACAACATGGGTCCTAAACGCCAGATGTTGCAGCAAGAGATTGACTTACAACGGAATTAACTCGTGCACTTTGAGTTCAATTAGACAAACACGACTTTACATAGCACATAAAGAAATCTGGAACATAAGTCTCCAGAAGTCCATTTAAAATCACGGCATGTCAATTTTGTCAAAAGCCTTAGATGAGTCAAGAACAGCTGAACACAGGATACCTCACTCAAGTCCAATAGTCTTGTTATATGGTCATGTAAAGACATTGATACCGTTGTGGTTAATGCTCCTCTTCGTAATATTGATTTATCCCGGTTCTCTTGTAAAAATTCAAAGAAAAGTGTCTCAGAAACTTCAGCAGGAATGGACAGGAGGGAAATGGGTCGTAGGTCTGTTGTGCTCGGTTTGGAGGTATTCAATCAATCAATATCACTGATCGCAACGCTAACAGAAAATATAGGTAGAATTCCAGGAAGACGAATGTTCTTGCACATGGCTACGGATTCTGATGGAGGAGAAATATTCGCTTTATGAAATTTCAGCTTTCTAGTCTACACCGGTCAATACTGGTTGATTTCCATGTTCATGTTCATACTGGTACCGGCGAACCGGTTCCACCTCTGGACGGTAACATAAAAGTTTTATATGAATATTCCATTTTTCAAAGTTAATTAACATTAGCATAATTATGAATTAGAGAATATTGATAAAAAGAATCCATGATTAAATTTTGACAAAAATGCTTGTATTTCTGAAAACATGGTTAATTGCAGGAAGCCAACAAACCTGAGAATCGAGCTGAACGACCTTGGATAATCGCTATGGCACATCGTCCAATGTATTGCAGCAACAATAATGATAAAAATGTGCATTGTACAAACAAAGAAAACTTAGCCCGTGTTGGAATACCTATAGCAGGAACCCAGCAATACATGTTTGGTGTGGAAACTCTATTTTACGAACAAGGAGTCGATATGATAGTAGCTGCGCATGAGCATTCATACGAACGCATGTGGCCCGTGTATGATTGGAGGGTGAGTTTTAATACAGGCATGTCATACGCGCGTGGTATTTCATATTAGTTTATCATGTGTTCACACAGGAATGCATCCATTAATGCCGATAAATGTATTTGCTTCTAACAGCCCTTTGAGCACCAGAAACAGTCAAATAATTTTGCTTTGAAGATACAAATTGAGGCGTCCTGTCGAGCAGCGTCCATCTATCTAATAAGCAGTATGGGCGTGCTTGTACTCGCAGATATTGGTTTATCATTAATGCAAATATTCGGATACAAAAAGAACGATAAACATGCAAAGAAAAGCAAAGTTAATGGACGCTAAATTAAGAGTGAGGCACGGAATGGTGCTAAAAGTGTTCGATCTCTCATTTATCAACACTCAATGCTCTAAAGAATGGTCGGCACATTTTGATCGAACGAGCGCTACAGAAATTCTTCCAGTTATTGAGGTCATCTTGTCTCTCATGCTCACCCCAGTCTGTATTGATAGTCTAAAACTGAGTCTAGACAAGAATTCTCTCACTTTATCCGCAAGGGTCCCCCATGCCGTTGCAACTAAAAGTTTACTTGAAATTCTTAAAACTGTTTTAATATTTCCAGTGGTTATCGTCACGATTTGGGTATTTGATAGTGTTCAATCAATTAGATTTCTTCCGAATAGACAAGAGCAACAAGCAACTTAAATTAATGTTAAGTTTATTGTGCATCCAGTTGCTAATCCATTTTCAAAAAATCCATACCCTACTCCATATTCTAGTGAACATTTGGTGAACATGTTTAAAAACCGGATCAATAATAATAACGTTTATTTTCAAGACCTCATTAATGAGAATCGTGAAGTTTAACATAAGAATATTCAATAACATCACATATGTAAAAGTCAATAACAAAAGTGAATGAACGACACTACAGTACAACATAAGTTATCATCGCGTACAAACAACTCTCAAAAGAAAATTACAAAGAGAAGCCATCATTAGCCAACCTCGCCATTGTAATGAAGAATGAATTGCGTCTAGCAGCCGTTTTGCACAAAGGGATAACGTATTTGACACTGTATCTCAACTTTTCAGGAATCAGATGGTGCAAGGGGTGATTATTCAATCAAGTTTATCGAAATGAAATCAGTTCTTTAGATCATTTAATTTGGTTTTTTGACAACAATGACGATTGTTAGGGTGAAATCAATGAACGAAGATTCTTGTTATATGAAGGGAATGAAGATCTGACACTCTGTTACCTCATTACGATAAAATAAACTAAATTATTTTGCTATTATTAGTTTAAGATGGCAAGACATGCATAAATAGCTTTTGAGACTTTACGCTGTTTCGAAAGAGTCCAGCTGTATGACATCAACCAGATCGTTAGCTATGAACTTACCATTATGTTTCTAACACTACTCGGTGATCACTCTCAGCTAAAAATAATTTTGTTGTTGACTAGTGGACTCATATTAAACAATTTGGACTCACATTACCCCAAATTAACACAATTATGTCAAAAGTTGTCCAGAATTTTTCCCTTATAAATCAAGAATCGAACTATGGAAAAAGTATCAGAACTATTATTACGTAAAACCAAAAAGAATAAATCACTCTTTCGACGCGCCATAGAAACAATTCAATGTAATAACACTATTACCGTATTCATATATTCGCCTCACAAGCCTCGTCATGGGAATTATTTTTCGATGTTGAAAGTGGTACGCATGTTTAAGAAACCAGACCTAATAAAAGATGTAAGATTGTGTTGTCGATAACGTCTACATTGCATTTTAGGTATGTAAAGGTGCAACAGAACCATACACAGATCCTCCTGCTCCTGTCCACATAGTCACAGGCTCTGCAGGCTGTCGGGAAGGTGTTGATCAATTTATTCCTGGAGGTCAACCATGGTCGGAATTTCGAAGTAGTGATTATGGTTACACACGATTTCAAGTTTTTAACAGAACTCATCTGTATTTGGAGCAGTTTTCAGACGTCACGGTAAGAAAATTCCTTACAATGATTAATCGGGTGTGTTTTTATTTTAGACTTTTATCCTTCCAAAGTAGTCAATAATGAACAAGTGCTGGTGTTAGAATGGATATATCACAAAATGTGCAAATGACACATAGTATCAGGTTGAAACGATTTTGTTACTGGAATAATTGGTGTTACAAATGTTTTACAAAGTTAGGACATTAGCTAGCTGTAAATGCACACATTTTCTTTCTTTCAAACGCCACCTCACCACGCAAGGCCCTTCTGTGGTAATTACGTCGTTATCTAATATTTTCCTTGTGAAACATCGAAATATATTTTAAATGGCAGGAACGTTCTTTGCAGCATCTAGAACCTGTGTTTCTGTCGAAAGTTAATCCGAAAAATTGATTGAAACTTACAGTTTGAAAATAGCTTTTACTTCCAAGAGCTGTTCGAGACAATTGATTTTCCAATAAAATTTTGACACAGCAGAAGTTTCAGATGCTGCTTGGGACGTTACTGTCGTTTTGGTTTTGTAGAATGGTGCACATAGTCCCTTAGAATATTTGTCATCTCATTAGATAATAATAATAATAATAATAATAATAATGCTATATTTCAAATACTACATAGCGGTATTTGACAAAAAACAAACTCGCAACAATTCAAGAAAATGGTGAAAATCTTACAAATGACTGACTGTACAATCTTGATTTACGACGTAAAGGAAGTAAAGCTCTAGAATGTCTGGTGTTACAGGTTTCAGAGCGAATTTCAAAGAATTCGCTGAGAGGGTGTACTTCAATATTCTTGGAAACTTTCGTTATCAGTTTGATGCACGATTCGTCCAGTCTATTCCTCAGAGGAAGAACATTTTTGATATTGGCCCATCTGGCGGCAAGGCGATCAATTCGTTCGATCTTAGAGAAGTATTTCATAGGCAAATCACATATCACTGGCCAGCAAAAATTCAAATGACACATTACGAGGCCGTTGTAGGCTCGCCAGATAACATTACAGGTATTACAATTCACTTTCAACCTTTTTACACAGGAAAGACTCCTACACATTTTTTTGTATAAGAAGTTGAATTGAACATCCCATTTCAAATCATCCGTGAAGTAAACCCCCAGGATCTTAACAGAACGAACTTCATCAATAACAAACCCATCGATTGTAACAGGAGCAACAGATGGAGTCATAGACCGCCGAACTGATAGAAGCTTGGTCTTATCAATATTGATGTTCAGTTTCTTACTCAAAGACCAGTCATGAAAAGAGTCTACGATAGCTTGGAAATCAGAAGTTGAGTCTCTTTCAACAAAATGGATAAGGGTAATGTCGTCAGCGTAGGCTACCACGGCGGTGTCGGAAAAGGAGGGCAAATCATTAATCAGGAGGACAAATAAAAGGGGGCCCAGTACAGAGCCCTGAGGGACACCACTGGTGATACACTTCCAGTCCGTAGTGGAATTTTCACACGTTACTCTCTGAAAGCGATCAGACAGGAAGCTTTGGACAAACCTAACAGAGTGGGAATTACAGTGAAGTTGTTCTTTCAAGGTGTTTAAGAGAATACGATGACTTATGGAATCGAAAGCTTTTTCGAAATCCACAGCAAGTAGTTTCGCTGAATTGCCGGGATTTTTGGAAAGATGTTGAAGTAAGTGGAGCCGAATAGAAAGTGCTGCATTGGTACAGCCGCCAAAGGAGTTCGGAATGAAACCGAATTGACTACGATTTAGAGGCACAGAAATGGACGGTAGAACAACCTTGTCCCGTATCAGCCTTTCGAGAACCTTGCTGGCGAATGGAAGTATGGAGATTGGGCGGAAAGTGCCGTCAACTTTGGGTAATGGCGTGATGTTAGCAAGTTTCCATTGCTGAGGGAAGATAGCAGTCTCGAGCGAACGATTATAGATTATAGCAAGGGGCTTGGCTAAGACCTCGGCAAACAGACGGAAAAAGTGTGGTGGGATGCCATCAGGTCCTGTGGAATTCGACTTACATCTTCTAATCATGTTATAAACAGTAAATTCAGAAACATGAGGAACAGACAAAGAATGGGTGCTATGGACAGAAGAGCTGTTGAATAAATGGATATCAGGAGGTGCAAAGTGCTCAATAAATTTGTCATTAAGCTCAGAAGCTAATGAGGGATCAAGACGAGAGTCAAAAGTACATTTTAGTTGGCTGTTAATTGTTTTCCAGACTTCTGAGGGAGAGCTTGAGTGCAACCGAGAAAAGTGCCGAGACTTAGCTTTGAGGATTTGGGAGTTGAACTTCTCTCGCAAAGCAAGATATTTGCAAAAGTTACCGCGGGAAAGAGCCTTATCCCTGGCGTCCGACAGAACTTTCAGAGAGGGTTTTATCCAAGGTGGCTCAGAGGAGCGCATCCGAACATGTTTTTCCGGAAAGTAAAGTTCATAGCAGAATAACAAAATATCTTGAAAAAGGTAGACCATCAAGTCTACATCACTGACACTCAGAAAGTCATCCCAGTTCACAGAACCAAGGAAGGAATAACACGAGGCAAAGGAGGAAGCTGTGAAGGCGCGGACTTTCTTAATAAAGGAAACATTGGGGGATGGAACAGAGCTTTTAATATAAATCCCTTTGTGGTCAGAACGACCGAGAGGAGCTATACAAGTCGGAGTTTCAAACTTCAAAGCATGATTAGTGAGAACAATGTCTAAAATGTTACGGCCTCTCGTAGCATGTTGTACAATTTGTGTCAGACCATTATACTCAGAAAAATCATTTATACTCAAACGGAGATCATTAACATCCCCCAAAATCAAAACATGGCTACATGTTGTGTTATCAATCAAATCCTGAAAAAAGTCAAGGAGAATATCGTGCGAGGGGACCGATCCCCAGTATGGGTGATAAACTAAAACTAGAAGAGTATCGAAATCACCAATTTGGCAACATAGTACATTTGATTTGATATTGGTCGGAAAAGTTTGATTAATTTGAGAAACGTTTAGGTGGGCTTTGAAGTACAGGGCCACACCACCTCCATTACAATCACGATCAAGTCTCAAAACTTGATAATTGGGAATTGATACAGACTCGTCGCGAACTGAGTCGTTTAACCACGTTTCCGTGACACAGATCAAGTCACTATTGAATGAAGCAGATCGTAATCTCAGTTCATCGACTTTGCGGAATAGAGACCGCGCGTTGAACATGAGAATGGATGGAACAGTGATAGCACTTTTCTTCGGCTTACGTAAGTTGTAGATTGACTTGCTCGGATAAAGTGGGACAGGAACACATGGAGCAACAGAACGGCGGTCAGTGGAGGTAGAGATAGAGTCACGTGATGTAGACGTTGTTTGGGAAAGATGAGAGGTGCTGTGACGTAGGAGCTTGTGATACCAAAGCAATCGGCGTAACTTTCTGCCTATGGGGAAATCTCGTCGGAGACGAAGAAGTTTGCAGGAGCTGTAGTGATACTGTGATGACATAATCACACACAGGAATGAGACCAGGAGAATCAGAGAGATTGCCTTCAACATGAGACACGATGAGTCAGCGAAAAAAATACAAATTTTGAGTATATCGTCGATGCACTACGTAGTTCCAAAAAACTAAATAGCAAGTGTTGATCTCAATGTAAATACCAATCGATGAAACCAAGTTGGCAGACAGACAGTTGCGAGAAAGTAACAAAAATCGATGAAAAGTTGGATTTGCGGGTTGGCTAACGAGGAGCGCAGATGATGCGTCCGTCCGCTGAGCCGCCAAGTGATGTTATGGCATATAATGGTTGGCATTAACCCGTAAATACCCAAGGGTAGTTCCCATTGTACGAAAAATTTCAAAATTATGTGGATAGTATATTAGGTATCAGAGATTAACTTTATGAAGTAAAAATTAAGCAGTCTGATATGTATCAGTGACATTTTCAGCAGTGAAATATAAAGCACTGCTTTAAATTGCGTTTCATAAAAATTAATTTTCCGACTGAAGATCAAGCAGTCTAAATTAATCAGTGATACATATAGCGTTTCATAAAGATTTCGGATTGATGGAAGCA
This sequence comes from Prostheceraeus crozeri, assembly GCA_907163375.1. Lineage (NCBI taxonomy): Eukaryota > Metazoa > Platyhelminthes > Polycladida > Euryleptidae > Prostheceraeus > Prostheceraeus crozeri. The sequence continues at coordinate 86,274 of CAJQUW010008248.1, read as the reverse complement.
CTGATATACATCGGTGTGATTGAGTGATTAAAACAATTGTGGATGATTCTTCGTAAATAATATAATTTTTGACAGCATGGAGTAAATATGTAGGTAGAGTGTCGAAAAGTATCTGTATATGAAAAAGTATATGAAAAGATTCAGTTTTTTTCGGAGATTACGTTCCTGCGGTCCAAAACATTATTTGAGCAGTTTTGAAAAACCTCAACATTTGCCATTTTAATTACTACCGACATGACTCCCCGTTGTAAGTATTATGAAACAAGGTCGATATCAAAAGGAATGAATATTCGCTAACAAGCATCGCAACTAAGCGGAAATTGTGCTGATGATCAAGAAAATGTAATGAACGGCATTACAATGGAAGTCTTCATAAAAAGTTGAAATTTTATTGTGATGTCGTGGCTGAAATTTCATATTTTTGATTCAATTTTCATCGGCATGAATTTATGATTGAGTAAATTCATGTTTCATTTCTTGAATCTGAATAGTGATGTGCACCCATTTACAGCTTTCAAAGGTAATGAAAATCATTGTCTTTGATTCTGTTATTTTGCTCTACCAGCTGCTTGAGATAAGATCGCGCTTAAAAAGATTCTCTTGTGGTTCAGCATGAAAGCAATGGGGTCATCGAGTTGCTAATTTAACAAACATTACCGCTCCGAGGCTGTCATGACACGAACAATCTGTAAAATAATCTCATTTCCATCTGCTTTATACTATCATAATCAGTCAATTCCGTGGTAATTTCTTCAAACTGCATAAATGTGCATGTCTCACATTTGGAGACAATTCCAACTGTATTCACCTCCAGTTCATTTAATAAAATCGAAAGTGTATACACATTGGGGATTTAATAAATGCGGAGTTTCCACTCTACCTAATATACCTACTCTATGTTTGACAGTAATTGAAATAATAATTAGAGAAGTCAATCTGAGGCAAATGGTGGAATATTTGAGAATCTTTTTTTCTAGCTGTCATCGATGTATGTAAAAGTCAATACCTCAACGCCTTTTGATATTGAAATGATTTCATGACATGCCGTACCTCATTACACGAAAGAAATCGAAGACCTCAAAGCAACCCTTTATAATTTTGCTGTTACCGGACGTTTTATCGTCACAGCATTGCCACTTTTCAAAGGAAGAATTCTTCAATAAACAGTATCCAAATTTGCCATTCTGACAAATAGTTTGTTACTAACAGTAAAATTGAAAATCAAAAGCCGTTTTCCATTTTTAAGTTGTATTTGCAATCATTTCTCCGCTATTTTAAGTTTCTATAACTTTCTCGATGATCATTAACAGATTTATCAACCTCAAGAGGTTGATAGAAATTTTCACATTTCTATCAGTGAATTTCCATATTTTCAATTTTCGCGCGCTACTGATACTTCTTTGTGAAACGCAATTCTTTTCCAGACTGCTTAAAATACTGATTTTAAGCAGTGTGGGACTGGTATAAATCACTGCTTAATATTTGGTTTTGTGAAACGCTGTTAATTTCGACTGCTTTAAATCACTGATTTAAATCACTGCTTCATATTTATTTTATGAAACGCATAAAATTTTCCACACTGATAAAAATGCTGATATAAAGCAGTGATATATTTTATGAAACAGGCATAATTTTTTCAGACAAAGTTAGGGTCGGTAGCAGATTTGCTGCCATGGGCATTTAGGTCATAATTGCAAGAAAAATAATTCACTTTTATTCAATCAAATACTGTCTAATTAAGATAAAAATCAAAAGACTTGGTTTTCCAAAAGATCATCTCTATGTATTTAGGACTCAAAAGAGTTTCAAGCTCGATGGTGATAGCTGAAGAAACAGTTTCTGTTTCCTGTAGGACACAGGTAGACGTTGCATTTCGAGCAGAAGATGTGAGTAAAAATGGATCTTGAGTCACAATTGTAACCATAGAAATATGGAATTGTTAATTTCTATGATTGTAACAGACACAATCATACCGAATGGCCATGTCGGTACTGGACCACCTTATTGCTGGACGTTTTCGAGCCGGAATCAGGCCCTCTAGAAAAGATGGCCGACCGAGTCTTTTCTGCAGCTTCACAAGGCCGTCGGCTACTTGAAGTTGAAAGGTCCTCAACGGTTCGGTCTGGAAAATACAGATGCAGAAATGAAACCTACTTGTATACCATGCACCGATCCATCATTATCATAATCACTCATACATGTAGCCTATTTGTAATGTTTCCATTGTTTATTGGAAATAATCAAATAAACATTTATTATTCTTTATTCATGCACGAAAGATTTCTACAAGATTAAGAATTATATAAAGATCAATAAGTACGTGTAAAATAGAAACGACATACTCGTACGAAAGAGAAATATGAAATGAAATGACTTCATGTTTTGTTTTGGCCCTTAGCCTGCAAAACTGAACTGCAAAATCGAAATAAGATGCTTTAAATAACATGAAATTATATGAAATAACCATTGTTAGGCCGAGCAAAACGTGCATTCAGCAGCCTAAATGAGCTTCGGATTATAGGAAAAGAACAAACGTACGCGGATAATGTTATTCTCGTATCCATCTAGCCTAGACGTAGTTTCAATGAACATGTAAATCTCGATTTCATTAATCGATTTCATGATGAAAAGGCCTAAGTATACATTAGCGCTACTCACCGGTAATCCCATTTGTGAAGCTTCTCTCCTATAAAAAAAGCCATGCATTCACCAATGCCAAATGCGTCATGTGATGCCAAATGAACATCGGCCACCGGATACTTCGAAACTTGTATTTGTACAATGACACCAGACTGTCCATTAGATCGATTCCTCCCATGAAGGCAATGTACTCCGTGACAATTTCTGGGCATGTAATGCTGACATATTCTTTCGACTTACGGTCATATCGTTGAATTTGTCTTGATTCATCGACTCCAGCGTACGTTGAGATCAGGAGGACAGAACGATTGTCGTACCATTTGACGGCTATCACATTACCATCTTCATTGACTTTATAGTCCGACGATCCACGCCCTTGGGCTTTCAGAGTTTTGTCTGATTTAAAATTGATCGGAATTCTGTTTTGTCTAAAGGTACCTGTGAAGTGAAATTCCTTTTCCTTCAGTTTGTTAACGGTTGTCCGACATGAAACTGAGATTATAGTAGACCGCCAACTAGGGTGTGGCACACCCCAGGATCAATAAAATACCTCTATGGTATGAAATTGACTAATCGTCATGTTTTCAATTACTTTTTGATTCTTACATTGTAGTATTGTAATACATTTTAAGCAAAATATTCCAAGTCATAGATATCGGACGAATGTTTTGTACATACAGTATACTCGTATATTCTTCCATGAGCAGTACTTCCCCTCTCCCGTTCTTAGAAAACCGAGAGGTCACAGGATTCACCATAATAGGAAAAATGGCTTAAGCGACTGCTTAGAATCTCTAAATAATGAATTAAATGATTTCTGTAATTCCAACAAGTTTTACGAATTTTACTTCTCATTTAAGTCTTCGAGTAATGCCCCCCTGAAACAAAATTAGTCTTACACTGTGCGAAGACTTGACACTTGCTCTTATCTAGTTGAGCCCTTGTGTTCAGTAGTCTTGATGGTCAAGGATGAAGCTGATAAGGTCGACAGAGAAGTAGTTGTCTCCCATGTGAATGCAAGGAAATGATTCTCTTTAAAGTTTCTTCCGCTTTCGGTGATGTCACATTATGTCTAATCCACTTCGCACCAAAAAGTTTCAGCAAGTCTTGTACAAATACGCCACTCCTATTGGACGCAAGCTTTTCACCTACAACCAAGTTTTGAAGAATATTTTAACTGATAAGATCAAGGAATTCTTAAGCAAACCTTGCCAATGCTGCACTTCTATATTCTGTTACAGAAGAATGATAAGGCACATGGCAAAGGTCAGGTTGAGCAAAGAAGGAGCGAGACGTTGTGAACCAGCAAAGAAGTCTACGCTGGTTTGGTCATGTGAAAAGGGTGACATCAACGGTGAAGTGGACCACTTGTCGGTCGATGGTCGCCGACCACCAGGGAGACCTAAGAAGACTTTGCAAACCTGTATCCAAGAATATCTGGAGACGCTAGAGGTGTCGGAAGACATTGCTGTAGATCGTTTGATATGGAAACAGGTCATCGCAACTTCTCCCATACCCGGAACCGAGAAGAGCGAGAAAGACAGAAGTGTAAATATCTCCTGTAGAATTATTTCTATTCACATATTCAAATGGTTCAAGCCACTATCATAAATTATGTAGGAGCAAGTATTTTGAGTAACAATGCATGCATTATGACACAGTTTGAACTTGAACAGTAATTTAAGATAGCACCGAAGTCAAGAACTACCAATTTGAAGATTTTTCTGTCAGCAATGAAAATTATACTTATAATCTGTCACAGCATAGGAATTTTGTAAATTATCAAGCGAAAATAAATCCAGTAAAAGCAGTTGAACAGCGCAAAACAGATTGGAAATATGAGTCGACTGAAGAAATCAATCTTAGAGTCACAACTGATTGAATTCCCTGTGCCTCTGGCATTTCCAGTTTTCTCAACCTGATCTGGCACTGACATTTCAAGGGCTTCTGTCTCTCCTGCCTTTCGATTAATTCCCTGATTGATATTCGATAGAAATGCTTTCTGACTTTTTCTTCGGATAATGAAGTATACAATTATAAATTCCATCAAAGCGGCGAAAGTAAATATTATACATGAAATCATCCAAATATCCAATGCTGTGATGTCTCCTGATCGTGGTAAGGAATTCATCGTGATAGCTGCTTGAATAAAAGCAGCAACTGTTGACATCATGCCAAGACTAATTCGTGCATTTACAGCTTCCGCACTCAGCCAGAATGAAAGCCAAGAGCCGGTAACACAGATCAATGAAGGAAGGTAATATCGTGACACATAATAAGAGAATTTTCTTTTGAAAATGAACTTTGCCTGAAGGCAAGAGTATGAGCCAGTTGAAGTTGAATATCGCTGTGTACAATCGATGGTGTCAATCTTGTCAGGTGCAGTGAAATCAGAGATTCTCAATCCTTCTTGAATCACAACTGGGTTCCTTGAGCGCCAGACAAATTTGAGCTGTGAACTGCGATATCCATAGCTACCGATGTCCATCAGACATGTCTGAGTGTCCATCGGAAAGTTTTGTAGCCTGAAATCACATGAGAAGGTCATCGAAATTTTTTGACTGTACAAGATTCTACCGGATTGTTCTAGTCGAATAAGATGATTGGGAGTTGGCATTGAAATGAAATAACCTTTCTTTGCATTGCGGAAAAACAGATCAGGTAGCCACAAAGAACTTTTCATATGTGGAATATCAATATCATGATAAAAGTATTTGTATTCACTGTGTTTCTTCCATGACAATCGTTCGTCAATCCATTGTTGCCGCAAATACATGACAATCGTGTATTCATTGTCATCCTTCATGGTGATATCTAACACCTTCAAATACACCGTCACATCCGTTACTTGATCAGGGGAACCTTGCTTAGCTCGCTCATTCCTGTCGTATCCTTTGAAGATGAATTCTAATATTCTTCGCTCAATCGGCTTCGGACGAAAAGTGGAGTGGCGTTGCGATTTGACGATAGAGGTACAAGACACAGACAGGCTAAAGACACATAACATGCACACCAGTGAATGAAGATGCATTTCAAACCTGGATATTATCAACGACTTAGCAAATGGTCACATTCTGTCCAAACTTTACCTTATATGATGTGCAATATGGCGAGAGATATGGCACTCTCTCCCAATAGTTATCTTGCACTTCTGATCGGTGCATATTTATTTTATTGTCTGATGTTGTGTTTAACTTGAGGTCAGGCTTGATCTCAAAGTAAATACACTTCAATCACAATTGAGGTGCAAGTCGGAGAATGAAGAAAATTTCAATGATGCTGACGTAAATGCAGCTGATGGATTGCAGTTCAGCGATCGGTGTTTTCACAATTCGACAGGCTTCCGCCCACTGGCTTTTGTCATTCCAACTTGCTTTATTAACCCTTATCGAACCAAGGTTTTTTAGTAACGTAGAATACCAAGGCTGGCCAAAAGTGTCCACCTACCTTATGTCTTAGAATGCACCAAAAATGCGAAGTATTCTTATGAAACAAACATATATGTTTCATCTAATACAGTGGTTCCCAACCTTTTTCATGCTACGTACCCCAAAATACAAAAATCATAGGATTTTTCATTGATCCGCGTACCCTCACCTATACATATAAAAAATAGCAAGAATTCAATCATACTAAAAGTTAATTAGGGTGCGCGTAGAAATATTCGAAATTCGTAATTTAATAACACAAAAATTTAATTAGGCGTGACTGATGCGCGCTTGTGTAACAACATTAACGTCATGCTCCAACATCAAACGAGCTCTTTGTTTGCTTTTTGTCATTACTATGGTGGAGAATCCGGATTCGCATAAGTAGTATGTGGTCGATTGGTGGTCGCTAATTAGCAACGGTTGCTTCAGGGCCGGACGATGACAATCCCAGGGCTGCCAACTGTCCCGATTTTTTCGGGACGTACCGATTTTTTGCCATAAAATTCGCCTGTACCGATTTTGTACCGATTTTTCGGTACGTACCGATTTTTTGCTCTTGAAATTCCGCTGTCCCGATTTTTGTACCGATTTTTCAATTTTAAAACTCGGATTCAGTTTTTTGTGGCCTGAATTTCTCAAAGTTTATAGGCTTCCATATGTCTATCAGATATGCTTTTTGCATTAAATTGAAGTGCATTTGTTTTCTTTTTTTGGTTAAACGAAAGCAAACTTTGCAATGACAATGTGCGAACATGTTTTGCTCCGTCGGGACCTTCTCCGGTGCGCTGTTGAGAGCCGTGACTCCGTGGGGGCGCGCTGCTCCAGTACACGTATACTTCTCCCTGTTGGCCTACTGGAATACATAATTGATAATTGTTAAAAATTAAAGAATGCACTCCATTGTGTTGTTACGTCTTTAATGTAAGTTATGAATAGAACAACATAAAACAAGGGGACCCGACGTTTCGTCCTACCAGGACATAATCTTGGGTAGATAAGCCTGGCCCAGGCGGTGCCAAATGGTTTATATACCAGAGTTATGGTCTATATACTGGTCTACAGTTTAAATGCATGCTTTTTATGATTGGTACTTTACCAATTTATTGTTTTCTCGTTTCATCTCTGCGACGTTCATACAATGAGGTAAGTGAATTCGTTCTATTGTTTTTTGCTTTGTAAACAGACATGTAGGCTATGTGCGCTTGTTTTGCCGTTGTTCATATTTGTTCCGATGCTTCCCGAATCAGGAACTTAAAATGATAAATTTTGTCCGTTTTGTTGCGTTTTGTTGTTGATTACAGCGTGCTGCTTGACATTGCTGCTTCAGCGTGATGAGCCAATGATACAGAAAACATACATGTTACTTCAGGATTTGCTGCGAGATTTGATGTCTCGAATTATTCGTCCGGATCTGCTTTCTGAGACACATGACCTGGCAGCAATCAATTGCAGAGAGACAAAGTGAGGTATAAATGTAGTACCATAATTATGACTAGAATATAGGCTTTAGTGAAGAAGCTCAATGTAGTACCATAATTATGACTAGAATAGAGGTTTTAGTGAAGAAGCTCATTTCACCATTGGTATTGTTGTAGCCTACTGACTACAATGCGTTAAGTCAGTTGGGGGCCGATCATAGCATGTCTCATAGTTTAAAAGGAATATCATCCATTTATATGATAAAAATTCAATGTCTGAAACAAGAAGAATTTATGAAATTTTGATGAATAAGTACAGGTATCAATACCGGTATGCTTCCTTCAATGGAAACACATTACCTAGCTTGATAAATGCAAATGATCTCCTTCTTTGAAGAGTGATAGGCCTGTTGTCGCAATTATCTTTGCTAGTTTTTATTTTCATTTCTTTCGCAACTCTTTCCTAGTGATTTGATCAAAAAATTCACATGGAAATATTCCACTTTCAGAAATCAAATCGAAGTTGGAAAAATGGAGCTTGGTGAGAATGCCACCAGTCATTTGAAGAAAATGAAGAAAGCAAATGCCCTGAAAGTAATGGAACATATGAAAGATTTTTTTTGACTGCGATCGATTATCTGAAAAAACAGATCAAAAAGTCTGAGGAATTGCTATGGAACGCACGAGTGGCTGATATTGGAGAACGAACCAAAATTGACTTCAAAAATTTGAAATTTTTCTTAAAAGCATCCGCCCATTCCACTGCTGAGCTAAAAGAAGCTATGCGGATTTGACAAACCCAGCCACTGCCCGTGGGAGTCAATCAAGACATGCGCGCTGGTGAAGCGTGGCATGCATTGAAGCTGTACAAAAATCCTGTGTCGGGAAAAAAGGTCTTCGCTGACCTGGCTTCCGTCATGCTGGGAGTATTGACCATTCCCCAGAGCAACGCAGGGGCGGAGAGGGCGTTTTCCCTTGTAAAAAATGTTCATACAGACGCACGAAGTGCCATGAAAAACGACCTCCTCTCCGCACTTCTCACCCTGAAAGTTGGTGGTTTCCCCCCACTCGAAAAAGAAACATTGCGCCGATGCAAAGGAGCAACCGTTGCTTATTTAAGTAAAGACTGAATAGGCCTACCAGTAATATAGCACTTCGACATAATTCGTCGGTAATTTGGCAAACTGAATACTCCCTACTTACAGGCTCGATTAGTCATCAAAGTTAACCATCTTCGATTTGAGGACACGAGGTTAGTGCAGAGATGTGAGTTTGCAGAATCAAATGCATGTAGTCAATCAGGCATAGACTTCTGTGAATCAGAAATATCCAAATCTTTAATTAACTAATTCTGACTTCATTTTGCCTTATCACCGACGAATTATGACCTAAGCTTCTGTTTTTTACCCACACATAATCAAGCCAGAACTCACATTACTTGGTTATAAGTTCATCATAATGCTCGTTTTCTATTGAACGCCAATGTGCCAACAAAATTGATTTCTGTAAATGTGTTAATTAACTCCTTCAATTATTTCATTTGCAAACTATATCTGATGTGTAATGGCTTGCGATCGAGTAATGCGAGTTTTATCTCATAGCTGTAATCTGGGATTCTAGATTTGTAATTTGTTTTTTCTTGTATTTTTCTGTTTGGTTGCAACACAAATTAATCATTTTCATCCTTGCACAAGAGCATATTTTTCTATTTAATCGATTGGTTGGGAGCTAGGGACGAAACGAACATGGTCGTTCATATTAATAAGATACATACAAGAGGCAGACATACATATAGAATGTATGTACATGTATATGTACTTTTTTCTTTCATGGGATTTCAACCGTTCATAACTTACTGCTGTCTGCGAATTTGTGGGAAGTTTCGCCAGGTCGGGTCTAACATGGACAGCTTCAGTGCATGTAGTTGCGTAGAAAAATGAGACATTTTTTTGTACCGATTTTTTGGGGTAGGCGTACCGATTTTCCCGATTTTTTCACCTGGGCGTACCGATTTTTTGCCGCCAGAGGTTGGCAGCCCTGCAATCCAATGCGAAATGCGCACGAACTTAACAGCTCAACTGACCCATGAAAGTTATCAAAGTAAAAGTGAATTATTATAAATCTCCCATATTATGCGTACCATTCAAAAGTCCTTCCACAGTCAAAGCGCACTGAAGTTTTACTTAAGTTTTTGAATGTCGTTAAAACTAACTCTCAAAAACTAGAGTTCTACCTTAGTATTTGACGGCAAGTATTACTACCAACAGAAAACTGAAGTTTTACTCTAGTTTCTTCCATTAAAAATTACTTAGTATATTCGAAGTTCAGAAACTGCAGTTTTATTTCAGTTCCCTGCACTAGAAATAACTTAAGTATTTTCCTAGTGCAGAAACTGCAATTTTACTTCATTTCCCTGCGTTGAAAATAACCTATATAATATAAGTTAATAAGTTACTCGAAAAAATGAGGTATTTTCCGAGTTGTGAATTGCGAAGTGAATATAAAAAGAAAGATGTTTGAAGAAAAGACAACGTACACTGAAAGAAACAAGGTAAAAAGATACCATGTAATAAGTATTTTTCAGTTTCGCGTCGTTTTTAACTGGCATCAATTCTAACTTCTAATTCTAATTGAATTGAGATAATAATAAACTATATGAATGAGCTCTAATGCTGAAAATCAATGAGAAGTAGATCAAAGAAGAGATCAAAACATTTCCCGAATTCGATGATATTAGTCAGCCTCCGATCTCTGAAACAGCAGGCAATTGATCACTTGACATCCAAGGCCGTTGACATTTGATCACACTGTCTTCGGGTATCCAGCTGAGGTGTCTGTCCTACTTCAAGTATGTATATGCAATCAATTAAGTTTTGATAATTGATTTGACACATTTTGAGTGACTTTGAAGTTGACAGGATCAGTATGTAATTTGACACATAAATATCAATAATCTCATCTCATGTCAATTATTATTTATTATGATTAACTAAATAACCCCTGGGTTAACTAAATTGTTATTGCAATCAGTATAAAGCAGTTTATTTAAACACAGGTCCACCTTTGTCATGAATAGATTGAAAAATACTTGAAAAACCAAACTCACAAGAATAGACAAGGGTGTTTGCAAACAGAAGATCGAATCCCCACTTCAGCAATACGTTGCGACCTCGAGCGTCGATTATATAGTCCATACTCCAAATAAACATTTCATCATATCATTAGTTGGCATTGTTTGAGTGCTGAATTATAAATAGAAAAATTCATAAATTCCATCCAAAGCATGTTAATGTAATTGTACAAACGACTTCACTGAACTCAACGAAGAAAAGCGTATTGGTCACTGTCATAGTTCGCTAACTTCTTCTGCAATAGAACTTTTCTAGTTTCCTCATTTTCTATTTGAAGCTTCAACGCCGTTTCTTGAAGGTCGTAGATCTCCATCTCACGACGGATCTTCTTGACTATGAGATCATGTTGCTCACACAAATTTCTTTTCACGTCGTCATCTAATCTTGGTAATTTGTTTCCGGTAATATTTTCTAACGTAGATAGGGGTCGCTTTACAGGTCGCGTGCTGGCGCTTGTAGACGTAGAAAATGAGACTTGAGCTGAGACACCGTGATTTGAGCTGCAGTCAGGATCGGCTTCTTGCTCTTCGGCAGTGTCGAAGCCTCCTTCAATACCCGTAACTTGGGGATTTTCGGCACCAAGGATAGCGATCGTCCTTTCAGCTGTGTGAGATAACGGTGGTAGAGGGGGTCCTCCTCCAGTTTCCCTCGGGGCCTTGATGAATTTGTTGTATTCTTTAATCTTCTCTGATTTCAACTTTGAGAACTTCTTTCTACTTTCTTTTGCAGTTCTTCCAGGAAATTCTCTTGCGATGGCGTCCCACAGCTCTTTCTTCTTTTCGTTGGTAAGGGTCGAAGATAACTTTCCGATGAGCTTATCGTAATTCCCTTCCACTTGGTCCAATAATTTCGATATTTCCATAGAATCCCAGTTTTCTTTTCTTGTCTTCCTCAACGACGATGTCATTTCAGTCATTTTAGTTAATGAAGACGCCAGACGGATGAGTGTCGGTATCACAGTTACAGAGGATGGAAATGCTGCGAAGTAAGTAATGATCCCTTAGTCATCAGGCTAGTGACGTCAAAAAATCTCATTTGTAGTTTCCGTGGTTGAATAACCAACCAGAGCAGTTGAGCCATCGTAACTCGATGAAGGTGACTGTTACTATGGGTGATCGCTGTCTTACCCATAGTGATAAAAAGTGACTCGGCTACCACTCGTACATTGCGGAAACTGGTGTATCTGTAGTTCAATAACCCCGACGACGATGGCTACTGAATATTTTTTCCAACTATTGCAAATTCGTGAATTAGATGCTGCATCCACTGAAGAGAGATCTCGTAAACCATGTATATTTCGTGAAAGGCAACTATTCGAAGAATACACCGACGAAGAATTACGTGCAAGATTTCGGTTTGGAAAGTGTTCTCTCTTAAAACTTGTAGATCAGTTGACTCAGCATGTATGTGAGCGTACTAGACGAAGCTACGCTCTCCCTCTTTACCAACGTATCTTACTTACACTTCGAGTTCTTGCGAGTGGTAGCTTCCTTGAAGTTGTGGGGGACACGTTTGGTGTTAACAAGAGCACCTCATCAAGAGTGTTTGCTGAAATTGTTGATGCCATAATTTGTCTGAAAAATGAATACATAACAACTGCCTTTTTGCATCGAGCTGGTGGTTTGGATTGGTTCGAGTCAAGGAAATTCCCAGAAGTATGTGGGTGCATAGATGGGACTCATAAAAAAATTCTAGCACCATCTACATTTAAAGATGTCTACATAAATCGTAAAGGCACGCATTCCATCAATGTTCAGATTGTATCGACTGGGGAACTGCTGATTGCGAATTGTCTTGCGAAGTATCCTGGCAGCGCACACGACAGTCGAATTCTTTCGGAATCATCATTATGCGAACTTTTCGACGAAAATAGCTTTGGTAGCAAACATCTGTTGGGTGATCAAGGCTATACTTTAAATTCTTGGCTGTTGACCCCAATTACGAGTAGACCAACAGGTCAATTGACAACTAAGGAAATGTTATACAACAAAGCACATCGATCGACTAGATCATCGGTAGAACGAACTATTGGAATTCTCAAACAAAGGTGGTCATGACTTAAATCTGGTTTACGATTTAGCATGAACAAAAATTGCAAAGTTATTTTGGCATGTATAATTTTGCATAATTTTGCAATCCTGTCAAATGAGCCCGAACCTGAATTTGAAGTTGATGAGGATTTTGAGGATACTGATAGTGTTTTGAGCAATCCGATTCTCAACAGCATGACTGGCAGGAACGCAAGAAGTGAGTACATCATCAAATATTTTTGACATGTGTTGAATATTTCAGTTCTAATTGTTAATTCTTTATTAATATATCAATCTTTTGGAATTCATGATGTTTTGATGTTCAGCAAACTTCACTATTCGTATAATTTAATTGTTAATTGTATAGACCAAATAATTGACCTAAATGAACTACTTGATAGTCTTAAGGCAATAAGAACATAATGATAATAGGCTAAAACGCTTAAGTAAACTGTAATATATAATATACTTGTACATCCGGGTGTGATACAATTAACCACAATATTATTATAGGTCGCATGGTAGTCAATTACTAATTGCCTGCACCATGCATCAATAGAAGTATCTATAGATTATTGCCATAATGAGAAGGCAGAACTAAGTGTGCCATAATGTCCATCCATTTAGGACAAGTTTCTTGAAACTTAAGTTTGACTTAGGAGAAAAAGTTAAGAAAGTAATGATGCAACTGATTCTATCTTACATGAATTAGGACGATTTTGTTGCAACTGGACTAGTTAGGAAGAAAATTATTTAGGACGATTCCAGCTTAGGAAGCTTTTGGTGCAACTCAACTTTAGGACGATTCCTAGCTAGAATCAAAATTGTAGATAGGAAAATATAGTTATGATGGTTTTCTTGCAACCGGACCCTGGTTTCGAAGATTTCTGTCAAAGCACGATTCCAAGCCAGCGTGCGAAGTAACTACCTCAGTTGTCACGAAGCATATTAACCCGGCCACAAAACGACACATGCTTGCCTGCTAGGATGTATACATTCGTTTGAATAAATAAACATCATACTTACATCTCGCTTCATTTATTGGAAAAGCAATTAAGACAAGAAGTAGAACGTTAAATGTTTAAAGTCAAGGAGTGGAGGAATTGCAATGAACAGCTGCAAAACATCTGCTACGCACACTAATGACTGTACATCGCTAATGAAAACAGCAATCATTATTGTGTCTTTCCATTTCATCCTGATTTCATTCTACTGAATAGTGATGCAGAAGTGAACGATTGGAAATACCTTAACGTGTTCATATTTTGTTACTCCACCTTGCCGGATGGAGCTCTCATCATGGTCTTGAGGAAGCCTCATATCGCCAGTCGCCAAGATGTATAGGATTCAATCGCAAAAGGCAAAGATGGATTTTCTGTGCTTCAAGTATTTTCAAACACACATTTCACAATTTATAAGTCAGTGTGTATCAAGAATCGAAGAAATCAAGGAATCAACATCGCGCTGAAATTTGAAGGTGAGATTTCTGCAATATGAATTTCTAAACATAATTTGTGTGTGTGTCCGATTTATTGAGTAAATTTTAAGCAGAAATTGGGGCAAAATCTCGAGAAAGTTGAAGTAAAACACTACTTGCCGCTTTTAGCATTCATTTGTAAGCTACCACATGCGATTGTTTATCCCTGAACCGCTACCGCTGTAGACCAATGTTGGTTATCTAAAGATAGATACCTACAATGCTGCGCATCCATAAACCCATGCCCGATGAAACGCGATATAGATTGTTATTCGATATGAAAATATGATCATCTTAGTATGGGCCCTACATTTAAAAGCGATTAAAGCAGGATAACAAAACTGTAAAAGTTAATTGATTTGATAGTTTACTTTTATTAACATTTTTGTCGCTTGGAATTTTGTCAAAAAATGTGCACGCATGTGAATGTAATTAAACATAGGTTTAAGAGTAATCACGGAAAAATATAATAGAATTACGTTTTAGGAATTGTGACATTGAGGTTGTTTGTTCATATCAACATTATTTGAAATATTTCGAAGGTTCTGTCACATTAGACTTATTTTAAGGTATATGCCTGATGAACTTTTATTGATTAAAATTTTGATCAGAATGGAATTTTCAACGAGCGTCGAGCAATTCATTTTGCGATGTTGTACAAGAAAAGTGACTACATTGATTGCAACCAATTTGCTTTGAAATGATAGGCTAAATTTAGGAATAATTCATAATATAAAAACATCTTGCAGATTTTCATTTCTACTGAAAAGATATACAATAGGCCTAGTGATGAAATGGCTTCTCTTATTCACATTTAATTTCAATTTATTCACCTTTAAAAGCAATTGTATGAAGATAGGCCTACCATAAATTGAACACATGGAATATTAAATTAATTGAACCAACATCTTTTTCACAATTTATTAATATAGTCTCCCAACAATTGTATCATTATGACTCGAAATGGATCAAAACCCATTTTGTACTTCTGAGTATAAAGATGCGTCATGGAGAAAACGATAGTTAAACTCATGGGGTTGCTTTTGGGGAGGAGGTAGGCCTATTTCATAAATATAGCAAGTTGAATACGTTTTTATATCTACAAATGAATGTAAAATGAGGGATGGAGTAGGAAATGAATGACGGGGAAAAGTCGAATTTAAGAAATATTGTCGATTACCTCTGAATAATAGGCTGGATTTTTATAATTGGTTACTCGAAATATTCATGAATAATAATTGCATGATCATTACATATTTTGTAAATGACACACATGAATATCAGTTACATCAATTGACATCAATCAATGATCAATACTTCAATACTTCCTAGTCAATTTGAATACGGAATTGATATTCCATCAATTACAAAGTCATAGATAGAATATCTTGAAAATGTTTCACGACTGTGTTAATGAAAAAACTAAAATACAGAATCCGATATTTCGGCTTAGACGAGGAATCAAGTTAGGCCTATGGATTGGTACATCAATGCATTAATAATTGGTGAATGTTGTCAACTTCACGTCTGATTGGCTATCATAGCTATGTAGACTAAAGTGTGCATAATGCGACAAGTGAATTTACAAATCTGTCTGCGAGCCAATTGCGTTCCATGCTCAAAAAATGTAGACAGCGGATGGTGACTTGAAACATTGTTCTAAAATTCGTGAACGAATAGTACGACAAGATTCACTAAATTAGTAGCCACAGAGATTAAGCAACATGTTCATCAACCATAAATGCTTTGCTGTGACAGTCCCTAACTTGATTCCTCGTAAAAGAATGAGTCGAAACGTAGGATTTTGTATTTTTACTTTTATAGGCTGTACTCGTAATCGAGAAACGCACTCCCTTGAATTTCTGCAAATCCGTTAGTTAAGAAAAAACTAGCTTTTACTCGACGTTTCGTGTCCAGACCCTTCTTCATAGAGTTTAAAACAGGCGCATATGACATGCTACTTGGACATATATATGTAAAAGCTGAATAAAAATCTATATGGCGCGACCTGTGTTCTCCTACAAGCCAGCAAGCTCATGACGACGATTCATAGATGGACATCTGTCCTGAATCATGCGAGCTTCTATCAAAGCAGTGTCAACCGTACTTCGCGCTCTCTGAAGGATATTCACATCGAAATCATCAAGGTCAACAGCAGTACAATCACGAAGATGCACACTCAATGCACTCTTACTGTCCTTATTCATAATACTCCGCTTATGTTCTTGATACCTAATTTTGAAAGATCTTGAAGTTTTACCTATGTAACTAGCATTACAAATCCGACATTTAAACTCATAGACGACATTGTAACTATTACAATTTATTTTTTCAGGCAAACGATCACAAAGGTTGCAATTGTTATGTTTTTTATTTTTATGTTTATTGCGACTATTTAGACAACGGGACAATGTAGGACTGGTAGTATTAACAAGACGAACATTGAGTTACATTTTTACATTTTTACTTTTTCATTAATAAAAATCGTAATTAGTATTCTCTTTTTTTAGTTATTTCATAAGATCTGACGTCGATAGTGAAGTGATATTGTCGCTAAATTATCCAACACCCCTTTCCCTACATCATATTTGCAAGTAGGCATTTTTCTGTGGCTATTAACAAGGGCTTCCAAGCATTGAGGATTCCAAAGATTAAATTCATTTTGACTTATTACCATCTTCATAAAATCACACTCAGTTCACAGAATTAGGGTAAACTTTCCTAATTCGGACAATTTTGACTACACCCTATCTAAAGCATTACATCTCACTTGCCTAATTTGAACACTCCACTTTCCTAATTATGGACACTACTTGATGGACACTTATTTTGTTGCTTATCAAGCAGCAATACATAATTTATTGATTTATAATCATTGGTGGTATATAGTTTCCCTCTGCATTGCAGCAACCAACAATTGTCGTGTTTGAGCCTCGCTCAGCAGATGAAAGTATTTGAACATTCTTTGCTCCTCTCTGAGCTAAAACCTTGCAACCCTTAGTCACAATTTGAATGCCGGTTTCATTGGGAACCGTCATTGGGAAGCCTCTTTTCTGACGATCAAAAATAAGTTCACAAAGACATTTCTCTTGTTCACAAGTAAGTGTTACTGGACGACCTATTGATGATCTTGAATTATCTTTCTCTTCGCAAAGCCATGCTCTTCGCAACGTTGTTCGAGGCACGGAGTGTGCTTTGGCAATTCTTTGTATGCGGACCTTCCGTAGACCTGAAATGAAAGACCTTATCTAGGAGGTAATATACCGGTAGAACATGTTCTTTGAGCACGTCTCTATCAAGAACACACTGAAGTTTAGAAAAGCAATTCCAATCAAGACATGGCAATGAGCAGAGCGAATGATATGATTTATATATTAACAGTAGCTACCTATTGTTGTACAATGTAGCTTAGTACTTCGATCGTTGCACAAAGCATCTTCAGAGCTGATGACACAGTAAGAAATCATTAATTCAAAATATACTTATTAGGCTATACGTTGCTTCAGCAAGCTAAAAAATGCTCAGACTTAGGTCTATTGAGAATAATTTCATGTGACATAGGATGACAATATGTGGCAAAATTTTGATGTTATTGTCTAATATCTACGTCTAGATTGTCGTTTATTTAAGGAAACTGGATATAAACTGTGTAGCCTCAACCAATCAATTTGTAATAGGCCTACGAGATTTGTAATACGCCCTAATGTCATTTCCTTTAGAAGAAGCTCATTATTTCATTAAATTAAAGCATTTAAACAAAATAAATATGCACTGTACATTATACCCTAGTAGCACGAGGACTAAATGCATCATATCTATCTGGTAACATTACGGATGGTAGACCCATCGGCCACAGCCTCCATAAAAGCTGTGGTTGAATTAATGTGGTTGACACCCCCGGTCTAGATAATTTTATGACTTACTTATCGCTACTTCTTTGCTTGAACACTGACTCTGTGCGAACTGTTCGTTGGCATCTTCTAGTGCCTCTTGCATATTCTCTTGACTCCGTTCCTTTCTCTTCGGTTTCATGTCAGTACAGCTATCGAGGAATAGTGTAAAGAGAGAGAGAGAGAGAGCCAGTAGCCTCCTTATTATGGGATGTGAATAGACAAATCAGTCCGGCGTCATCGTTGTTAATGACAACGACACTATATCGATGGCAGGCATCATCAGCTCAATTCTATTGTTCTATTGTTTCTTGTTGGCTTTCTCTTCGGTTTCATGTCAGTACAGCTATCGAGGAATAGTGTAAAGAGAGAGAGAGCCAGTAGCCTCCTTATTATGGGATGTGAATAGACAAATCAGTCCGGCGTCATCGTTGTTAATGACAACGACACTATATCGATGGCAGGCATCATCAGCTCAATTCTATTGTTCTATTGTTTCTTGTTGGCATCGAGGAGAATCTCGTATCCCCATTCAAGGCTCTATCACTTCATATGACTCGAATTTATTAGAAAAAACTACATCAAAAAGATTTTTTATAAAACTGTCCATAATTAGGCAAGTGGGGTCGTCATTCATTGAGAAAGTGTCCAAATTAGGCAAGCGGAGTTAAAGATGATAAAAAATACACAAAGTCCTCTAGAAGAAAAAGTGCGCTACCTAGAAGCATGCGACAAATTGCAAAAGAAACTTCAGAAATTTCTCTGTCAATTCATATAAAATGCTTATGGAAAAGACTTAAGTTTGACTTCGTAATTGTACTCTGAACTTAAGGAATTTTCTCCAATCCTTAGCTCTCACACACAAAGGAACGACTTTTTGGATGAAAATTGGTTCATACAGGGGTGATATTAATCACTTAGAAAATTTCTTTTAGAGGTTTATATACTAGAATGGCATAGAATGCAGGTTGCGTCTTCGAAAATGATCTTGACTTAGTAATTTTCGTATTTTACTTAGAAGTGTCCAAATTAGGAAAGTTTACCCTACCGGGTGGTCCATACATCGAGTCCATACATCGTATTTTAAAGAGTGATGCTTTCTAAAATTGACATTTTGTTGAGAAAGCTGATTTCTGATCTCGTCGCGTCTCATAATTTTGAAGTCAATTTAAAACGAAAAGAACCTTTGAGCCATTTATATACTCAATAAGCATGTAATATCTCGAAAAATTGACACCGCTCGAAGTCGGCTCTCATTCCTTTTTTTCCATTGAACATGCTCTTTCCATTGTTTCGGTTCCCTAAAAGTGTAGGCCTATCGTAATATTTTCGAACTATCGTAGTAATTTCAGTAAAACAATGTTGACAAATATGATTACAGTTCAAATTTTGTTTACAAGCTGACTGATAAGAAAGATATGAAAAAGGAAAGTTGTAGATTAAACATACTAATAAAAACAACACAATTTCTGTCCGAAAAGACGTCGAAACTATAATACTAAAAATATATGTTACTAAAAATTTATAGTGCTATTTAAGTACTTCATTAGGTGACTGAACCCTAATTTTAAGTGCATTTTTTAAGGCTAAGTGCATGTGTCTTAATTAAAAGTATGTAGGCCATGCTAAAAATCGAATTCATTAGGCAGCATAACAAAATGAAAAAATTCGTCTTTAGCGATGAATAATAAATGATGATCAAATAATAATAATTTTTTGATGAATTCATATTTATTTATGCATGTAGGCCTTACTTAAAATACCACCAGGAACCACCGGTTTTTTTGGAAATCTTGTTAATGGGGGAATTCCCGCCGAATTGGAACACGATACAGTCGCAGATATCCTACTCGCCTTACTTAATTAACATTAATCCGACAGTGCCTATTACTAATTACCTATTGAAATTCATTATTTTATTCCAACAGAAAACGATGTGTCGCCGATCGCCCTTAAACGTAATGAAAGATATTAGCTAAACTTGAATATCCAAAAGTATAAGTGATAGTGGCATCCTCTTTCAAAATAGATAGGAATTTGAATTTCAAAGGAGCCCGTCAGTCCAGCCTTTGACTTTAATCACATTTTCCTCCATCCTGCTGAAATGGCTGGTCGACTTCAAGTTTGCACCTGTAATCAAGTCTCATGTCAGTCAAGTATGAATAGTAATTTATTTGACACACTTTAAGTGGTAGAAGTGGAGCTGGATAAACATGTAAATTGACACTAGAATCATTTCAATTTCTCTGTTTATGTATTATATGATGAGCTGATTTATCAGGTTCATTTTAAGTTATTGTCACCATCTGCCCACTTGTCAATGCTTTTGGGCCCAAATAATCACGCATATTTGCCAAACTGTGTATTATCTTACTCATCATTGCATAATCGAATAGGGCCAATATGTGTATCAGCTGTGTTTTACTATCTCAACATGAACGTACATGAACAAGAAACGTACGGTGTAGTTAATAGCCCATCCTGCAGCATATATGTAATAAGTATCTGCGTAGGATCAGTGAACATAATTTAGCACATACGTAGGTCTAATGATAACTTGAAATGCCAGGAATGCTACCAGACAGTAGTGGAGCAAATACATGTTTTTGTGACGTATTTATAGGGCCTACATTATTCTTTGGTGGAAATGGATTGTGACAAGAAAGAATTGTGGCGCAAATGCGCATTGCATGCACGTCCCATTATTTCATTGATTTGATCACTGGAGCATTCTAATATCATCATATAACCAGTAAATCAAATGACTGCTTAATATTTGAGGAATCTATAGTTCCATTATTTTTTGTAAGATCTTAATGCTATTTCGCATCAGATAGAGCATCATAATTTAAATCAGATCCACTAATGCATCAGAGTAGGCTACGCATCATTTAATCATCATTCTATCATTTACTATGCATTATTTTAATTGTACTAATGCATGAGTTATAACTCAAGAATAGCCTATTCGATTACAAAGTGAAAAGCGCAGAAATTCTTAGCATGCTTGACTGTTTGTTTTCAATGAAAATCTAGTTATTAATTATAATTTATTTATTAATTTTTAATTATTTATAATTTAATTATTTCGCTTACATGAAACAAGGAATCCCTCTCCATATTTTCAGCATTATTTGTGGAAATGAGTTACCGATAACAAGAAACTACTTTCACCCAACTCTTGCAACAGAAGAACATGAGTACAAATTTTGTGACAAATTTAAACGCCTTGATCTGTGATTGTAAACTGTCGTCAGATATGCCATCGAACACTGCATAGGACAATGAAACATCTCGATCGAAGGACGCTGATGTGATTCTCCTGAATTGGTGTCAAGTGCTCTGAAAACCTCAGCTACATGAATAGTTGTTCGTGAGAACTTGGAAATTCAATTTGTGATTCCCAGTCAGAATTGGTAATACACATGACTTATTCAATATTTTTTGGTTCTGATCTTCGAATTTTCTATTTATTTGCATAATTAGCACGATCAGTTTCATATAACCTGTCATAACTATGACAAAATTGCATAATGTTGAATAAATTAAAAAGCGACGTCCAAAAATAAGTATTTTTCGAGTTGAGAAACTAAAGTTTTACTAAGGTTTGGAAACTGGAATAAAACTAAGTATTTTTCGAGTTGGGAAACTAAAGTTTTACTGAGGTTTGGAAACTGGAATAAAACTAAATGTTTCAACTCAAGTTTTACTTAGTTCCACTGTCACAAAAACTCTAATGAAACTAACCGAGTATCACTTTAGTTTTATTTCAGTAATACTTAGTTTTCTTTGACTGGGTTGCGTACCCCAGGTTGGGAACTCCTGATCTAATACATATTTTAAAGACTATAAGTGATAATGAAAGATTTTTATATACAATCAAGGCACTTTGTAGATAAGTGTCCTTTGCAAACATATGCCCCACACTTGTCGCAAGTCTAGTACAGGCTGGTACAGGCACCACACCTTCCACGTGTATTTTGGTTGTCCACAGGATATGTAGGCTGCATTTTCACAAATCCGCGACCTATCGCTATGTCCTTCAGCTCGCGTGAAATACCGCTGAAGTAGGTGGCCTTCCAGCTTTCCATTCTAGCGTTAAGACAAGGTGTAAGTAGCATGTGGTTGAGATCTTCAATTTTCTCCGAAATAATTTGTCATTTACATGTACCTGCATTTCTATAGGGTTTTAATCTTCAGAAGGATGACACTGTTTGCTACAATCAAATCTAGAAGGTAGTACAGAACATTCACAGTCCACTTTTGTCCAATAATTTTGATTTCGGTTCACTCCATTACTGAGTTGGGACTTTGGACAATTAGGGCAGCTACACATAAGTATGAGAATGAAAAATATTGAACAAATGTAAAATGTGCCTCACTAATGATGTGAAATGCGCAATTTATTAACAGCTATTGTATCTTAGAGTAATAAATAGAAAAAGAATAAATCAATTTTGAAACCATGTGCTTTTTGCACAACGTAGAATACCAAGGCTGGCCAAAGCGTCCAGGCAGCCAATTTTTTTTTTGATTAGCAGAAGATAAAACAGAACATTAAAAGCAAAACCAAGATTAGTTAAAACTTCATTATAAAACCTTTAAACATGGAGCAGCTCAATATTTGAAACCGTCTACAAAAAAGTGGTGCATTTTTAAAAACTAAGTGGACAAAAATGGCCAGCCTTGGTCGGTAGGGGTTAAACATTTGTGTGCATATTATTGACTAATCAATGGGGTGAATTTCAGATCACGATCAGCTGCGAACTACAATATAATTAAACATTTTCTAGTTCCTTCACTGTTTTAGTTGTGCGTAGGCTAATAAAGATTGGAAAGGTCGGACGTCGCAAGGCATGTGCACCAGTATCTACATTGAGCTGACTTCGAGGGTCTCATGTAACTGATCGTGTGGAGAACTGGCGCAAACGCATTACAAAGGAGGCTCTTAAGACCAGACGTCTTAGCATGACTGATGAAACAAAGTGGGATGTATTGGAATATTTAGCATCGGATTTTTAGTAGTACCATATTTTGAATGAACATACATCTAGTTATGAATGTAGGTAACCATCATCTGACGCTTCGTGCATTTATTAAGTCACTTGGTAAGCAGTCATATAATGCCAATACTCGTATAAAATATTTCTTTACCATCATCTTAAGTTCATGTATATAGTCGTACCGGAGGTTAGACTATTTTCCGGAGTTTTTATGTAGATTTCATTGGGTGTCGAGATTCGACGAAAAATGGATTAAAAACAAGTGGTTTGGTGGGGTTGGGGCTTAGGGTTACAGCTGCTTACTGACCAAAAAAATGTCATGTCAGGCATATTTTATGTATTGTTTCATCTGTGCCAGTCTCAGTTTAATTGCATCTTTGAGCGTTACATGTATGATCAAACTTCAGTGAAGTTCATACACTGCATAACAATATATTGTTAATGCAATGTAATGACAAAAATCTCATTATATACTTTTTCAAATATAGTTGGCGCGAAAGTGCTTAGGACAAACCCCTTTTGAACAGAGGAAGTAAAAAAAAACATGAACACGTTCACGTTCATGAAGGCAATTTTATCTCGTCTCCCCAATAAAGGTTTGCCGCTAAAAATGTTTACAGAGTTTATTGCTGAAAGTACATGTATTATTTATACAGTAGGCTATTTGCAATGCACAATGCTCACAAGTTGGCTCTCACTCTTGCCAATGCATAAGAATGCATGCCGGCTCGCGAAAGCTCGGATGTACATCGTAAATACTTCTACTTCTCGGTTCGAATGGTCTGTCATTTTCCGCTTTTCTTTTCAATTTGTTAACCGTTGAATTAATCACACAAGACATTTGTTGTATTTGTGTAATTGTATCTCTGGTATAAATGCTATGTTATTGACAAAATTTTACCGGTAGCGTCACATGTGTCTTAATCTGATCCTTTTTCTGTTGGGATTGTCAGTTATCATTACTAAGATGCCAATGTCCATGTGTATTTGAAATTCTAGTTTCTGAAATCTTTGCTCTGTATGCCATTTTCTAGCGCACTGTGCATTGTTGTGAATGGTAATACAATACGGGCCGATACACAACCTTCACATATTTTGATTTCGCTAGCCTTTTTGTGTGAAAGTCTTTCGTGTAGAAGCAGAATAGACGATTTAGAGCCCCAACCTACATTAATGCAATTCTTGTTCTATATGTCAATTGTATGTAGTAAGCAAATCACTTTCCTTTCAACTATCAAGTACCCGAGGATTGAGCATCTTGTGCAGCGGCACAAATTCCTAAAGAGATATTGATGGTTGAGCACAGCAGCTCCAATCGTCAAGCTTTATGAATAAGTTCTATTAAGTTTCATTAGTTGTTGCACAACGGAAAACTTAGTTAGCATTATTCTTATCAAATGTGATTGCAAAGTAGACTAACAGATGCTATGATGAATGATGTAAAAATGCTAAATGGTGTAAGTGGAATAATTAAATATTGAGTTGCATCCTCAGTTGAAAAATGGAGCAGACATAAATAGCTGCCATTTTATCCAATATCAGGAATCATCAGAAGTCATAGTTCACATCTCTCAACATCGACACAACTCCCTATTTAAAGTTGCAGTCATAACCGGGTCAATTTGTCTGATCGATGTTGTGAGTAGAATGAATTGATATTTAGCATGATATTATCATTTTCATCACTACCTGAGTATAAATTAATTAGCATTTAATGATGAATGTGATGTATCAGAAGCGTTCAGAAATACTTCCTGGACAAAAGTCATATGTTTTTTATCAATGGTCAGTTTGACCATAGGTTGGCCTTGTAAAGTTATTTTTAACGTCCGTCTATTAAGGGTTAACGAACATGAAGTAAGCGTATTTTCTCTTAACAAGGAGCTTCTCTTGGATCTCTTGTAGGGTGACAATTGTTTATGTGTCATATGCTTACGTAGTCTCAATATGGATATTTATCAGGAAACAGTTGAAAGGCAAGCTCAATAAGATGTGAAGCACATGATGGACGATATTCCATTTCCTGTCCGCATTCATTTTGAAGAATGATACAACAGACGGCTCATCGTGATTGCTTTCCATTTTCTGACGATGTTCCCCTTTATCTTTCAGGGCACTGTTATTGATCGATTGTGGATAAAGAAGAGCAAACACGGTGCTGGGATATACAATTGTCATCAAACGTCGCCACAATTTCACTATCTCAACAAACAATTTGTTCTCGACTGGTTGGAGTTGAAACCCAGTAATTATACGAAAATGCTCGTCATTCACTGATGCCATTTATGCCATTTCGATTATTCGGTGATCCAAATGACAGAAAAAAATTGTAATGGATTTCGTGTTGCACATAGCACTGTCTGGTGAAATTGAAACGTTGTGGACCCTTTTCATCCTTCAAATAAATGTTTTCATGTCATTAACAAATTGAGTCTTTTCCTTTGATTTCTGAGGCGATGTCTTTATTTTTATACCTGTTTTAATTCTTCAATAGAATATGGAAATTATTTGTCTCTGTGGCACAGTGGGTAAGGGCCTGGCCTACTGATCTTTCGGTCCAGAGGTCGAGTCCTGAAAGTGTCATTGGAAGTCGTCAGGAATGGCATGCGACGAAAGATCACGACGCCCCAGATAAAAGTCGGACGATGTCAGCACCGTCCAAGCCTCAGTAGGGAGCAGTGACGTTATACCATTCATCATAGTAAGACATCCGAAATCAACCGCTCCGCGGTATCCCAGATCAATCATCCATTCTCAGTTCAATAATTAAGTATGGAAACTTGCGGCTTGAATCTAGGATAAACAGAAAATTTTTGGTTTATCTCAATGCTTTTCTAAATTATCTGAATTCATTAACCCTAAAAATGCCAAGCTCAAAGCACTAGGTGACATGCCACGCGTAATTACACATGATCCTAAACATCCGTGGCTATGCGTGACATTGCTGCAATATCTGTCGGCAGTCCTGTTATGAAGACTTCGCGTCTTATGTGGCTGCATGTATCAGAGGTTAAACAATGTGATAGGACCTCAATTTCATGTTCAGGGAAGACAGAACATGCTTAGCGGTTCATCCGTGCTTCAAGCGGCATCGCAAACAACCGTAGACGACGCGCAAACTAAACCCTCGCCCTCGCGTAAACATTCCCCTTGTTTTAACAGCATCAGATCAAGTGATTTCTGACTCTTAGTGTAGCGCGTAGAAGAATATAATGTCCTTCACCACGGATGTTTGGGGTGTTCCGTAATTACGCGTGGCATGTCACCTAGTGAGTAATCCTAACAATAGCAAGGGTGGTCAAAACGGCCGACCTACTTTATTTTCAAAATAGTGCGAATTTGGTCAAACGGTTTATGTATTCCATCTAAAGAGATAATTAAGAAGTGTACTGTCAACTTCATTTAGTAAAATTCAGTGAAATTGATAAATTATAGGCTGCATAAAGTCAATTTACACATGTACATGCATGCACTGTGTGTTCATGATTGCAGAAATATGCGTTCTAGACATTCGTGGCAGTCGACGACAACGTGAACTACATCCTGGCAGTGGCAGATACATATGCAGTGCCTCCTTCTGCGCTCGATGTGACTTTCTTCCGCACCTTGGTCGACATGTTTGCATTTTTCAGTTTTTCCTGGTTGCTCTTCTCGATGGTTCTAAGAACGTCATCAATTATTGTTGCCCTTGAAGACCGATCGTATTTTCCAAGCGACATCATGTACAAAATTGCTGCATAAATCCTTTTGTCAAGTCAATAAACATTATCCTATCTTCATCCAACTCTTCCTTGCTCATCAGTCCACAATCACGAAACAACAACCATACATGCCTACACTACAGGTCCTGCAAGAATATGTTCGTCTTGCTAAATCATTCATATCCGAGTGATTACAAATCCGTTTGTGGAGTGTTTATCATTTGAGATATGGATGCTGTGGTCATAGGTGAGAGCGCATCATTTGCTAATGAAGAGCTGTTTTTATCCTCCGTTTCATGCGTCAAGTATCTTCCCAAGATATCAAATCGGGTTCCCTCGACATGCGTGTAAATGCTAAGATAATGATGACAGGAGATGATCTGATGCTCGAAGAAAAATGTAGTTGCTGTTGAAGCATAATCTCACAGGGACAGACCATCACCATGAAACAGACTTTTGGTTTTTAATGCTTCGAGCTAATCATTCTGTAAATTTCATCTATGACTTGCTCTTCAAATTTCTTCTTGCATTTCTCTCAACGGAAAAATCAATAATTATTAGAAGGCCAATTTTTTTTAAAAAAATCCAATTTGCCAAACTTCTTTTATTTCAACAATCTCATAAACAATAACTTGACTATATGATAGATGTTCCACAATGAGCATGAAACTTGTCTAGTACTGTAATGCACTAATGTTCATATATTCACTTTTTCTCCTTATTGCCTCTCGGTACCGTAAAATGGGGGAACTTGCACACTCAGTTGGTGAACACAAGGCAGATCGAATTGTGCACTTTCGCATCGATGTCGTAAAGGCACAATGCCACGGTCGAATCAGAGAGACAATAACAAACAACATTGTGGTAATTACAACCATACCGGAATATACCGGCATGCGGAATGCCATAAAAAGTGCAAATGATGGAAACTTTATTTCCATCATTATTTTCCTTACTCTTAAACTTTTATTAACGAATTAAAAATTCAATTTGTGAAATTTCATTCACTCACAAAGAATAGCGTTTTATCTTGGACATTTCTGCAAGCACAAGGAAAAAGTAAATGATGAAGGCACATAAGGCTTGTATCCATTGCTTAAATTACGACACTTGTAATAAGAAGTTGAAAATTTCCAATCTTGTTAGACAACATCATATCATTTTAAAATCATTTATAGTTTTATATTACTGGATTTCAACAAATTCGAAAATGTACATTAGTTGACCAGTGAAAACGCAACCATACTGCTGTCTTAAAAGATATAAAATGATATTCTAATCATCTAATTTATAGCACATTATCAATACCACCAAGTTACGATATATATCTGATATTTATATTGGTAATCGATTCAGAACAAGTTGATATCCAGTAGTATTTGAATGATAATTCATGGTAAAATGAACTTCATAGCTTTAGGCATTATTGTGATATAAATTATCTCAAGTCATAAAGGTGTAGTCTGTTTACATCGAGGATTGTATGATATTGTCCCTTCAATTTTACTAACAAACCAAATTTATGGCGAAATAGGTACGTGTACGGAACTTTGACTTATTACTTTCACTCAATAAGATTACTTCATACCAATTTTTGTAATGAAACTCATGTGTTTCTTCTTTTTTAGTGGATGTTTTCTAATTTATCATTTAACTTAAGGTGTATCATACACCTAAGCACGTAAATTTTAGGTGTATGAGCGATTTTTTAGGTGTATAATTCTCCTCATATACACCTAAAAAACCTGCTTAAAGCTATTCATACTAAACACATACCAATGAGGACGAATTTTCATCAGGTCTCGTATATAAAACATACCAACAACTCGTATTTCAGTGTAAAACATCCAATCACAAATGGAATAGTTCGTATCACTACATACCAATCACATACGAAAGTAAGTGAGATTTCGCATGAAAAACATACCAGATCTCTGTAAACATACGAGAATCTCGTATCAGATGTTAGTTTCAAATTGTATGTGATTTTGGTATATGTTTGTATGTAATTTTCGTATCCAGCGGTTTACAGTGTACAGTGGTACGAGGCCATGGCGATCGTACTAGGCCCTACTCAGTTCACAATGCAATTGCGCACTCATTTGCCTGTCTTCAGGAATCTTTGTCTTCGGTTGGCCAAATCCATCGACTGAGCAATATTTCCTGTGATTTGTGTACAGCAATCGCTGATCATTTCTCTTAGTATCTGATTTTCTGGAATCTAGCAATGCACAGACCTTGCAGAATGTACTGCCTTCATACTATCTAGTCAGAGATAAAAATTTGTTCAACTGTTATCACCGATTCAATTGTTATATCAACTCTGAAGAAGAGCATCAAGAAATCTCTTGATTCAAAATACTGGACGAATATAAAGACAACGCATGTTCTTGCGACTGTTTTTGACCCAGGCTTCAGGCAATTGACTTTTATTCCTGAACTCAAACATCGCGACACCCTGGTGAAGGACTCGATGGCTAGTCTTCAAGTGCTTGCAGCAGACGTCTTCACGATCACTAATTCACAAAATGAAAGACAAGAGGAACAAAAGGAAGAGAAGCAGCCAAGGATTGCCACTGAAATCAATAATACCGAAATTGACCCATTCGCCTCCATGAGAAGCACTACATCAAATGTTGTGTGCTCACAAGCATATATATCTGACAAAGTGAAATACGAGCTTCAGCGTTACACCAAAAGAGAGCGAACAACTTCAGATTCAAGGAATCCTTTGATTTTTTGGCAGCGAGAGCGTGATGCATTTCCACTATTGTCACAGATAAGCCGTCGGATTTTTGTGGCCCAAGCATCAAGCAGAGAAAGTGAGCGACATTTTTCAATCGCTGGAAAGATAGCTTCCTCCGATCGATCTCTATTATCGGCAAGTAGTGTTGAAACTTTGGTTGTGCTAAAAGAAGCTCAAACTAATGGTCTTTGGTAGCTGACATGAATAGTACAGAATCATAGAGTCCGTTGTGAATCAGTTTTCTTGTTTATTCATAGAATTCTTATGAATTAATTTTGTAATTATAACTTAGTCTGACATGAGCACGTTTTTGCAATGCCAAATCTCCTACATGATGAGGATTGATCAATCACTGAATCTGCAAATGCTAGACACACTTTTTAATTGCTTCATTCAAGGATTTATATAATAAATTGAAAAGATACTTGTAATGCCTTACTAATATAACTGCCAATGCCCCGGAAGTGTCATTGGAAGTCGACAGGAAGGGCATCTGGACTAAAATGCACCACATCGCTTCAAGCAAAGTCTGACTGATGTCAGCATCGTCCAAGCCCCCAGCAGGGAGAAAGAGGACGCAAAATTTGCGAAAGATGCATTACTACATAGGCCTATAAATACTACTATAGTTGCATTTATATTATGCATGTAGGCCCATGCAGTAGTAGTTTTGTATACAAAAACAGAGGGGATCTTTGTGCATTATCTATACACGCATGTGAGTAAAGACATGTCAATAGAAAATTGCCGGTCGACCGGCCGGTTGGGTCGAGCAAAGCCTGACCGGTTACAACCCTGCAGTGTACATTGGCTGGATACCAAGCAAACCAAAAGAAAAACGTACTGATGCTATCTACTCTTCATCATTCCACCCGTCTTTCCGAAGAAAATCACCGTAAGCCGGAAATAGTGATGTGAAATGTGTAAGCGGTACACAACAGATCCAGAACTTCAAGGTGGCCGATGGTCCATTTTCAAAATTTATTGGATGTCACAGGTGCTAACATGCACACGATTATGTCCTTCACAAATCCTACATGGAAAGATGAGAAGCACATGTCTGGTAGACGCTACATGCTCATGGCTTTGGCAAAGGAACTGTGTATTCCCTACGTGCAGTCTCGATTGCAGAATGTCGCTGGAATCCACACAGAACAAGTCGAACTGATGAAGAAATTTGTTGGAGTTTCTAGCACCAGCCATCATCAGCAAGAAAACGACTCAAACGTGATTGCTCTTCAAAACAAAAGATGTGACATTTGTAAAAGCAGCGGCAAGGCAACAAGAGATTCCAACTTGACGAAAATGCGCTGCAAAACATGTCGTCGATACACTTGCAAAAAGCACGTTGCTGAATTGACTGTTGTGTGTGAAATATGCTCATCCCAGTGATAAACCAATACTTTTCTCACATTTTCAAACTTCTTCTGACACTAATTCAATAGTAATTGTCAATAAAAGAAGTATACTGGAAAATGTGCAGTTTTTTGTAAGGTGATTAAAATTATCACCCTTGGGATGTTAAGGAGTAAACAATACCTTGGGAGGTTAAGGGTTAAACAATCAATCAATGTTAGACTAGGATGATGAATTAATTCCCAAGAAGCAAAGGACATTTTCAATCACAGTTCTGTGAAGTTATCATATAATTTGTAATTCAACAAAACTGTTAATTTCGGAGGCTCTAAAGGTAACGATAACAATATCAATTTTAAAAAGAGGCAAAATATATGATGAAATAGCTAATTCGCACTTCAACATACATGCAAAATCAAGTTCTGCAGTGACAACGCTATGTTTAAAATCATAACTGAAATCATCAAAATGGGCATCGAAGATACATACACTTTATTGGTTAAGTTTCAACAAAAAGATTTTTCAAACACATTTTGTGGATCTATATAATTTATACATCACAATTTTATGATGCAATGTCACTGCAGCATGAAAGAATTACAGAAAGAAAGATTGATAGAAATAGACTAATGTGAAAAGCTAATGTAATTTAAAATGGTAAAGATTTCGCAAACATTTTGGCCGACTTGGTCTCAAAATGTTTTCGAAATCCCAGAATGTACTCAAGCACTTCTAAAACAGGTTCCTGGCACTTTGCATGATTTAAATTGAAAGTTGTGCAGCTGGTAATAAATATTGCAGTGGTTTCAATCGAATCTGCTGTTCTGATTTTGGCCCCGTTGACATTTACTGTGGACTCCGGAGCGGCTGGAGTTGCGCCGATGAAAATGGCCTCCTGAAAAGCAAATACAACGGTTATTTTGATATTTTATCAGGTTAGTGCGCATGTAGGCTATTGCTGATAATTATTTTGTAATTTATGTACAACTTATTCAAATTAATATCAAAAGGGTTGTTCACATTAAGCAGGGGTTCTCAACCTTTTCATGCTACGTAACCCCAAAGTAGAAAATCATAGGAATTTTCTTTATTCCGCGTACCCTTACTTAACACATAAAAAATAGCAAGAATTCAATCATAATAAAAAAGTAAAATTACGCGCATATTTATACGAAATTCGTAATTGAATAACATAACAATTATGTTACATGACTATGTAATGACTATGTTACTATGTAACATAACTGACGCATGAACAGGAAAGTAATGAAAGTAAAATTGAATTATGATAAATCTCCAATATTCTGCGTACCCCTCAAAATTCCTTCGCGTACCTCAGTTTTGGCAGCTTGATATAAAGGATAAATCTGTCATCATTTTATTTCGATGCTATTTTGTTTGATGAGTTTATCATAACTCACTGGTTGGAAGTTAATAATTTAGAAAAAATGAATTGAATGAATGCGTAGTGAAAAAGTATATTTAATAGATTTGTAGACTTTTGGAAGATCATAAAATCAATCAGAGCATTGCCTATGTTTTAATCAGCATCAAAATTGTATCTAAACTGCAATGATCAATAACAATATTAAAGAGAAGCCTGCGATTTATAATGAAAGAGATAACTAGGAATTATGAATTTATTTCAAAATGATGTGATTTAACGGTACATATGAGTTAATACATGTAGAATTTCATTTTGTTCATTACGATAATTCATCTTAATAGTTTCTGATAATAGAAATCACGAAGACTTCCTATCAGCTTGATCACATGTTAACTAAATCTTGATTGATTTTTTCAATCAACCAAGCTCAGTGTTTTCCAACAGCTGCGTGAAATGCGCACTGCGTATTCTTTATATGATTTGCGTAGAAATGGTGCATATTTTTCCTTATGCGTATTTTTCTGTCGATGCACACATTCAAAAATAAAATTGTAATATGATTACAAATTGATTATATTTAATGTGGATATTGGGACCCTGGCAAATGTGTTTTTGTTATAATCCCAATTATGTCGCTTTCATAATCAGGTTTTTATGAACCATGAGAAACTGAAATTTTTTGTTTTGTTTTATAGTTACACATACATTTTTTGTTACATAGCTACACGTGCAGTCCTAGTTTGTTCAGCAAAAAATACTGTGTATCTGGTGCAATGTATGCTGGCGAAGGAGATTAAAGAATTCAAAACAACTCTGGTATTGTTATATTTTCGATTTATGCGTGTAATGTAGCCTATCAATAGAGACAGCTCTAAATTCCACAGTATATATTCTATACCTGTAATGTGAATACATGTAGGGGAACGGAGGGTAGTCGCGCCACGCTAAGGAAAATCAGCCATATCTCCGGAAATATTGTATATTTCGAATTTATTCAAAATGGATTTTTGAGACAATACACACATACTACAACTTTCGAAAAAAAAATTACAATCGAATAATTTCCCAATCAGCTAGAATGCAATTAATAAAAGTCTGAAAACTTTTGTTTCAAAAAATCCGGCGTGTAATGCCGCCCACTACATAAAATGTCTATAAAAAGTCTTATGATGGTCATTTATCGGCAAAAATCACACGTGTAAGCAAAAAGGTTATGTTCATCGTAATCAGTACATGACTCATGTGCCCAATGGCTGCATGAATTACACTGTACCCAGTCTTCTGTATGGGAATAACAATATTCGGCATCACAAAACAAACAGATCTCATTATTCACAGGTAGAGGCATTACCTCATCATCATCACCTGTGTCTTTCTTCTTCTTCTTTGCACGATCACTAGAACCTTGACTGGAAGGTTGGAAGGTTTGGAAGATGAAGATTTTGACCTATTCTCTTTCTCGAGCAAGATGGCCTTGTTGCGAGATGACGTAAACAAGACTGACAAACCAGCCTTGCGCTTACGCCTAGTTCCTGAATTGGAGCCATTGGAATGCTTCGGCAGAGGCATGATTTGCAACAGCAGCTGTTTGGCAGATAAATCTGGGCCATTCTATCAGACAAGTTAAAATAAAATGCATAAATTAGTCCCATATGATATCTTTACCGTCATGATTTGTTTGAATATCGATTTATTCTCGATGTCAAGTAAGCTGCGCAAACATTATTGACCTGCGTATTTATTTTGCATTTGAGCCGTTGGCAACACTGATCAAGCTGCAAAACCAACGAAATCCAATGTAATTGTAGAAAGTATTTATCTGTTCATATTAAACATTCTTTCTTAGCTTGAATTTTCAATCCATAATACATACTTGGTGCGGTTATACCAGTTAATAAGTAGTAAATTTAAATTCGTAGGAGTATTATATAATTCTATAATTGCGGTTAATAAGTAGTTGAGATATCGAAGTACTCCTAGGAGCTCATGACTGATTTTAGAAAAATCAGATGTCAATGTTAGCGACCACTAAAGCTATGAAATCGCAACCACAATAATGGAATAATTGAAAAATACTGAAGACTTTACAAACGAAAGCACAGAAAACACTATTTTGTGCTTTGATAAAAATACGCGATACAACCTGCATTGAAGTTGAACATGTTTGACGCTGTCGATATGAGTTCTTTTGTTGAATTGTTTACACTGAGATTAAGTGATCCCGGCCTGTTGTCAATTTGAGCGCTGTTGTTGAAATCATGAATCTCACCAATTCTTTTATAAGGTTTCAGTCTATCACTTGATCTATGACCAGTTCTTCTCATTATTCCGTGGTCATCGCAGCCGGATTCGTACAGTCTGGTTGTGCATGTTGCCCTGCAGCTGTGGTTTGTTTTATATCCTTCAACACCAGATGCTTTGCAAATTCGTTTCATAAAGCTTCTCAGGGTATTCTTCCCAATCGGTACCGCGCTATACCAAAAAGTCGAATAGTATTTCAGTGGTCTGAGGTGAAATACTTCAGTTGTCTTCGGTCGAACTGATAGATACGTTTCATAAAGTCTGACATGAGAGCGCTGAGAATTATTGTAGTAAAAGTTGTCAATGTGAACTACTTTTTTTGGTTCGATTCTTCTCTGTTTAAGTCCGCCATTGTATGTTTTGCTACACTTTTCTGAATAGATAAGCGAAGGAGGATCATGCTTTATTTCTAATTGGCTCGTTAATAAGCAACGATGTTCTCGTCCACTGCGCATTGCGAAGTGCAGTCCATTTAGGTAGAAAAGTGTATCTTGGAGTTTCTGCGGATCAGTATCTCCAAAAGAATGAGTCCACAACTTTTCTTCATCTTCTACACTGATGACTTCAGCTTGCTTTTTGCTGATCCCAGCACCTTCTGCGGTTGACAGTTTCATCGATAGATCTAATTAACCCTGCGTTCTGGTAAATGCTGTGTCCTTGAAGATGTTCACCGGACCGATGTAGTCTTTGATTGTCGCATTCAAACCCGCCATAATAGAAACCAAACTGTCACGCGGATATCTTGTGCCATCGCCTTTCCTTACTTCAAGTGCGAATTTCTGAACCAATAATCAAGAGCATCTGGCTGCTTGATCTCACTTATTTGCTTTTCTAATTCATTTGCGAAATGTTCTTGTGGCAGCAGTTTTGTTATGCGTTGGCTTTGCCACTCAGTGAATATGTTGACACTCCATTTATTTCTACGGACAGTCGCTAATGGTATGCTGTCTTTTTTCAATGTTTGAATTGCTGCGTCCGATTGCGGCATTGAAAATCGTGATGTTGTTGCACAGTCCGGCGGTGTTTCATATTGCTTCATTGATTTGTCTATTTCAGCTCCACTTAATCCTGAAATCATTCTGCCTGGAATGACAGAAAAATCTAGTATTGCGGTAGGCGCTTGGTCTAGCAGGTCCATCTTAATATGGCTGTGATTTATTCAAAATTGAATTTGATGTTTCAATATTTGTATCCAAGTCTATGCATTACATTCCCATCCTATGTAGCATGACGTATGAATATTCATGAGATATCTAATTCTGACCAACTTTTGGACACAGATAACCTACACTTTCTATGATGCCAGTTAATAAGTAGAAAAGAGGTTAATAAGTAGGGGAAAGGTTAATAAGTAGTTGGATGTCTATCATTGAACTAGTATGTATTATAAGAGATATTGCATGATTATTCTCAGGAAAAATAGATATTAACTTCAGGCCTGCGTCCTTCGGTTTATATGATATTTTTCCTTCGAATAATCATGCAATATCTCTTATATATTTGTTTTCTATGGCGCATCTAGGCTAAGCTTATTAGTTGCATTTCAAACATATTGTAAATCTACTAAGTGACAAGTCTTCTTGTAATTGATCACTCACATTTCCACAGCTGAAGAAAGCGTCCGGATCTCCTTTCAGAAGAACAAAGAGGAGGAGGAATCCCCTGAAGGTCTCTGTAAAAGTATTAAAGAAAAATTTTCATACATGCGAAGCAAAAAATGACATCGTCATTTCTACAGCTTAAGAAAAAGCGAACATTATTTGCTTATTTGCATGTCCATTTGTTACAAGTAATACAGTGGTTAAGCAGTGGAAGAAGCTGGAAGTTTTAAATCATGGAACTTCCTGGGCGCAACCATGGATCTGCTATCGAACGCCATTGGGGAAGTGTGACGGTAATAATATCCATTCCATTTTTTCATAGACATCTGTATTTGGTCCAATGTTTTAGCCGTGACAGGTTCTAAGCATTTGCAATCCTTCTCTATGGTGTAAATGAAAAATCTACAGGAATGTTCAACCGGCTAAATTGGGACGAAAGGATGTTCGATTAAATAGGTACTGCTTAAAATGGTACCGAAAATTTGATTGGTTTAATAGGGTGCATTTGCAAAAACGATTAAAATTCAAGCATTTTAAACCATTTTTAAAGTACTAATCGAATATTTCATTTAGTCAACTTTGGTATTCAGCACATGTTTCAAACACATCACAAGTCTACGAATGCTGCCACATTGCAATCGAGGCTTAATATATAGAATATTATGATATCAGAATTGAACGATAGCATACCTAGAGAGGTAAATGCTAAGATGCTAACTAATCAAGAAGGGAAAACGCTATCTAATCTTGGAAGGGTCAAGATCAACTCGAATTTCTGCTAACTAAATAACCACGCATTACCACATCGCTGAAGAAGCTAGACGAGAAGGCATATGGGGGGGCTTACTATCTCTTCAGCGATGTAGTAATGCGTGGTTATTTAGTTAGCAGAAATTCGAGTTGATCTTGACCCAGAAAACGACAACATTTTGGTTGTTTAAAGCTAAAAAATAAAAGTTCGCAATTGTTTAGCTTCTTTGATCCAAACTTATTGCTATGTTGCCTAGACTACAGTTTGACTGATATCCACAAGCTTCATATAGTATCTCTTGCGCAATATGCCATCACGTAATCTGCTCTGTTCCGGAGTTCACATCTACCGTTCCGGAGTTGACACAGCACTTTCCATGATGCAGCATCCGCCCAATATGATTTACATAGGGGTGATGATTATGAATGATTACGAAAAAAGTGTGCTATTGATTATAAGTTTTATAACTGTTTCTTTCACATATGTAGCATAGAAGATATCAATGCAAAAAGCTGCGAATACTTATGTACTTGGAAGCGATCAATATTTGAGTTATAGAATGCATTCGCTTATAAAGTTGAGAGTTCCAAATACATTTCCCTGTCTGTATGTTTGAATGAATAATGAAGTCTGCCCATGACCGGCGGCTCAATAATTGCTTTGATTTCCATGTAATGATAAAGCATCTTATCTTCGACATGGGACTAATTGAAATAATTCACTACTCGATTTTCCATGACTTTGACTTCACAGTCGCAGTTTTTGATGTCCGTAACTTGACCTGAAATTAATCAGTGGCTAAATATTTATGAAATTGCTTCGCGATAAGAAGGCTTACCAGGATTTGGCTTGTCATCATACATGAATATAACCCACTGACTGACGCTTATGCCTATGTTCTCAGGCAAGTTGTTTTTAGATTGATAGCGAGTGGTATCCTCAGTTGACTGAAAGCGAAAATATACACAGTCCTTCTGAAATATTGCCAATTAAGAAATATATCTTCTTACTTGTATGTCTTCATCTGGGCAGAAGAACTGGAAACAACTTGGTCGAAAGCAAATGCATTCATCGGGATGTTTGCAGGAGCATCCCAAGTGTTGATATTTCAAGTGTCCGGTTCCATCGGTGATGATCTGAAAAATTGAACTGTTTAACCTATTGCCTAATTAGAAATAAGTGTAGGCTAGTAATAAGTACTGTGTAGCATATTGCTTCAGAATTGATCATAAGTGAACGTGCCTGATGGATTTTCATTGTATTAGGAATTCTCGGAATCTGGAGACGGATTTTATCGTCCATGTTCTCAACGTCCCTCGCCGAGATGAAAAACAATTTGATCGATGATTGAAGCTGATCGAGAAGCTCAAAGAAAGTTCTTGCATTGGGCATGTCAATTCCTGTTCAAATTAAAAGAAGCGAATCACGAACATCGAAGAAGCGTCATCGCAAAGTGCTGCGTGATAACATCCAAGGTATCACGAAACCCGCTATTCGTCGTCTTGCTCGACGAGGTGGTGTCAAGCGTATCTCCGGTCTGATCTATGAGGAGACCCGAGGAGTTCTTAAGGTCTTCCTCGAGAACGGTATCCGTGATGCAGTCACATACACGGAACATGCCAAGAGGAAGACTGTCACCGCCATGGATGTCGTCTACTCTCTGAAACGTCAGGGCCGAACCCTCTACGGATTCGGTGGATAAGCCACTTACCATCAAAATGTGCGAACGCTTAAGACAATTAAAATAGACAATTAAATCGACAATTTAAAAATAGCTTGTGATACATACCTTGAACTATCATTGAATCTGATGACCGCTTCAAGGATGGCCTACCCCATTCGCTGAAACTTCACCATGGCCAGCGCTTGTGAAGTTCCATGATAGTTTCTGTGTCATTGGGTAGTAACTTAGATATACCGTAGATATCAGAAAAAATAGTCCAGATAGCAACCGCGTCATGATGCATGCTATTTGAAATTGTTGCAAAAGAGTGCGATTTTATTTGTCCGGATTGTTTGATGTTGAATACTCCATCGTGAATGGTCGCTTGATCGCGTGAGGCTGCAAAGTGCGCCGACGCACTTCAGTACTATACTTACACGAGTAATTCTCTGCGTAACCAATGATGACCATAACCTCATTGTCTTCAAGCTTTTCTTTTAATGAGCGCATTACCCCCAGCTGATGTTTACTATTTAAAAGATGTTGGCGTCCATGTAAATCAAATTCATGCTTGAATTGATCGAATAGATGCTGAATAGTCCCACAATGCTCTTCCTTAACAGTTACCTTCATCCTATGACTTTCCCCTGTACCGTCCCTTCTATCACATGAGCTTATAGTTCTGTTTACCCATTGTGTCCGTGATTACCTTTTCCATATTATCAATGAAAGGATCGATGCCTTTTTCACATGCGTCGCAAAAAATAGTAAGTTTTAATTAATTTACTTGGTCACTGCATTTCAAATTGAAGTATGATTTTTCGAGCAGCTCAGATTGGTTATTTGTTGTAATAATTTCATGTTGCTTCAATTTGGTAGTCATGAGCTTCATGTTTTCACATCGCTGACACAAGCATGTTTCTCGTTTGCTACAATTCGGATTTGGAACCCAAAGGGAGCGAGCCTTACAAAACTGTGAATAGGAAGTTTTGAATTGATGAGAAGCATTATACCTACCGTGTGAACTTCTGAGGTCAGTCAATAGATACCTACTTTGCTTTTTTATCCCTACACATGTTATCGCTTCCTTTTTTTCCAGAGGTTGTACGAGAAACGTCAATCTGTTCATAAAAACGTTGAACATGCTCTTTTGTGATGTTACTAATTTTGCATGCAGAATCAACTTTTGTTCTGATTCGCTTTGTCAGAACTGTGAAATGTCTCTTGAGCCAAGCATTTATCCGATTTTTCCGCAAAATTCGATCGGACAAAATTTTACTGACACTTTTAGTTTGGGACTTGCGCTTCCTCAAATGCTTCATTGCGATGTTAGTGAAAGTTAGGTGTTGAGCTAACTTTCTATCAATGACCTTTCTCTCGAATTCATAACTTCTTTTATGTGACAGTCTTGCTTTATACCGATTCAAAGACAACTATAGCTCTGATACTCTTTTA
Source organism: Prostheceraeus crozeri (assembly GCA_907163375.1). Lineage (NCBI taxonomy): Eukaryota > Metazoa > Platyhelminthes > Polycladida > Euryleptidae > Prostheceraeus > Prostheceraeus crozeri. The sequence goes on along the minus strand of CAJQUW010008248.1, from coordinate 46,293 downwards.
TTTTTCTAGCTCCCTTACCGTGGCCGATCTTTTTCTAAGAACCCTCCTTCTGCCTCGATTTTTCGGCTCATTCCTTCCGCAGTCATTTTGTTTTTCATTATCACTATCAGGTAATTTAACGTGCTCAGACTTTCTCGCACGGCACTTTTTCTGGAACTCTTCCCAAAGTTTTCTCTGAACGTTTAAGTCTCTTCTACTAAGGGCATGGGATTGCTTGACTTTTCCGGACTTCACTCTTTCTCTCCACCGCTGTTCCTCCATCAAAACAAGGTCACTTTTTAACTTCAGTTTCCACTTTTCTTTTCTCTCTCTGCTTGATAATTTCATTCTAAGCTTACAAGCACTGTAAGCTCAATTAAGCAATAATCATTGAGTTGCATGAAATAACTATTCACTGAGAAGACTATTGTGGCTACTTAGGACCTTTATCAAGCGAGCTTCATTGAGCTAGCATCAATTGATTTTAATTAAACCGGAAAATGAATTGTTATAGCACCTCCCACACAAATAAATTCATAAATTCAAGGCTGTCCTCTCTTACTTTTTAGTGAGAATCTGACATACAAAGCATATTTGCAATGTCTTTAAAACATATTTAATATGTAGAAAATCATATACTTGAGGAATTATCTGAAGATGGTTCTGCATTACACAAACAACGATCGTGAAAACTTTACTATTAACTGTAGGCTACTAGCACGTAGTATTTTATAGCAGAGCATTACAGTGTAGCTGACAGTCATGAACCTGTAGCCAAAAATTCGCATGTTGCATGTAACTTATTGTTGAATCAGGTGATTTATTAGATGGTTGCAAATTCTCACAAAATTTTTATTAGCAGACATTTTAGTCAACACAGCAACGAGAAAATTAATTTTTATCGGTTGTGCATTTGTAGAACTTAAAATCGATCTTATATATGATATCTCTGACAGAGAAAACAACGAATTTCTAAATATGTTCACAGCATTCTAAATGCATGCTTATTCTGACATTTCAATGCATCCTTCTACAATGAATAAACCTATAGCTGTTCCAGTCAGGAAGAAGAAGGTAAGATGCTCTACACAAGCAGTCATCTTCATGAAATACAGCGGCCTACTCACATGTATCACGATTGCCATCCGTTGTGAATATTATGTATTACAAGCATGATAGGTTTGAGGTGAAGGTTGTCATTGTCCTTTCTTGCTGCATCACATGATCAACGAATCAGTCATCATCGAGTAAATCAACAAAAGATGAGATAAATGACTGCTTTCATGCAGCAATAGATTGAGTCAACGAAGTGGCCTCGTAGATATAGTTCTTAAGTATTCAATCATCCATCGTGTTACTTACATCTGGATTCAAGTTAATAAACAACAGGAAAATTAACCAGATATCATCAGGATCACCTATTATATCAATTCATAAAACAAAAGTGGCGTCCAAACTTTTCATTGTATATTACGTGATCATGTCAACTCCGGAACGGATGTATCGCTCCGGAGTTGACCGCTCCCGAGTTGACAATTCAAAACATATTTCTCTTCAGAGTGAAAGAGGACAAATCATTTTCACTCAAACTATACCATAATTGATCAGTACTCATCACAGTTCGAGGACCAATAAAGCGTTCCGGAGTTGACATTCAATAAAAATACGCACAAGAGAACACTTTTTCATTATAATGTCAGGGTAGAAATTTCACAAGCGAACTCAGGTTTGGCGATGTCTATATTAGTAATAGGACAAAGATATTAGTATCATGTGTCAAAAGTCATGGATTTCATCTTTTATACTTTCTAGGAAATTAAAATGTATTAAGCGTTCAGTAGTTGACAAGGCGTAACACTTTAGCGTTGCAAGGCGAGAAATATACATTTCTTAAAATTTAATTATCGCGCAGAAATATATTATATGTGCAATCAGAAGAGGTGCTAATATACTGTAATTGCCACAACGAATCAAATTGTGAAATTCCATCTGTATATGCTTAGAACAGACGTGCTTTTACCACATGATGGAAAAGTTGTACGGAAAATATCCAGAAAAAACGTCTGAAACTGTCATGATATTTACCATAAAATGGGGAAACTTCGCCACCAAGGGGTAACTTCGCCATGAAACAAAAATATTTCAACAAAAGTTAAGTAATCCGGAATATTAAGTTTGATGCAATCTTCTATTGAAAATGATGTTGAAAAAGATTAAGTAATCGTAAATATGCTACGTAATACGCTTAAAACATGATAAATGGTTTATATCATAGAGTTATTCAGAGAATTAGAGAATTTCAAAACTCAAAAGGAGACACTTGTGTACTTATTTTCATTCATTAACTTATCATGTGTTGAAGTATACATCTTCAATGTTCATTTCCACTAATAAAATATGGAATTTATCATTTTACTTTTCAACAAATTGACATTGAAAACTATGGTGAAGTTACCCCAATTTACGGTACCGCAGCGGGTAAACTATGAGGAAGTTTCAAATGAAACTTTACGACCTGTTTTATCTTATAATAAGACGCAGAACTGTGGTTAACTTGCATTTCGTAATTGCTTTGTTTAAATTTCGCAGATGGGTTACAAAAGATTCCACTTTTCTGCAGAATGACCCAGGTACGGAAATAAGTCCTTTTGTCAATAAATGTTTTCAATACCAAAAGTATCAGCGTCGGAGGCCAAATTCAAATTTGTCATCGTGTCACGAAACTACAGAGTATTTAGAACGAATCCATATTGATGGTGCAATTTACAAGAGCAAATTATTCCTACCCGTTGTCGATGCTTTTACACGGTGAATTGATGCACAAGTTCTAAAAGAATTATCCAGCACAATCACTAAGAAATACCGGTAAGTACGGCTTTCAAAAAGTTTGATTTCCGATAATGGTACAAACTTTACCTTAAAAGAATTCAAACTTTTCCACAGGATAATTTCGTTACGCACGTCAGAACGCCACCAGGTCATCATCAATCCAATGGACTTGCTGAACGTTATGTACAAAATTTAAAATTGTATCTCAATAAAGTTTACAACATCATTGTAAATCTTAACAAAGCGATCATCGTCTATGGCCTCAATCATAACACGATTCTGTATTCACAAGGTTCAGTACCCATTTCATTCATCTTTATAGATGCTCGTGCAGGGATATCAGCAAGTTGCTCAAGAACTACACATGTACCTCAAAGAGAACGAAAACATATGTATTGATAGAATTTTGAAAACTGAATAGGATTTTGGCAAATGTCGGGGTGTCATGTATGATATCTAAGTCTACTGAGTGTCCATTCATGGACTATGTATCCTGTTTGACTGCATGACGATTTCTATTCGTTATCATGATTTCATGTGTATCTCTGTGCTAGGTTAATTTGAATTTTGAATTTGTTATGTAGCTGTAAGTAGAATATATTACATGTTGCTCAACCAAAGTGCGCTTGCGTCAATAACATAACACTACTGAAATCGACTAAAATTCTTTTATTCCTGACGGCAGATATACAAAAAAAGCCTATGAAAAAATAGATTCATCAAATAGCAGATGTCGGCGCTCACATGTGCATACAAAAGCACAAAAAATTAATTGATCAAATAGCATATGTCTTTCTCACATGTACACTTCGTTGTATGCGATTGTGTCAATCACTACCTAAGATGCTTTCTGGCATATCCTGTCATCAGATCGTGTGCGAATTTGATGTCGATACTGCACCCTCTCACACAAGCGCACACAAATTCCACGTGATTATACATCTAATCGAAGATTGCATTGCATGACTACTGAGTGTCGAGTGTCAATAGTTAAACGAAGAATCACCTGATATCAACTATAGAAGTGGATTCGCCTGCATCGTGTACGACGTACTCAGAAGAGGAATGAGTCACATTTCATATCTCAGTTTCCTCTTTGCTGTTTTGCTGTCCCTCACTGGCTCCCCATCGAATGCACAAGTATTTCTGCAACCAGAACAAGTTCATTTGTCCATCGGAAGTAAGTCTAACGCCTAATCTCTTCATGTGATTTCAGTTCCAAATTCTGAATTGGAAGAAAGCCTTATCATTGATGGTCTTATTTCGAGTTTTCTGAATATCGTCGTTGAGATTAACAACATATTGCGTGATGGGTACTTATGGTTTATCTCCCCACGTTTTTAAATTTGTCTAAAATCCGTAAAGATAATCAATCGCCACAAAACTTCAGATGCACGCAGTTGAGGATATTTTCTTTAATCTGACAAATCATACCTTTCGAATTGGACAGCTTTCCCACAAGATTCCGTTCCTAGCGGTATTTGACGGAATGTTGTTTATTCGTCGAAAAATGGGAATTTGTAAATTATTTGTCTATTACTGTAACAGAGCCTGAACTGTATTCATCCTTCGTAGAATAGTCACGCACAACCTTTGCTGTCAAATATAGTATGTGGAACCAGAGGTGGAAGCGGGCCAGGGCCTTGGGCGGGCCGTGCCCGGGCTAGAAAAATGCTGTAACCACCCGGGCTGATATTCATTGTTTCTAAAATTAGAAATATCTTCCTCATTTGATCATTTAATCACATGGTGACTTATCAACCTTATTCTTCAGTAATAATATAAAATAATAAATACCCCCATGCGACGGAATAGTCATAAATATGCCTTCTGAAACAGAAACAACACTCGATAGACGATTAGCACGTAACATTTCTCTGGAATTTTGGCAAAAAGAGTCAATTGAATATTTAGTCCAACTTTTGAATGAATGACCTCACTTTTCAAATAGGCTTCAAGTCTTCAGTGCAATTCGTTTTCCACGCTTTGACATAAATATAGCTTACAACAATGGCAGCTATCGGCACATCAAATAGAATCCACATCGTTTGTGATAGACAAACGCTTTATGTATGTACAACATTTAAAACAAATGAAAATTCACTAAATGTTTTAAATTTTTGAAACTTCATCTTACTGCTCAACAGTTATCAGTTTACTTACAGATGGTATATTCAACCTAAAGCATCCGATTATGTAATCAACATTTAGATTTTTAGAATGACTCTTGAGGTGATTACACTCAACTAATGTAATTCATGTCTTCATTAAGATTGGTCCGGGCCTAGCATTTTGGAGTCGATGCGGGCCTGGGCTTAAAAAAGCGCTCCAGTTCCAGCTCTGTATGGAACTATAGTCCGGGAGCTAGCGTGAAGTTGTGCAGGAAACGAGGTAGTACATAAAACTTTCACATAGCATAGTACACCTCTAACCTACTGCAAAACTTCGCGCCTGCCGGATCAGATCATTTGCTTTTCAGAAATAGAGAGGATAACACAATCCTATGTATTTCCAGTGGTAAAATTGTGACATTTAAGGTGTTGACTCCATTTTTTCGAATTTTTGCTCATAAAAGTTACACAAATTGGTATTTTGTTGAACTGGTTATTATAGAAATCATCTACAGATCATGATCTTTCAAATGAGTAATCATTCAGTGACAGAGGATGAAGTAAAGTGTACAAACAGACACTTTTCGTTAAAGTATATCAACAATTTTCCTGAAATTTCTATGTTAAAATTTGCAGTTACACCAACGAAAGGTTGTGCCTTCCTTTCTAGTCAAACAGAAAAGAGACGACCTGTCTAATTCTGTGACCCGAACGTTGACACCACATTAAACGTGCACAGTCACTAAATTTAGGTCGTGAACAGCCGAGCGGTGTCAGTAACATTTCCATTTGACGATTTTATCATTCAGAAAAATTGAGTTAAGTCCTCTAATAAGAGTTACTTTAGCATTGCACGTGCTCGACCAATCAAAGAAGCCAAAGAGAGACGAATCTCTGTCAATCTCAATCGCTTTCTACCATTGCATGCAATGGCTGAGATGTCCGTTCTAGGCCGCTGTCACAGAATAAGGCGTCTTCCATTTGGAATTTCCCTTTAATTGCATGTAGAAAAGAATACAACCTATCACACAGAAAAAGTCATCAGTCATAAGTCATCGTACGTCACGCTGTCACACAGGAAAAGTCATAAGGCGTCGTCCATCGGACATAAGGCATGAAATTCTGCGGCTGATGAAGTTCATTTCCATAAGCCATCAGGCGTAAGCCGCGAGACTGCTCTATAAATAGAACAACGTGAAGTGACGTCTGAGGGAAGATATAGGAAACTGTGATTTGCAAAGAGAAGCAATCAGAAAGCAGCCTTTGTTCACCATGTCGAACGAGGACGAGGATCAAGACAGTAGTCATAGCAACGGTAAATAGTGAAAACTAGCGCTGACAGAATCGGAAATGGATTTTCCTAGTGTGACTGCAATAGGTGGAAGATGGAAGGCGGAAGACAGTAGATGAAAATTGTCTCATCACGCCTTATGAAGAAAGTGCAAAAGGCGAATGACATGGAAGATCTAAGACGCCTTTTCCTGTGAGACAGCGGGCCTAGACTAACCCACATGAAACTGAATCTGTCTCTGTGGTTGTGCCAATTTGTAGAAGTAAAGTAATATATCAAGACATACACAATGACTTTGTAGATTCTGAAGTTCTATATGCTCGGAAGGAGTGCGTTGGATTTTTGCTAAAGGAGGGCTTGTATTTTATGTGGCAGTCATTTTTTTACTTCCAATGTAGTCTAAACTTTTTCTTTCCACCATTACAATAATAAACAGCTATTGAAATTTATCTCACCTTGTATGCATAACTTTGCTGCTGTTCACATGAACCTGATTTTATCGGCGATAAATCGCATCGTCGAGATTGCTCCCACAACGACCTTGAACGATAAAAGAAACGTCGAATGGAATATTAATGCGAGCGCTAATTTTGATGTCCGAATCAGCATGAGTCCGTGATCAAAGTTCAATCGTTGTCTTAAATGTCTTAAAGTTTTTCCACCGAAGTAACGGCAGTGTCTAAATGCTGTATCTGAAATACTAAAAAAAAGTGTTCATAGAGTTAGTATATTAGGTAAAGTGGCAACTCCGCAATTATTAAATCCCCAACGTGTATACACTTTCGATTTTATTAAATGAGCTCGAGGTGAGTACAATTGGGTATTATTACCAAATGTGAGATATGCAAATCTTTGCAGTTTTGAAGAAATTACCATGGATTTGAATGATCATGATAGTAATGCAGAAGGAATGATGGTATTTTGCAGATTCTCAGTGTCATGGCAGCCTTGCAGAGGTGATGTTTGTTAAATTAGCAATTCGATAGGCTCTTATTACTTTCATGCTCAACCTCAGGAGTATTTTCTTTAGCGTGGTCATATCGCAGGCAACGTGCCACTTGTATAGCAAAATCACATAATCAAAGACAATGATTTCAATTAACTTTAAAAGATGTAAATGGGTCCACAATCACTATTCAGATTCAAGAAATGAGACATGAATTTAGTTAATCATAAAATCAGGCCGCTGAAAATTGAATCAAAAGCTTGAAATTTCAGTCAAGAAGGGACGAATAATATCGCGACTTTTTCATGAAGACTTCCATTGTAATACGGATCATGAAATTCGCTTGATAATCAGCTTAATTTCCGCTAAGTTAGAATGCTTAATATTAGCAAATATTCATTCCTTTTGATATCCAACTTGTTTCATACTACTTGTATAGGGGCGCCATCTCGGTAGTATATAAATTGGCAAAATTGTGACTTTTTTAAAACTGCTCAAATAATATTTTGGACCACGGGAACGTAATCTCCGCAAAAAACTGAATCTTTTCATATAAAAATTTTCACTGTATACAGAGACTTTTTTGAGTCGACACGGTCGACACTCTACCTCTATGACAGTGTCTGACATGCCTATAATGAAATAAAATCATACAGCTGGAGCGAAGCTCCCGCGACTACTGAAAATCTGATTCTGTGGTTGCCGGTGTAGTGTGAACAGTGGAGCTATACGACAAGTTGTTGACCTGAGAGGATGAAACGTCGCAACGATTTTAAAGTTATCTTCATCGGTCTGATGAGAATGCACCTTGTCATATGGATGAAACAAATTCATCTTCATCTTGTGACTTCAACCCGATATTCCCTCAGCTGATCTGCCCTTTGGACAAGGTGATGATCGTGTACGTTGCATAGATAAAGTAGGTCGTTTCAACTAATTAGCGATTCTCGGAATGTCTCATGACTTCGACAACAATAGTATCAACGGTTAACAAATGATTCTACACCAATTCCATGTTTAGTTCAGAATTCTCAGCTTATATTTGTGTCTTCTTTATCTTTATTAGTCAGCATGTAATTTTAGTTGCAGTAAAATGCAAAAAAGTTTAATCATTGATTACTTTTTTTAATGATGTAAGACAGTGGTGGGCAACCAAGTTGGGATAGCAAGCCACTAGAAGTGGCCCGCGAAAAGGCTCACGGACGGGACACTAGTTTTAAAAGGCAGCAGTAAAGGCTTAATATTCTTTTATTCCGTACTTTTTAGTGCACATATTGGCTACTGTACCGTACGTGCATCGTATTACATAACAAAATTTTACATGTAAATGTGTACAGCAGTATTATGCGCAACTAATTTGTTTAATATTATAGAATCATAATTTGCTTGAGTATTGAAGAGCAAATAGGCATATAACAAATCATGGAGGCTTTTCTCTTGTGTAATCAAACGTTGATTTGACCGACATTACCTTATTTCATCAAAAGACAACAGTCTGTAAGTGCAGTGCAACTATCCGCCAGAAAGCCGCACACGATAAAATTGATTTTGCTACAACCATTGCTCATGTAGCATGTACATACGTGCAGATACGTCACCCAAACATATACGGCTTTCAAAAACGGTGCATGGGCTCCACACGTGGTAGTCGTGTGCTAATGACAATCGAGTATACGAAATATATGTTAGTATGCTAGTATACAAATGAAATTCAGCAAAAATGTTTAAAAAATGTTGGCCTGTCAAAATCTTGCGGTTGGAATCCTCCATTCGTAGTCAAGGTCTAATTAATATAGCCTCTTTCTAGGTTCATTGAGGCGTGGTTTATTACGTATAGAAACATGTTCAGCAGGGTATCGAATACTATGCAATTTAGCATGAACTCGCGCAGATAATGACCATTTTGTGCTTATGCGAGATATTCATTACGAAAGGAGCATGGTTGGATGATCCGAATGTGAATTTTTGTTTTTTGTGCCATCATATTGCTCATTTAGTTGTTAATTAATGGTTTTGCAAATTCTAAAGAGGCTCCTTCACCCTTAGATGCACCTCCCAAAAGTTGAAGTCGGAGTGAGTCATTTTCACATAATCAATTCAAATAATGTCCGCGGGCCACTTTAGATATGAGAAGCGGTGGCGGGCCACCCAACATGTGCCGGCGGGCCAAGCGTTGACCACTACTGACGTTAGAATTGGTCGTTTCAATTTCAGAGATCATCATCTCGTATTTGATATTTCAATTCTTGCCTTTAAGACAAAGGAAATATTTCAGAAAAAAATTACTTCGAGAATTCGGTGCTTTTATATCATCATTAAGAAATATATTCCAGATAATCATTTACATTTCAATTGTTCATTTTGCATTTAAGAAAAGGATAATCTAGTTTTTATTACATAATTTATACTTCAGATTAGAATCAAAGTTGCGACACTATTTCAGCAGTTTTAGAAATCAGAGATCAGCAGTTTTATTTCAGAAAACATGAATTAATTTGCAGTCTGCCAGCTTGATGTTAGGAAGAAATCATTATTAATGCATCACTGATTTTATTTCTGAAATTTAAATGATGTAATAGAATAGCCTTTTCCTAAATACAAACTGAGCAATTGAAATATATTTCTTAATGATGATCTAAAAGCATCGAATTCTTGAAGTGATATTTTTCTGAATTGCTTCCCTTCGTCTTAAAGACAAGATATATGTGATAGTCCCTTAAATTCAAGCGACCAATTCTTGCGTGATTAAATATAAGTGATCAATCATTCAACCATTTTGAATTTTAATGAAATTTAAATGACATATTGACCAATAAAAACGATGAAGACGCGAGTAGAAACAGAGTTCTGAACTAAACATGCAAATGGTGTAGAATCACCAATTCCTTACAGGTATGCGTATATCAGCATTTTGAAAAAAAATTTCTGTAAGTTTGCAACCTGCAATCTGGTGATTCATTTTTCTCATTAGGATTTGCTACAATTCTCCAGTTGTTGTTAAAAACGTTGTATCTGTCGAGAGCATGGTGTCAGCACATCCTTGATATGAAAGATGGACGGAAGAGGGTAGCTCATGACTAATGACTAAGATGTGCTCACAATGTGCTCTCTCACATTGCGCTGCTGACGCTATCGAAAGCTCGACAAATACAGCATCGTTTTTAGCAACAATAGGAGAATTTTTCGCAAATCCTAGAGAGACATGATTTTTATTTTTGGAGCGCAACATTGATTGTAAGACTTTCCGATTACATAGTTCTCAGGAAAGATGATAATGGATACTTATTTCAAAAGTATTAAATTATGTCAACCGTCTTTTTTAAATGTGTTGACGTGGACGTCATGATTTGAGGCACATGAATAAACCTCAAACATGTCCCTAAATGGGAGCTTGAGGGACATACACAAACGGACCGTACTTTTACGTGAGAGGGTAGATAAATTAGGGCTGATGATTGATAGATATTGCACTTTACATTCGTCGAGTAGTACCGAATCCAAGTGTCACGATGTGTTGCTAATAGGTTTGCACTCAAGTCGATGCGATTAAGTGCAAGGTTTGCACTTTAATCGATGGTAGGCTAATAGGTTTGCATGCCTCGTATATGCAGTAATACGAGGCATGCGATTTTTGCATAAATTCATGCAATAATTTGCAATAAATGATAAATAAATTGGAATTGAATTTTAATTTGGATTCTCAGTTTTTAGTTGCTTATGAAGCCAGTTAGGGCTTATAATGATTATTGTACCTCTCGCCGATAGTCAAGCGGAAAGTGACAATCACAACTCCAGGAATTACAGTGTTTTCCTAATAATTCGTCACCTTTCGGCGACAAGCAAGAAAAAGCGAATTAAGCATAATGGGGAATTAACAGTAATTATGTTATTATTGCAACTTCTGTATTTGTGTATCAAGTATTCGCAACTAATTCTTTCCCGTTTAATCAGCTTATGTCTATTGACGATTAAACGACCCTAATGGCTATTGACGGGTAAGCGACTGTTTCTGCAAATAATAGATAAATGATCAAGATGGGTCTGGTCTGACCGGACCCGAGCCTTGTAGTTCATATATTTCCATGATCTCCACGCAAAATCCTCCATAATTATTGAATTAATTTATCAAAAGCAATATCTGAAATTTCTTTTGTTTCTATTGGATAAAGCATCAGCAAATTGTTGCAATTATTAATGCTTTTATACGACAATGTTAATAAAATCATTGCAGTAGTAACAAATGATATTTGCGTGTTCCAAGCAAATGTTTTGATACAGACGTTGAATATGTGCTTTGTTTGCCTGTCTCTTCTACTTAAACTCTTTTCCAAACTTCTGCTAACGAGAGAATTTTGTAATGCTAAAATGGGAATGCGTGTGATAGTCAGGTTTCTTGACGAATTAAGCGCAGAGATAAGTATGAAGATTTGCGAATTGGGGATGGTTAAGTGACTAATTGTGAATTAAAGGTTATGAGTTATCCGCACGTTCTACAATGTGCACCATATGAAACTTATTCGGGGAATAGGAAATGTGGCGAATTGACCAGGTGGCGAATTATCCGGAAAACACTGTAATATGAGATTTTGGGTATGGAAAGAGACTGGTCGTAGTCAAGATGCATAGCACTAAAAGAAATAAAATCGATGTCTTGAGATGTTGTCAGCATCACTGCACTGTGTATAGCAGAGAGTATTTAGCGCCGATACGCTGCGGGTTCTACTAAACTGATATGGACATGACCTACCAGTACAGTGTAAATAGAGTTGCAACTGTTATTTCGCATGTTCAGAAAGTATTGTGGATAGCTCACTATAATAATTAAGTCTGATATGCTCAAAAACTTTTAAACTTTTGCATTCGTGAGGACGCGGCTGCGAATTGCCCACATTTGATTACAATGCATAATAAAGGTAAGTGAAAATAGATGCATTGACGGAATTTGGGATAGCGGTACTTTATACGCATTGCTTTCTAAATACGAAAGTGCACGGAGGAAGGAAAGAATCATGACGAGATAGGATCGTACACAAGGCAGTGCAAGCTTGGTATAATATAAGATGGTTCAAAATATGGTTGGGACTCATCATTGAGCAGAGGATTTACAGATTGATGACATCTTCGAATGAAAATAAGGGTGCAATTGTCACAGGATCAGTCAGGTATGTAAATTTGTTGGTGACTTCGACACGTAGCTTTCTCAAAGCTAACATGCCTTCAAATACTGTATTGTAAGTACCGGACTCATCAGAAATTTCAAAAAATGTTTTTCCTTCTAATTTATACACCAATTAACTGACTGTCTTTTTCAATACATTGTATAATCACTCGATTGCTCTTCTGTGCCATCCACTATCGTCTCACTTTTCTACGCATTAACTTTCATCTTATGCTGAGAGACACCTTTGGTGCTCATGCCCGTCATCGTCCCTCAACTAAAAGAAGATCACATTGAAGTTGCAGTGGCGAATATAGATCGAATATAGGTGATGGAGGGGTTCTACAGAAGAAAATAAGTTCACTGGCCATTTTGACAGATTTTTTCATGAATTTCGTTGCCTATCCAATTCAGTAATCGAAGTTTATTATTAGAAGACAAAACCTCAAAACCAATTAATTGTGTCGCACGTCATCGTATGCGCTCTGGCATTTGATACCACATAATTTCCTGAAATTGTTTTCATGTTTCAGAGGATATTAATGATGTCATCGTGACGTGGGTTACTTTGTCACCTGTTAATGAATCAATCGTTAAGTATGGACTTGGTAAATTAGACAACAGGGCTTATGGCGTTCAAAGCGTATTTGTTGACGGTGGAGCAGAAAGGAGGAAGATTTACATGCATCGCGTCAAGCTTCCAAATCTTCAGCCTGCAGCAAAATACAGTAAGTTTCAATTTGTAAATTGTTGTAATTATTCGGTATATTTGTTGAGGCTCGATCTGTCTCATTAGCATGCTCTACTCAATGAATACTACCTCTCTTCTTGCCACTGTTTGTTTATTGGACATGGACTCTCTGTGCTGCGATTTTCGCTATTTAATCTATGTGGAAACTACATAAGGATGTGATTCTGCCGGCTTTTGCCAGATTTCCGACTTCGCCCACTCCCCCCTTAGCCTAATGGGGGAGTCACACGATCCTACATGTCCGACAAGAAATACATTGCCTTACGATCAAAGAAAAACATCGGGTAAAAAGTACTTCCTGCAAGTGAATCGCAGTATGATCATGCCGATCCAAGGTAGATGGACCTGATCTGGGCAGTCATAGCCATAATTACTTGCATACAAGAAAAATCAAAGAGGAAGTGGCTACTCAAAAGATCAGAATATTTGAATTTAGTGAAAGAACTCGACTTGGAAAATAATTGTGATTTCATAAACTACTTGAGGATGGACAAAGATATCCACTTTCCAAAGGCATAGGAAAGGTTGATGAGTACGAAGTCTATCATATGCTCGTCTGAGTCACGGGGTGTTACTCAATGACTTTAATTTTTGATTAATATTTGAAGTCATTGGTTTTACTAGCTGATGCACACACCATCATCACGTGCTAACCACGAGGTTCTCAAGCTGGCCAATGAAGCATTAGAATCAAGGTCATGTCCGCCTGAAATATTCAACACGTTGAATATTGTTGTCGGACAAGCTGATCAGACATCGAACAACTCATCAGGCAATGTCTGACCGTGTGACATCACTTTTGACACGTCCGTCGGACATATATAGGATCGTGTTACTTTCCTTCAAGTATTAATGAAAAGCTGTTGTGTAGAACAAAAGATCGTTTATGTTATAATCCATTTAACTGTATCCGCATAATGTTAGTTTCACTGGGCGTCTTCATGGGTTTCACCGGCGCACCTTGGCTTCTACTGGTGCCCCTATAGAAGAAGTCTAAGACGTAGAATATATTGCCATCGCAATGGAGTTGCTACTTCTTTCTTATCTTTTTCCCTGCAGTTTATTGCGCTGGTAGTGAATATGGATGGTCTGCTGAATTCTCTTTCCACACTCTCAGACCTGATCCTAATTGGTCTCCGCGATTTGCAATGTTCGGTGACATGGGCAATGAGAACGCTCGTTCACTCGCCAAACTGCAGACTGAGGTGGCCAACAATCATTTTGACATGATACTCCACGTCGGAGACTTTGCCTACGACATGGACACGGTAACATTCTTGATTTCGATACCATGACATTCACTTTATCTAACTTCCATATTTCCATAGAACAATGCGCTGGTAGGTGATGAATTTATGAGACAAATTGAATCCATTGCTGCTTACGTTCCGTACATGACCTGTCCTGGGAATCACGAAAATGCTTAGTATGTTCACCGATTTCATTTTATAGGCACTTCAATTTGCTATTATTGATTTACTTTTTCAGCAATTTCTCGAATTACAAAGCGCGCTTTTCAATGCCTGGGGGAGATGGACAAGGTCAATTTTACAGGTTTGTTACGATTGCAAGTCTATAATATTGCGATATGTTATCGATGATGACACATCTCTCTTCTGGTTTCCCTCCTCGAAAGGATGTTGACTCCGCTCAATTAATCGTTGCAAAAATTTAAATGTAGTTGCAAAAGTTGGCAAAATAGCGTGTAGTTCAGGAAGTCCAAGTTTGTGTATCAATCTATATGTAGAGGAAACGGTGCATGACACATACCTGTGTACTCTTCCGATTTCCCCGGAAGTTGTACGAATATTTGGGTTTTTTAGGAAAATTTTTCCATGATTTCTTTGATTTTTCAGCCAATCGTACGATTTTTCATCGATTTTATATAAATGTAGGACTTTTCGATTGTGGTTAGGAATTTTTGCTATCGAATAAGTCATTTTCTTATTACATTTTTGAGGAGTGAGCTTCAGTCAAGCGCATTTTAACGATGCAGTTGCTTCTCAGAAATCATGAGTTGTGGCCGTCCGAGACGTCAACATAGGCCTATCCACATTAACCCTTTAACGTCCATGGGGGCCTCTGAGGCCCCCAGCGACTTTTATTTTTATTCCTGACTATCCATTTTTTGAGCAAGTTTAATCAGATTTCCTGAGAACTTCAATTATCATGTCTAGAACATGTATGTGAATTCTTAAGTCTCCATGCGCACTAGTTTAGGTGCTATATGGATCTAGATTTTTTGTAGCGTTAAGTACCAGTGGGGGCCTCAGAGGCCCCCAGCTCTATTTTGACAAATTTTGCATGCTTTGTGCTCTTTTTGTGATATCAGGTAAAGCCAATAGTACATGATAGATTATAGATTGAATAAAATTCACTAAATGTGTAGTTCACGCATCATAAAATCACAATTGAACAAATAATTTATGATTAAGGTGTATTCTGCCACATGTGATTGTCATAATTTACATCACTGTTGAATACGTAGCGAGAGAGATGGTTTTCATCGCGATGGTTCTGTCCCATTCTTGCATCAGCCACACGTACAGTTATCGCTCTGCTTGCATAATTGTGTCATGTGAGAAGGCATCGAATCACATCGCATCCAATCACATGACGCTCCTAAAATCCCTAGCCTCGATCAGCTATAGTGACTGCACAGACAACGTTCGCATTTCTACACGATCGACTCGACATTCTGCATGTCTCGCCCACGCCGAGCCGCTGCCAACTTGGCAAATCAGTTTGTTTGAAACTCACGATGACGTTCATTTGACGTCTGATGAGTCCGAGCAGGATGACGGCACCGCATCATCTGAATCGCACAGCTCCGCCGACGAAGAACAGGCCAATTCGAGTATTCACAGCGTCGATGTGGGGCATTCCGGACAAAGAATGGTCAAGAGGTCTGGAATCGTAATTCTGTGAGCAGCAGTGGTGGACAACCTCGACGTCACCACGTTCTTCGTGAAGCCAAAGGACCTACTCGGCAGGCCATCTCTGGAGGTGAAAGCGTCGCTCATGCTTTTCAACTTTTTTTTACTGCGGAAGTCGTGAATAAGATCGTTACGTTTAGTAATCAAGAAGGTCATCGCAGAAACGCCACTTGGAAAGACGTTGACTCAGAGGAAATTTACGTGTTCATTGGTGTACGTATATTAGCTGGTGTCTACAGAGCTAAGCACGAACCGATACAGCAAATGTGGAGTAATGATCATGGACGCAGTATCTTCAACAGAGCCATGTCTCGTCAGCGATTTTGTGAAATCCGTCGGTACTTGAGATTTGATAATCGGGATACCAGAGTTGCCCGACGCATCACGGATAAAGCAGCTCCTATCCGAGAGCTAGCGTAGTATTTTGCTTCAAGGTTTCGGAGCTGCTACAAACCAGGAGAAAATGTGACTATTGACGAGCAGCTGGTGACGTTTCGAGGCAGATGCCCGTTCAAAGTCTATATTCCATCGAAGCCTGGAAAATACGGCGTAAAAATCTGGATTCTGGCAGACTCTGAAAACAGCTATTGTTGCAATTTTCAAATCTATACCGGACGCATCGGCGCGAATCGTGAGGTAGGACAAGCATTTCGAGTCGTTTTGGAATTATCGGAATTTCTTTCGAACACCGACCGTCACATAACTGCAGACAATTTCTTCTCGAGCCTTGATGTTGCCCGAGCACTTCTTGGTCGTGATCTGACATATTCCGGAACAATGAGAAAGAATAAAGGTGAGCTTCCGAAGGAAATGCAACCATCACCCGGTCGCGAACCATTCACAAGTATTTTTGGCTTCCAACGAGACGTCACTCTAGTTTCCTACGTTCCCAAGAAAGGGAAAGCCGTGGCACTTATTTCAACGTTTCATCATGACGATGAATGTCCGCCAGAGGAACCAAGAAAGCCAAAAATCATTCTCGATTACAATCGAAACAAGGCCGGAGTCGACAGTCTTGATCAAGTGTGCAGGACATATTCTTGCAAACGAAAGACAAGGCGATGGCCATTTGCCTTATTCTGCAATCTAATTGACTTGGCCTCCTACAATGCCTTTGTCATCTACACCTCCATCCATCTCCAATACTACTCTGCAGCATCTCATAGACGCCGTTTGTTCCTGATAGAACTAGGAACACAGCTGATGGCGGTGTCTGACGAAGCAGAGGTCTCTTCGGCTGGAACTTCAGGACCTGTTCGCGGAACCTTCAATCTCGCCAGACGCCGCTGCTACCTTTGTCCTCGACGATTGGAGAGGAAGGTGAGACAGATCTGCCATGAATGCGAAAGAAACGTTTATAATGAACATTGTCGCATCATCTGCGAACATTGTGCAACGGATTGATTTTATAGATACGCTATAAAAAGCTTCTATATCTGAATTGTTTTGATTTTCATGGTAATCTCAGAGGCCTACATGTATCAATGTACAGTAAATGTATATTACATATGTATGTAATGTGTTATACTATAGAGCTATTAATGTTAAATGTTGTATGTGTATTTTCCTTAAACATCCTTATTGAGTTCAGTATCATCACTAAACAAACAGTTAGTCATTATCATGAAAAATACACTGGGGGCCTCAAAGGCCCCCACTGGACGTTAACGTAATATTTTTTCTTGGATGTTAGAGGGTTAAAAGCCAGAAAGCCAGGCCACACCAAGGTGTGATACTGATCCTAACTGAACTCGCATTTGTTTGGAATAAAAGTATTTGTTGGTGACTATGATCGATCGTTTCCAATGATGCAGCTTGGCTGGTATATTCGCCCCGACTGAAATTTTAACCCAAATAACGCCTGTAAATTGCCATCCACCCTATGGTCGCTATTACGCAGCTCTGATCTCTCCCCTGAAATTAATCCCATCTTATTAAGGCTTGCGACCGGTCCCCAGCCCAACTCACCCGTCGCCTTTAAATTCGCAACTGTTCAGTCGTTATCTACACTTCGACCTAAATTCATGGTGAGTATTGCATGAACATACTCGTACATGGGCAAGTTCCCATATGGAACAGGTCTATAAAGGTGTAACGCAGCTTGCGAGCGAATCTTTTCAAAAGTGAGTGAAAACAGGACTACCCAACGGGACTCATTATCCGCCTGCACGGTTAATTCATTGCTGGTCCTGAAGGGACGACCTGAACCCTTTAATCCAGGGGAAAATGCAGCGATGAAGAAATTAAACGACTATGGACAGGTACATGTATAATTCAGTGTTATGAATAGGAACTTGTATGAGATCTGTTTTACTGGATAGGTACATGTGTTTGGTACACTCGGTTGAGTACACTGTGTTTCGGAACGTCTATGAGCGAACTTGTGTGGTTTGGTTCTGAGCACTTGGGTACGTACCGATAGACGTCCGTTGTTTGATTTTGAATGGGTTTGCTCAATTGCGACTATTGTGACTATTATTTTGAATGTAGCACTATTTAGATGTGAAACTTTACTGTGCAGCTATGATTTAGTTGCTCCCCAATAAGAAAACCAATTCCAGAACTATGTTTAAAATGAAAAGACAAGAGATTTACAATGTAAGTTTAATTTAAGCGTGAAAAATAAATGACGGGTACAGATCACGTCCCTCAGGCGACTCCATGATCTTCAGGAAGTCATCACACCATTCATGAAATGTCTGAGTTTTACTAAAGTCATGATCACACTCGTGTACCGGACACTTCACCGGTAGTCCACTCCGCCTTTGAAGTGCTGACACAGTCAAGGTTTTCCATAGGGCCACTTTGCAGCCGCAAGAGAGATGCACGGTCATATCCAACTGACCTCCCATAATGACTTGGCTGTCATTTTGAAAATAAAATAGTGGTTTTGAGGACATGTTTCTTGTTATGGAACGTTGAGGATAAGTACTTAACAGTTTGGAACAATGACATCCTTTATATAGTTATTTCTTTAGGGAAGTTCGGTACCTCTCTGATTGGCTGTTAGGATTTTTTTGTTTAAAAAGTATATAAGTCCGAGGTTTGTACCAATTCTTATCAAAGGTTCTAATCCTCACGTTTACAAGTTACAAATATTTTAAATCTGCAAGTCATAATGGATCGCAAACAGAAAGCCGCAGTTGAGAACGGTACTGCTGATCGTACCACTTCGCCAGTGGAACGTACCAATACACCTCCCCAATCTCCGATGGAGCGATCGACAACACCAAACGAGCCGGTGGTGTTCACCCAAGCCCCTGCATCGCCCGACTACTCGAGTGATGAAGATAGTGACGTATCAATCGAGACGATGCGTCACATGAATAAGAAGTCCATGCGAACGCCACTCTATGGAAGGGTCACGGTCAAAGTCAAGAACGCCCCGAGAAAGTACCACACGAAACGGGTCTTCATGCGAATGGAGCCGAACGAGCGGAACCTCACAACCGCTCTCGAATTTTCGGTCATCGACCTTGACACACCACGTCGCTGTCCCTGTGCGCCCAAAAAGACCAGGATCCATGTGCAAGTTGACTTGAAAAAACTTGTACCCTTTCCTTCCCTTGATGATATTTAGTGTGTTTTTTTCTTAATCTCTTCATTTAATATTCATTTGTATATATGAACAAACTTGTTTTATCATTTCACAAATCGGTCTTCAATTAAGGTCTGAATGTGAAAGGGGAACAACTATCTACAATTAATGATGTTCAATAACTGAATTGAAACAAAAAATCAAATATGAAGACTTCAACTTGAAATAAATAGGAACATATAACTTTTAAAGAAACAGTTATGTTGTTAATTTTAAAATGCTTGCAGCAGTCCAGGATGATATCATACATGTGTCATACACGACACCATAAGAATGAGAATGAAAAGACTATTAGAATGATATAAGGTATGTACCTATTCGATGGGAAAATCCTAGTTGTATGCAACTGTATGCAAGCAGACAAATGTTAGATGTTTAAATTCACTAAGTTTTTAGCCCATTCTTTAAAGACGTGTAGCTCTCTAGTTATATGTTATACATGTGTCATACAATACACCATTAGAATCAGCATGAAAAGAGCATTCGAATGATATATTGTATGTACCCATTTGATGAAAAAATCCTAGTTGTATGCATCTGTATGCAACTTGAAAAAATTCCAAGTTTTTTTTACAAAAATGACTAAGTTTACAAATTTTCAAAGTTAAAGTTTTACAATAAAAATGACCATAATATACAAACCTCTACACTTGACCTTGACCTTAGACTTGACCTTTGACCTTCATACACTTCATACACTTCATACACTTCATACACTTCATACACTTCATACACGGCGGGGGGGCCTCAAAATTTTTCGGATTATAGGATAAATAAATTTTCGAGTGCGCTTCGCGCACTCGAAAATTTATTTACCCATGGGTTCCGGGTGCCATAGATACTCTTCTTGCTTCCCTAACCCTAACCCTAACCCTAGTATTTTAATTTGATTATTTCAATTTTGGCGCGAAATTCAAATTTTCGAAAAAAGTCTTTAAATTTGATTATTCACATTTTGGCGCGAAATTTGAATTTTCAAAATTTAGCGCTTAATTCAAATTTAATGTTCTATTCAAATCACACGTTTTATATCTTCAAATATGAATCATTATATGACTATTAATAATAACATGTATATCAAATAATACATCAGTCCATCAGTTCATATTAACTTGAATTCACTCTACTGTTTACATGTAGAAACCTTTCAACACATATGATGGCACTTCCATTTCTAAGGTTAAAAATAAACCATCTGTTCCAATTCTTGTTTGAGTTATCAATTTTGTTTAACCGTACCAATTCCAGGATGTGATGTCATAAGGTCTTTGTTCATAGTTGCTTTGTCAATTTCATATATAAAGAAGTTGCACACAACGAATTTTCACTCATTTTCAAATTATTCAGTGTCCATAGCAGACGTCGTTCTTCGTTCCTCCGTTCTCCGGTTCTTATTACAATTCTGAAGTGAGTTTCATTGTCATGTTGTGCTACTTTATAGGATATTCGGGAGTAGGAACATTATTAAGTTTTTATAACCAAATAGCTTTAAATATAGAAGCTTGGGTTTTTAGGATAGGAACACTTTATGTTATATTATTAACCATGTTTTTTTTAATTTTTCCTCCTAAATTAAGTCATTGAGCGAGACACATGAATATATCAGTTTAAATGTAAGTGTATTTAAATTAACAAGATTTTTACAGTTTGTTTATAAATAAAAGATACGAGGGTCGTTCCGAAAGTAATGCCTCCTAATTTTTATCAAAAAAAGTAAAAGAGATACGGAAAAGACACTTATGCCATCAAAACAAGCTTGGTTTTGTGTACCAGAATCATCATTTTCATAGACATAGCATCAATATACGCCATTACAGAGATAAATGAAAACAGTCAACATAAAATGAGACGACGAAAATTTTCACCTTTGTTTTAACCTTTCATCGGACTCCGGCGAACCCATGGCTTCTGTCCTTTATGATCAGATGGAAACCATTTGTCATAACCAGACATTGTTGATGTCTATGTTTCACGTATCGACGCCATAAGCGAGGAACTGAAGTCGTGTAACCGTCACACTTTAAGGCGCGCGCGTCGAAAAAGCTGATGAAATCACGGATGCCGCGCGTCCCGATGAGGTTGGTGAAATCAAATTGATTGATTGAAGCAGTATTGCATTGTTTATTCGAATTGCGTCACGATACGAAGAAAATCTGTTGACAAGATATCTCTTAAGCAGTAGTTGGAATCAAATCATGATCAAATTAATCATGGACGTCCGTCAAAGGCAGAGATGTGTCATTGAATTCCTAACCGCTGAAAACGTTTCGCCAATTGACATTCATCGGCGCTTGGTCAATGTTTATGGAACCGAAGCGGTTGACGTGAGCTCAGTAAGGAGATGGGTTCGCCGATTTCGATGCGGCGACACAGATGTGTGTGATAAACCTCGTTCAGGACGACCTTCCACTGCCAACAATGATGAAAACACAGAGCGCCTCGACCAGCTGATTCGCGAGATTCGAAGGATGACGATCACAGAAATGCGAGCGGTTTTGGATGTTGGTGTCGGAGCAATAGAGATGATGCTGTCGACTTTGGGGTACAGGAAAGTGTGTACCAGGTGGGTTCCACGCATGCTCACGCAAGAAAACAAGGATCAACGTGTGACTGTCAGTCGAGAGCTCTTGAGTCGATACCAGACAGAAGGCGAGTGTTTCTTGGACCAAATCGTCACTGGTGACGAAACGTGGTGTCACCACTACGAGCCTGAGTCGAAACGGCAGTCTATGGAATGGCATCATACCGACTCACCATCAAAGGTTAAGTTTAAGACTCAGCCATCTGCCGGAAAAGTGATGTGTACTGTCTTCTGGGACAACAAGGGCATCATCTTATTGGACTTCTTGGAGCCTGGGACAACTGTCAACTCAGACCGCTACATCGAGACGTTGACAAAGCTTAAGGACCGCGTCTCTCGAAAGCGGCCAGAGAAGAAGAAGACATTCTGTTTGCAGCAAGACAACGCCAGACCCCATACAAGCATTAGAACACGAGACTGCATCGAGAAGTTCGGCTGGACTGTGCTGCCGCATCCACCGTATATCCCCGATTTGGCTCCATCGGACTTTCATTTGTTCGGGCCACTGAAGGACGGTTTGCGAGGTCAGCACTTTGAAGATAAGGACGCCGTCATCAGAGCTGTAAAGCAGTGGACTGCCTCAGTTGGAGCTGCCTTTTACGAGCAAGGGATAACGGCCCTTGTTCATCGTTGGCAAAAGTGTGCTCAACTTTGTGGTGAATATGTCGAAGAATAGATATCTTGTGTGAAAATTTTCGTCGTCTCATTTTATATTGATTGTTTTCATTTATCTCTATAATGGCGTTCATTGATGTTATGTCTATGAAAATAATGATTCTGGTACACAAAACCAAGCTTGTTTTGATGGTATAAGTGTCATACCCGTATCTCTTCTACTTTTTTTGATAAAAATTAGGAGGCATAACTTTCGGAACACCCTCGTACCTAAATAAAGCCTTCATCCATTTTAAATATTCAGTCTGTCATCTGCTAACAGATGTATAAAATTCAAGCTTGTTTAATTAAACCAATTGAGAAGTGGTTCAAATTTTCGAAATCTCATTTTCATTCTGTTATTATTTCGAAATTAAATAATGATTAATCAGCTGCTTCCAAATTTCATGTCTTTTTATGAACAAACCCTTTCAAATGAAATTAAAATTTCGAATCTCAGTTTCTATTTCATCCATGAATCTATTTCTTCTTAAGATTTGTCAAATATTAATCTAGTACTTAATAAAGGTTTGAAGATGGTACATAAATGATTTCTCATTTAAAAAGAGATTAAATTATAATAAAATTTTTTTATCCTCTACAGAAATGGTTCGACAATAAAGCATCGCACGGCAACGTCTCATCTTCCATTTCTGTGAGACTTGCCAACTGCCCGTTCGACATGCGAACAAAAGCGGGCATAAGGAATGCTCCTTCCGAGAGGACTGCACCTACCTCTACTGTCTCAGGTGTAAGAGGTATGAAAAGAGCGATGCAAAGGTGGATAGTGACTCCGCGAAGGCTTTCATTGCCAAGCACACCCCTTGTGCTCAACTAAATGGAAGAAAGGGGATTAACTTAACCTCCAAAGTTGAGAAGAAGAAGTTGGAGCGTCTTTTTGGGAAGGATCGACCGACTGAAGGCGTGCTTTCCCAGTTGGATGAACCTGCTCCAAAGGATAAGCCTCAAAAGTCTCGAGTTCCTAAGAGGAAAGTTCCT
Source organism: Prostheceraeus crozeri (assembly GCA_907163375.1). Taxonomy (NCBI): domain Eukaryota; kingdom Metazoa; phylum Platyhelminthes; order Polycladida; family Euryleptidae; genus Prostheceraeus; species Prostheceraeus crozeri. The sequence goes on along the minus strand of CAJQUW010008248.1, from coordinate 22,460 downwards.
AAGTCTCGGGAGTTCATCGATGAGACTTTTAGTGATTGTGAGGTGAGTGCCATCAATTCTACATGCTAGCTTCAACGGATAACTGGCTCACAGCAGAAAAATAAAAAAATACTATTTCATTATGTATGAAATGATTATATGTTATTAAACATTTCAGGATGTACTGATGCCCCCACCGAAGAGAGCCAAGGTGTTGGTTCAGAAAAAACTGTTCGCTAAAGATGTAAGTATTTATTGACTAATTTAATTATTTCTATACATAAAGTAAATCAACATTGCTTAAACATTCCAGAGTGAGCTACCTCACCCGACAAAGTCTAACGAGGATATAGTGGCCGAAAAATTGCGAAATGTAAGCATTTCAGTCATTTATTAGTTCTCAATGTGAAATTAAACATGAATTTTTCCTACTTTCAGCTGTTTCCTAGTGTTCAAAGCTGCCCAAAAATTCCGCGCTTACCTTCACCGAGGAGCAGACTACCTTCGAGTCCCGTAAGTGTCATTACATAGGTCTCAGTCAACAATAACTGAAAATGCATCAAGTATTTTTAAAAACATACATACTTCGTCAATGAGTTGCAAACATGTCATCATATTTTTCGTTGCAGTCTATGCGATCTCTGTCGCTGAAGAAGCATCACAGAAGCTTCTTGTCTACGCCGGCGACAACAACGTCGGTAGAGGACAATGAGGAGAAACCGTACTCAATTCGCGAGTCATCGGAGGATTCGGACTCCTCATCCGAGGATGAAGCCACTACTTCAGCGACTTCATCTCTGACGTCCTCTTCCGACGAAGATGATGATTCTGATGTACATGTAAGTATATGACTGGTTAACTGCATGTGTACAGAATTGTTTTCATTAAAATTTATTTTAAAACACACTTGATTATTAATATATTCGTCTACAATTGATTAATTCATCTTTCAGAATGATTCGGTGACTCCTAACAAGGCGAGTGGATCCGATCAAGAAACCGCAATCCAGCAGGAGGTAAAAGGAATTCACATTTGTATCTAATTAATGTTAAAAAAATGGTAAATGGATGATAAACAATTGTTCCTTTCAATTACAGGACTCCGTGATGTTTGCGTCTCAAGCGGAGATCTCATTCTCCAACATCCGGGCGTCTCCTAGCTGGAATGTCCACCTACCATTGTCGCCGATGATGACATTGGCCCCATCCTCATGATATCCCAGTCCCAGCTCCTTCACCTCCAACACCTATCCCAGCCGCAGCTCCTTCCTCTCCAACACCTCCTATCCCAGCCGCAGTTCCTAAGGCTCCTCTCCCAGTACGCGAGTACAACGTAGACCTTGACGCAACGACGGACGAGGAGGACATCGAAAGCAAGTTACGGCGGTGTCAAGAGCGATTGAAACAGTCCGAGGCTCGTGAGGCTCAGTTAATGGAGGACAACAGAGGTTTGGTTGAGTCTCTAAGAAACATTACTCAATCAAACCTCCTGTTGGCCTCACAAGTAACAAATAGCCAACGACACGACAAAGAGACCTTAGTCCACGTCGAGTGTAGCAATAACACCATCCGTAGGCTAAGACTGACGCGGATGGACGATTTGGGTGGCTGCAGTGAAAGCTGTAGCCACTTGAAACTATATCACAGTGGCATCGTGAAATGCGTGAAGTTATAACTTATTTTTACTTTTGAAAAAAAATAGATTGCTTTAAATTTTATGTTTTCTCTTTACAACAGATCGGAACATATGGTATTGGCTGGTGATGAAGCTGACGTCATTAGATGGTAGATGTATATAAAGGCTTGCTAATTTCAATCCTCATCAATAATCATGGTTGTCTGTACCAAGTGTGGAAAAGTTTTCACTCTCATAGGCAATTTGCAACGACATGAAAAATTTTGTAAGTTAGGAAAAACATATCAATGTAGCAAGTGTCCATATAAGACGAATAGGATGGATAATCTTAAGAGGCATAAACTTGTATGCAATAATAAGCCGAATGATAGTATAACAGAGTCAAATTCAAATAATCAAAATAGATCTACTTCTAAGCCAACAACCAGCGCTTCAACTAACATACAAAACTTTAGGCAATACTGCTCTCGGTGTGGCAAAACGTATAACTCTATAAGTAGATTTCGACAGCATATGAATGTACATAACACAAATAGTGAGATGAATATGCATAATAACTATGGAACTGTTAGTCTCAGCGAAAGCGCACTCAATGGCCATGCACGTGTGTATGATATCACGCCAACAACACCTACTGTGGACATAACATCATTCTTAGAAAGCATGCGTTCCATGTTAGGGAATTTAGTGTCTGACTTACTAAGGAGCTATCAATTGCGCGGTCGTCTGATTGCACAAATTCGTTATGTCCGTTCTAATCCTCAAGAAGAAGAAACTTTTCTCGCACACTTTACCTCATCATCCTCAAACTATATATATGACTATGATGCTTGGTTTCAGGATCATCTAAATAGTCTGATAAATCATATTGAAGCCTTCACAAAAAAGGGTAGCAATTGGATTATAGATGATGTACAAAATATAGAGTTCAATGTAATAACAAGTCCAATACTGTCAGGTGGACAATCATTTCCTCTACCAAAGAAGTTAAAAAACTCTAAAGCTGTCATTAATGTTAATTCAAATGCAAATGATTGCTTCCTATATGCAGTTTTATCAATATTGCATTATAATGAAGTACCTTATTCAAGGAATGAAGTAAAATCATGTAGTGAGTGGACATCTGAGCTAAATATGGAAGGCATTTCCACACCAGTATCAATCAAAGATATTCCAAAATTTGAGAAAAATAATGATATTAAAATAAACATTCACTTTTATGAAAATGGACTCAAAGGTGTTCGTTACAATAGTAACTTTACTGGTAGGCAAACGGTAAATATTTTTCTAATTCTAAACAATGGAGCAGCACAATATTGTGGAATTCCAAAGCTGTCAAGATTGTATAGGAGAACTTTAAAAAGACATAAATACTTCTGCGAAAGATGCACTCAGTCATTCACATATAAGACAACACTAGAACGACACTTCCAGTTTTGTATTCGAGGAAAAGCACAAATAGAAAAAATGCCATCGGATCCAAAAGTACTAACAAGTAGCATGGAATATCAACTAAGTCCTCCTTTAGTAATTTATGCAGATATAGAGTGCTACATTGATAATAAAATACATAAACCTGCGGCCATTGGAGCTTATCATGTCTGGCATAATGCCCTTCAATCGAAATTTGAAAACAAGTATTACCTCTTTGAGGGAGAAAATTGCATTGTTAGTTTCTTGCACCACTTAGAAACTGTAGCCCAAGACTTATATGACAACCAATGTGCAACAACTAGGCAGCCAATGTCACTGTCAGCGGATGAAAAAGCACGCCATGAGAATGAAGAATGTTGCAACAAATGTAAATCGAAATTCAGCGATGAAGTCATAAAAGTTCGTGATCATGATCATATCACCGGACGATATAGGCAAACATTATGTAGGAAATGCAATCTCCGGTTAAGACTTAACAGACGGGAGCTCCCCATATTTTTCCACAATTTTAAAATTTATGATAGTCACATCGTTTGCTATAAAGCGATTGGAAGAATGAAATCTTGGAAATTAGATGTTGTAGCAGCAACTGCTGAAAAATATATAACTTTATCCGCCAGTGTCCCTGTAAATGAATACAAAGGGAAGACAGTATACTTTAAACTAAAATTCTTAGACTCATATCAATTTCTAAGTGCATCCTTGAGTGAATTAGCCAAGGGCTTGCAAACGTATGAGCATGTAGAGACATTAAGGGTAGAATTTCCACAATTAAGTGATAATGTTTTATATCAGAAGGGAGTGTTTCCATATTCATACTTCAAAAACTTAAACACGTTGACGGAAGACTGTCTACCACCACAATTTGAATTCTATAATGATCTTACTCGTGAGCACTGTTCCGATAGTGAAATGAACACGCTAACAAGGCATGGATTGAATTTAATTGTAGCACATTTGGTGATTACATGCTGGCATATCTGAAGTTAGATGTTTTATTGTTGGCAGACATATTTGAAGTGTTTAGAGCATTGAGTCAACGTGAGGATGAAGTCGACCCTGTACATTTTGTCAGTCTCACACATCTTAGCTTTACCTCAGCACTAAATTTCTCTTCCAATGATCCCCCACACTACATACAAGATGAAAATATGTACAATCTATTTGAACGAGGAATTAGAGGGGGTATGACTTTCACCAACATTCACCTAGCGCGTGCACGCATTGAAGAATTAGGAAATAATACACATGAAAGTCGACATTTGACCTACTTAGATGTTAATAATCTTTACGGTTCTTCACTCAGTAGAAATCTACCCCACTCAAATTTCAAATGGTTGAATGAAAGTGAATTAGATAATTTTTTAAATGAAGAAAATGTTCAAAATATAGATGATGATGGTGAAATCGGCTATATTTTTTTGATCTAGATTTAGAGTATCCTGCAGCCATTCATGATGACACTGCCGATTTCCCATTAGCTCCAGAAATGCAGATGATTGAAAAGAGAATGTTTTCACACTATATGAAAAATCTATATGAAAAAGTAAGACCAAATACACATTTTTCTTCTATCAAGAAACTTCTGCTCCATCAATTTGATAGGGAAAATTATGTAGTCCACTATTCAATTTTAAAATTTTACTTGACCATGGGCATGAGAATCAAGAAGATTCATAGTGGCATAAAATTCACACAAAAGCCTTGGTTAAAAACATACATTGATATGAACTCTCAAAAGAGGGCTCAATCAAACACTGACTTCGAAAAGTCATTCTACAAATTGAAAAATAATTCTTTATATGGTAAAACAATGGAAAATGTAAGGAGAAGGAAAAAATTTAAACTAGTCAACAATGAGAAACAACTACTGAAATTGTCAAATCATCCTCTCTATGTTCAACACAAAATATTTGATGAAGATCTGGTTGGTATGGAAATGTACAAACCTTCAATAGTTTTAAATAAATTAATATATGTTGGTCAAGCAGTACTTGACTATAGTAAGTTGGAAATGTATCAATTATATTACAATGATCTAAAAGGGTGTCCACTGATAAATAGAACGCGGCTTTGTGGAGGTGATACCGACAGTTTCTTCCTATGTTTATGCACATCACCATCTGTCCGTCTGGAAGATATACTTCTATACTTCGGTGAAAAGTTTGACTCTTGAAACTATGATAGTCATCACCGACTATACTCAACTAGAAACAAAGCTAGATTGGGTTATTTTAAGGATGAGTGTGCTGGAAAGTTGCTTGAGGAAATGATCCTACTAAAACTGAAAATGTATTCAATGAAATATCTAGACTCTACGAATCATAGCATCAAACGTGCAAAAGGAATTCAGAGAGCAGCAGTTAAAAAATTGAAACATGATGACTATAGGAGTGTCTATTATAGTGAGAATGATACAACTGAAGATATGACAATTATAAATTCAAAAAATCACATAGTTAGCACAAAATCATTTAGGAAGCGAGGTCTTTCACTTTGGGAGGATAAGCGCTGTTGGCTGGATAAAAATTTATCATTACCATATGGACACTACAGCCTAGGTCTTCCCCACCGTCGAAGAGAAGGAGATGCCTTCCTGTCACAGGTGATGTAGAATAAGTCTAAATAAAAACAATATAATATTCCACTTGTAATAGATCTTGCGATTGCTGCATCTTCCGACATCTAGCAACACTTACTAATACATAAGTAGTCTTACTAAAATTGAAATTTCTACATCTTTCCGATATGTAGAAATGATTACTAATAAATAGGTAGTCCTAATGTGAATGAATATGTGAAGAATTTGTACTCAACATCATTCCGATATGTTGAGCTAATAAAATAACAAACTTTAGGCAAACATTAAACCTAAATTTGAAACATAGCTTTCGGAACATGCCTCATTACATTAGAACATGGAAACTTAGTGACGTTCAAAACGTTCACATAACAAATTCTAAAAGAATAGCATTTCGTCATTCAATAGCAAATAGTGATCGAAAACATCGTGGCGTTTGCATTAGTATTGACTCATTGCCTTCACTGAAAGACTTTGCGGATCTCATTGACAACCATAAGACTCGGATCAAGATTCCTCTCGATGACAAGGTATGGATAAAGTGTGATTCATCAGTCAAACTATACGTCTGTTCACCAAAACGTGAAGATGTTGAATATCGATTTTTTCGTTTCAGTGACGTCACATGGGAAACCTTTACAAGGGAGATACTACCACAGATAACGTCATTCATTAAAGATGGAGGACATCAAACGGTTGGAAGTTGTAAATCGGATGTTAACAACAAAAGCAAACTCAAAACTCAATCTACAAGAGATCGAGAGGAATATACCCAACCGAAAACAATGGTTACTGATAAAACGCAAATTGAAGCCGACAACGAGCTTACATCTTGGAAGACCCTCAATGTTAACATGGAGGATTCAGAGGAAGAATAAATCTCTCACTATCCTATTCTTTCCACATGGAACAATCCAATGTATTGGAAGGGTCATGGAGGGTGACCTCTCATATCTACACTTAACTTTGGAACATTTACTTGCTGATTCATTATCTGATTGGAAAGTGAAGACAATGACCGTGTTATGTGAATTACACTATCACTATGATTTCCGTAATGTTACATCATCACATAATCTAACTTATGAAGTGGAGTTATTTCCAGCAGCTCAATTGACTAACTGGCATCCATATCATGTTCATGTGTTCCATAATGGAAAGATTGTGATAACCGGCATTAAAGACATAAGTGATGTGCCTCCCATCATATGTGATTTGAAAAAATGTTTCATGAAAACCAAATTGTAGATTTTGTATATATATGGATAGATAATGAAATATGAACATGTTTTTGTATATATGTGAATAGATAATGAAATATGAACATGTTTTTGTTTTCCTTATAAACCCTTGTTTTGGAAAAAAGAGAGCAAGTTAATGATACAACATAAAACTTTATTTCAAAACTGTTTCAACATATTTAGTAAGAATTACATCATTTTTATCACAGTTTTTTGAAAATAGTTCTAAAGCACTTTTACAGTTATTTTTCAATGGTCTCTCGTTGACAAAATAGAGTACATAGCCACCGCACATTAGAGATGTATTACTTTGAAGTGGGAACGATGTCACTTTCCTAACAGTCCAGGAGAACCTGTTCATCCATAATGCGATATCATGTAAACGAGGTTGATTAAGAGAGTCAAAATATTCGGCAACTTTATAACGATTGATGTATACAGCAATCCAATGTTTTCCGGGAAGATTGTTGGTATCCGTATTGATGATAAGTGAACAAGGATAGAAAGGAATTGAATCAGGTAAATTATCTCTAGAAAAGACATTGAGAAATATTGTCTTGGAGTAGGGATGAGCTTTCCTCATTTTCCTCAAGATTTCTATGCTGCTTAAGTTACTCATCTCTGATAGCTGACAGTCACGTCTCTCATTCTTGTTATCTCAACTTTGCTATCATAGATAGCATAAATGAGACAAGTAATTGTTTTCTTCAAAGGTGACTCAAATGATACCTCCAGTCGTAGATTTCCAGGCTTTGTAACTCCTACGCTTTCACCACCTAGATCTGCATCTGCTGTGAGGTTGTACATAATGAAGAAGTAGCCATTCTTGTACATATCCATTGTAATTCCATTTGAATCGTCTGTATTAAACATGTTGAGGGCGGTGAAAATAGAACCATATTCACGTGCGAATTTGCCATCTTTGAAATTAGGCTCATATGCTTTGCAAGATACAAATTTCCCATCCTGATAGAGTGCTAGTTTGCTAACATTAAAGTGTTGGAAATTGGATGGATTCTTTTCAAAAGCACCAATGAATGCCTCATTTTCCACAAATGTGATATACACCGCCTTTGGCATTGCAGTGGGAAAAAGATTTGGGTAGGCATGTGAGGATGATCCCGCACCAATTGTGAAGTTTGTCAACACACTGTGATTAACTGGATATATTGCATTGTTTTTCCTCAATCCTGTCGCATGCTCGTTGATGACTGACGGGTTCATTGTTACTCGCCTTACATTGAGCACGGCATTACTTATGTTGACTTGATAGTTTGTAGCTCCAAAAGCCATTAACGCGAACTCAGGATTTGCACGAATAAATTTTATTTGCATTTTAACCTGTGATAGCAGATATCTAGATTGACGAAGGAAATCAAGATAGACGGGTCCTTTCAAGTATAATTCCTTTGAATCCGCTGTTAAATCCATTCGTCTTTTCAACCCTGTATTTGAGACATCATCAAATTTCCCTTGCTGATCATCATACCACCCAGAAACTTGCAAGTGTGACTGTTTAGCTTGCTTTTGAAATTGAGTCATTGTATGTATATATGCTCCATATGGATATGCTCGATCCCCTCCTTCAATCTGTTTGTCATTCAATATTAGATACACATCTGAGAACAGACTGGCAATAGGAAGATTTGCTAATCCCACTTTATCCTTGGATGAATCGATATTTGTACCATCAGTCTTCTTAATTTGTATACACAACTCTAAATCAATGGATTGACAGTCAATATAATTTTGAGGATTGGCAGGTATATCAAACTGAATAGGCTGCTGGTTACCATCGATATTTGTTGTGGGGACTATGTCTACAATTGTTGAGGAGATGATGTCTGTCTGATGAGGGGGAGAATCGAAGAAACACAAAGCCGAATTGATACTCTGCATCGTATTAGCTCTACAAATATGTTGTCTTCCTCCGTTTTGACTTGTTTCCAGTCGCAGTGGAATTTCGTTTGCGCTTTCTTGCTTTCACTCGACGTCTAGATTTAGAACGTGCTGCTCTAGTCGGCTTTTTACTTTTCCTGCGTCTTTGCTTAGTAACTCGACCGGATCCAACTTGTCTTGACTTCCTACGCTTCTTCTGAACTGTACGTCTCGTCTTTGTTAAATCATCTAATGCGTCTATGGCAGATTGCTGCGCGCGCATTTTCATAGATTCACCGATATCCTCACCTTGAAGCGCATCAGCTGCAACATTTGCACCAAAATCTAAAGCCCTGCTTCCAACACGCTTCATGATTGGTACGCCATACTTTTTGAGTGTTGGAAGAACCATACGTCTTAGTGCACCAAATATGCCTCCTCCAACTTGTCGTCTACCTCCAACAAACACGGGATAACCGCTCTGATATGATGGTCTACTGTAAATGCCTGTCATTATGACTATTGAATAACTATGGAAGTCACAATAGCGTAAAGCCTTATTCTCTTGACCTAATATGTAGGGTCAAAACAGTAACACCACCACAGAACGGTACTACTTCTCCTGCGTCATCATGAATTGATATGTCAATTCTATTGATGAAATTTCGGCTGATTGGTAGATACATTGTGTTAAAAAATTCTCGATTGATTAGTTGCTTCCTTACGGATGAGAGAGGAAATGTGCGCAGAAGTGGGGCCTCAATGTCGCCAACCCTTGTATATTCAATAATGTTACAATAGACGTATAAGTTACTTATATCACGCTCTAGTGATGAGGCTGTATCGCCTATTGATGTGCCTTCATAAATAGTTGATTTTGAGAATCCCAATGTGGTCGTTAACACGCTATCCAGCTTGATAAGAGAGTTCTTCCCTACCTTTACAATCATGCGTTTCTTATGTGGGTCATAAGAAAAGTGATATTCATCTGCATCAAGGTAATCTACACCAAACTCATTTAACTTTGTACACAATTCAGATGGCGTTTTCAAGCTTTCAATGTTCAAATTAACTCTTTTTACAAGTTCACTGGAAGTAGACAATTCATCACCCAATATGTCTTCGCTGTATACGTGGATATCCCATGAAGCATTTGTTGATGCTTTGAGTTTAGAAGAGGACAATTGAACCTTGAATGTATCATTTAATTCTGTCAACCAAGGTGCGCTTTCAAGGCCCTTAAACATCCCAATCATTTCAGATCCGAATTCAATAACAGCGGACTCAGACTTTTCCAATGGTGTCTTTTTAGTAAAAACAATAAATTCTGCCTCCGTTTCAACAGTAAATAAAGTTACTTTCTCTTTCTTATATTCACAAGTCATTAACGTTTCTGGCACTGATCCTTGAAACTTTCTTGCAAAGTCTTCAACACTTCTAATGACCTCAAATTTATTTTTTACTCGGATGCTCCTTTTTTGTAATGCATACAATGGCACAATTCTACATTGAAAATCAGTGACTTTCCTCTCCGAATTCCACCCACGTCCATTGTACCAATACCTTGATGAGAAAGTTGTTCTGGAATACCCAAAAGTATGACTCAAATCCTTACCTAATACAAGAAGAACATGCTTCCCTTCCTTCATCAATTTTGTTGACCCCTTTATGACTGGTTTGTAGAATTTATTCAAAGTCAGCTTGAAGAGATCATTTATTCGTTCAAACATTCTACCGATTTCCTTTTCTGTATCTTGCAAGCTCATTGTGGGAACCTTAGAATCAAAAGTTGACGTTGCAAATGCCTTTTGAATTTTAATCATGTTTTGGACAGATGGTAAAGATGTTGAAAAAGGATGTAAAGTTAGATGATGAAAAGCCCATGTACCATGTAGACTATTTTGAAATATGCGAAAGCAATCATCCTTCTCTCGCACTTCTTTATGTAATTCAAAATAGTTGTTCTTTAGCAAACTGATATCGTTGTAATAAGTAATTTCAGTTAGAGCAACTTCATGGGGTCCATGCAGAGTAATTGGATTAGCGAATTCAACAGAGTAGAGAGATGGTTTGTTACTTGGGAATATCTTGGGGTTGCTATTGCTTGGAAGAATGATATTGAAGTTAGTAGACATGTTAAACTCATATATGGAAGAAGTCACATGCTATATTAGCTTAAAAGTTACGAGTGTCTCCCATCTCCACATTTTGTAGATCCTGGTGCGTTATCCAGCTATTGAATGAATCAGGATATCCTTTCCATTTAACTAGATATTTCCTTTGATTGCCATGACCTTTCCTCCTAATTATTTTATCAATCATATACACCTCTTCACTTCTGTCTACTACTTGCAATTCATAAGAGTAAAATTTTCCTTCAATTGGATTGCCATGGTAATCTATTAATTTATACATGGTGGGTCTAAATTTTGTATTTACTTCATCCACAAAAAACTCTTCTTCAGTCCAATTAGGTAGATACCCCTTCTCAAATGTAGACTTAACCTTTGAAATCCGAACTCTATCACCAACATTAATTTTCTTTTCATTGGAAATGTTTTTCGCTTTCTTATCATACAATCGAAGCCATACATCCATCGCATTATCTGGGGTAACATCAACTGGTTTCATCTTAATGATTCGATGGTAGCTTTCATTGTAATTCTTAACAAATTTCTGCAGCTCACCTACCCAAACATGTGTATTTTTTGCAGTGAAATAGCGCCATATTTTTGTCTTCAGTGTGCGATTGAACCTCTCAACCATGGCAGCTTTATAAGCACTTTTGACACTAAACAATTTCACATTATGACTTTTAAGGAGACTTCGAACATGAGAGTTTTCGAATTCCTTCCCTTGATCAGTCTGTATTCTTTGCGGAACACGCCCCTCATCGAAAATGCTCTGAAAAGCCGCTTCAACTTCTGGTCCTCGTTTAGATTTCAGCGCACGTGCCCAAGCATAGCGAGATAAAATATCTATTACGGTTAAGATGTATTTATAGCCATCATTGTACTGTGATATCTGTTGCATGTCAGCCAAGTCCGCTTGCCATTGACTATCTATATTGTTAACAACATATTTTCTTGTTGGAAACCGCTTTCTCGCATTTTTGTGAAGAGTGTAAGTCGGTTGACTCCTCAACCACTTCTTGACTTTCTCTATTCCCACACCTGCTGCACGAGCCAGAACCTCCAGACGACTGAAACTTGCGGGGCGATTTAAGTCGTAATAAATCTTTCTGAGTTTCACTGCTGTACTCATCGTCTTTGTTCTGATTTGCACGCGTATTACTCGCACAGCAACTGCTAACACAATTGATATCAACCTCTATGCCCTCTTCTGCTTTACCTTCGAGCGCAGATTTCAAACAACAGCAAAATTTTTGTAACGACATGATATGAGAGAGGCAAGGCTTAATTCATATTTGCTTAATATTTACTATACTCCTTCGCAACACGCATTGAGCGCCTAGTAGCTCTTTTTGGTTGCAGATCATCGGGATCATGAAGCTCTCGCTTGACCGCCATCGTGGGTGTTTTACTCTTTGATCCATCTTGTAAGTGACCCTTATCCAATTCATTCACAGTCGGTCCTCCAATAATATTGTGAGGTACATTTTGATCAGATAAAATTTTCTGAAAATATGACCACCCTTGTGGTGCACCTAGTTTTCGCCTTACATCTCTGACAGCATATTGTAGAAGGTCATCTATGTGACTATTTCTAATAACATCACCAGTTGTTTCATCTATTATCTCTCCTCTCTCATTGAACTTCACATGTGGATCAATGAAGTCAAATAATCGCTCAGCGCGCACACGATATGGTCGAGGTGTTGACAAGGTTATAAATCGTCGCAACTTGTCACGAATCTGTCGCCTCTCGTCAATGTTTCAGCTGCTAACTGCATTCGTCGATAGGGATCCTTAATCTTCTGAATTTCCATATCCTTTTGTGTTAGTTCCTTAAGTTGATTCGTAATAGGTTGATCTATATTTTTGACTTCCTGTGCACTTTGTAATGTAGTCAATTGTACATACTCCTCTTGAGGAATGACTACCATCTTTGAATACGACATGTTTGAAAATAATAAGGCAACAAAGTACATTGCTTAAAACTGTCATTGGTTCAGCGGAATTAGGTATGATATTTGTTCGAAATCGAAGTCGTTCCGGACATTCCTGGGTTAGATCAATAAATAGATAACCATGTGGTTTCTTTGTTACATCTTCATATATTTTTGAAAGTACTTTAGGTTGTTGAGGTAATATCTGTCTACTGAGATGATGTATCTGACTGCTATCTCTTGGATTTTTAAATATTGCCAAATAATGTGTATTCAAACTTCTAGTTCTTTGCTCTTTCCCTCCATCGAAGATGTTTTGGGTGATGTAGATAATAAAAGCTTCCCTATGATGTGCAGTTTGAATGAACATTTCAGTTACATCCTTTGAAGATTTGCTTTCTCGTAATAGATCATCTAATACTAGTAAGTCACCTGCTTTGATATCCTCAGTTGATGGCAACCCTTGCTTCACCTCATAACCTTTCTGGCGAAGTGCAGAATGTAGTTGTGGTTGAAATATTCCATAATACCATTTGACTCTCTTAATTTCCTTGTTAAACATTTCATTTCTATATTGTAGCAATTCAGTTACAAATGTAGTTTTACCGGACTGACTTGGTCCAGCGACACACATTGTGCGATCAGTGAATAGACGAAAATCTGTCATCTTATAATTCCATTAACATTAAACTCATCATCCCGCTAATTTTGCTTAGAACAACAAAACAGACACATGTTCCAGATCACGTTTATTTACATTCAGAATAGAAACTTTCAAGTTACATTTACAAATTAAAACATTTACAAATTAAAACATTTGTGTTTCCTCATCACAATTAGGATTATAGAAAGTTTTCAAGTCAGCATCTTGGCGCTTCAACTTCAATTTAGGATTCCCATCTTTAGATTTCCGCCCTCGCTTTTTGCTCTCTTCCTTCCCATCACTTGAAGCAGTCTTATCAATGTTAATTAAACATTTATCAATTGGTAGTGGTTCATAGACTAGTTGAAGAACCTTCATTTGTAAAGATGCGACTTTACCAGTCGAACCATGTGAGCCAATATAAAGTCCGGTAACGTGCACTAAGCCCATATAGCGGCCCCGTTTGAGATCCTCACATTCCATCGCGTTTGTAAAGAGATCGAATGCTTGAAAATGATCCGATAGTTTTAAAACAGTGTATCGAATTCCGGCAATTCCTTATAACCAACTCCTTCCTCTAATGCCTTTCTCCAATGAGTGGGAGCACTTTCAGGCAGCTCAACACATTCTTTCGCGAAAGAGTCAATAGTTTTAAGAATCACCTGTTGCCATTTTGGAAAAGTCACTCGCATTTGTCTCATATTGCTATACCCTGATGTAGACATACCATTACTGTGGAAGAATGGAACTTGAAGATAAAAGCCATCATCACCATAATTCAAGGTTTGAAAGTAGAATGTATTTCCAATCCCTTGCACCTTTCGTGTCGGACGAAGCTTCAAGAGATCTTGCTCAAAAGCGTCACCTTCCTCTCTGATTGTATACATTTTCTGAGTCATGTTTCAACAAGTACTAATTCGGAGCTTTCAACCAGCGCAAATGAATTGTCACTTGAAAGTGGTAAAATATCATTAAAGCGTCTTCCTTATATACACCTATATATGACTCATCAATCAAAGTGATGACGTGTCACTTTATGATTCGCTAACCTTATATTAACATTGCAGCAGTTGCTGCAATCCTTCCAAGCGGACTATTGATTACACCATTAATACTGTTTCCAATATCATTTAACATACTTAGAAACCCACCACCACCGCGCTGAATTAAGTTTCGCCTTTTCTTATCACTACTCCTTGGATTTGAAAACTTTTTTATGCTATTCAAAGAGCCAGCATTCAACAGAGGCTTGTAAATAGGTAGACATTTGTGTATTGCAAAAGCTAAATCACGAATGAAATCATCACTTGAATTTTGAATCAATTTACACTTCTTCTTATTATCATGTATCCTGTTTAACTTTCGCAACGCCTTTTTAAACTGACTTGAAGGTTTGAAGGACCGTTTCGATTGACGAGAAGATGCCTTCCGTTTTACAGACATTTTTATTCTAATATGGAAATAGATAATACAATTACAATTTTTGCTTAGTACTTACAACATTATATACAAAAGTTTACAAGCATTCACACAGAGTTTGTTGCTGGTACTTATAACATTACATAAAACACTTAACAAGTTGTAGAGGGAAACTGATATACAGTCACATCGGCTAGAGTCTGATTTGTAGCAGTTATGAGCTGCTCAATGTCTTTCATTAGATGTTTTGAAATTGGACAGCACATACAGCAGGCTTTGAATGGAAAGTCTTTAAAATATTGGCATAGTATGCCCGCAAACTGATTACCTCAGAATGTCCTTGAGCAGCCACATTGATGCTTACTGATGGCGGTCCACTGAACAAGTCCAGTTTGCATTTCTCACCCTTCTCGTCATAGTAGCTGGAGGTGATAATGTCATGGAGACATGTGTTGAGTTTCCGATGGATATGCTGCACCAACAGCGAGAGTATTCCGGTACAATCTCCGTTTGAGCTAGTGGGCGAAATACTTCATTGAGCCAAAATCTTGCAACTCGTGTAAGAGCGTTGTTCACGACTCTCATCAACATTCTCTGCACCACAACGTCCTCTCCGCAGCGGAAATACTTCACTATTTCCTCCATCAGATCCACCAAATCCGCTTTATGGCCAGTTATATTCACGGCAGAATAAAATATATTGCCGGTGAAGAGTTGACTTCGGTAAATTATTGAAATGGGAATGTTGGTAGTGAACGACATGCTGATTGACATTGTATTAGCCTCAAATTATGCTTGAAATAGAACGGTACAATGTCCTCCCTTATATAGAAAAGTCAAACAAAGACACAATAGTGACCAATCACAGACCTGCATGATGACTCATCATGCACGATATACAGTGACTGTTGAAGATATTTCTTCATCGCAAAGGGGACAAGATGAAGTTTCAAAGGGTACATAACATGTAGAACACATAACGCTATGAGAACATGGTAAAAAGAGAAGGGATCGTTCCTGTTTAAAACATTTAACGCAGTTCCGTTCACATAATAATTTAAATGTCTCTTCTTCTAATTTCCTTCTAAAGTCACTTTTATTGGGAGAACTTTTTATTAAAACACTGTCAAATGTCTCCTTCTTTCCATATCGTTCCAATTTGATCCTCCTAATCTCACTATCATTGCAGTGTAGCATGGAGAAATCCTCTATCCACCTACGATCCAAATTGTGATTCATAGCATGCTCATCTAGATCCATTAGTCGATCAACTAAATCACCAGCGTTGATATTTTCACTGAGATTTGTTACAGTTTCTATAGCTTTGAACGAATATCCAAGGTCTCTTGCGACAACCCACGAAGTTGGGATACTAGTCATCATTATGTATGTCATCAAACAACTATTTCATATTTATAGCTTAGTTTGTCTACGTAAAAGGAAAATCAATGTGTCATCTTGATTACAATGGTTTCAATAGTCACAATAGTCGCAATTGAGCAAACTCATTCAAAATCAAACAACGGACGTCTATCGGTACGTACCCAAGTGCTCAGAACCAAACCACACAAGTTCGATCATAGACGTTCCGAAACACAATGTACTCAACTGAGTGTACCAAACACATGTACCTATCCAGTAAAACAGATCTCATACAAGTTCCTATTCATAACACTGAATTATACATGTACCTATCCATGTACCTATCGATAACTAAATTATACATGTACCTATCCATGTACCTATCCATGTACCTATTGATAACACCAAATTTTACATGTACCTATCCATGTACCTATCCGTCGCAAGTAGGGCACAGTTTTCACTACTGCTGCGCTTTCCACCTCAGGAATGACATAGCGAACTTTGAGTTGAAGGTTGACGTTGGCAACACGACTACGGTTCGAGAACAACCCCAAATACCTGGGTGTTACTCTGGACAGGTCACTCACCTATCACAAGCACCTCCAAATACAAATTGTATTAAAGAACAAGCTATCCGCACGAACAGCGGTTATCAAGAAATTGGCCAGCACAAACTGGGGAGCCAGCTTCAAGACACTACGTATCTCAACTCTGGCGTTGGTTGTAGCACCTGCAGAGTATTGCGCACCTCTGTAGATGCAGAGTGCCCATACAAAGCTGCTGGACACCCCCGTGAATGAGGCGATGAGAGTCATCTCGGGGTGCATCAAATGTACTCCACTCAATTGTCTCCCTCTCATATCCGGCATCTTTCCGCCTGAAAATCGTCGCACCTACATTTTGAGCAAGCTCAACGTGAAATCATCTACTCCACCAAGTGCTGCATGTTCAAAACCCCACTCGCACATTGCGATCTCGCCGCCATCTTCGACATGCGACTAACAACCGACCTCCTCCAAATCCTCCAATCCCGGACCAACTCGCTCCTTCGTCCAATTGTGGTCCACACATCCCCCGGGCTGCTAGTCGTCTCGCCACGAATGGGTTCAGCTCAATCCATTACGAACAGGCGCCGGACGCTTCCGAGCCATCATGGAAAGATGGGGCATCGTCAGCTCGGCAAAATCCAGTTGCCGCAATGGTTATTAAACTCCTAACCACACCCAGCTTAACTACCCGACCCTGACACCAACCTACAGTCTCAACGATTGGGAGAGCACCAACTTTCTGGCGTACTTGAAAAGCTGAACTTTTGATAACTTTTGGGGTGGGGATGGGGGGTGGGTGATTCGGTCTTATGGTCCATCCTTTGATTCGGGGCCGGGGTTTACTATGGTCCTTCCTCGTTAACACTACCATGACTAGCAATTTTTTCCACATCGCTTTTGAATCATGATGACTTTTCTCAAAAGAACTATAACAGTCTAATCTTTCACATGCTTGTAGAATTAATCATTTTATTGATGCTCCATAACCAATACGTTTATCAAAAGTAAGGATAATTGACCAAGATCTTTGTTTCCGCGATCATCACGTCAAAGTGAAAATTTTTCGCAGTCACGGTAAACAACGCGATTATTTTTCTTAGAGAAAGGTATATTGGCTTTTGCAATATTATTGCATCGCAATTCAGTGCTGTATTCTCTCTGTTACAAACCCATGGACGTCTATTTCCTTTTTCCATATTTCGTCTATATCTCATTTATGGGGGAGGGGCTCATATTGAATAGGGGCGTTTATCAGAGATGAGAATTCTATCCAAATTTTTGCATAGTTGCTATTTTCATGGGACTTGAATTAGAGATGAGTGTTTGTTAGAGAGAATACGCTCGTATGTTACATTCCAATGTAAGATGAGTCGCTCCGTAGAAAGCCAGTAGTAGCCCCATCCCAAATTCAAGGACGGTGCGGTGCAGTGATGAGTCATCATGCTGACTCAGCCCCCCTATCTGGACGGAAGGTGAGGGAGAGTGCCAAGGATGTGATGGAGGAATGGGTCCGTGAGGAGAAAGGAAGGAAGGAAGGAAGGAGGAGTGATGAGGCAAGGGGTGGAATCTCTGAAAACGACAGAGTTGGAAAAAGGCGGGTTTTGGATGTTTTGGGATAAGAAAGACTGGAATTCGACATGAAGGAGGCCTCGGATGGGAAAATGGAGTGCAGATTCGGACTCTACGTGAAATTTTGGGCTAGGAAGGATGTTTCCAGCGACATCGGAGAGAAAAAGTTCTGACCCCCCCCCTCGGCAACGATCTTCCAACTTTGGTTGTAGAAATCGTAGAAAGTCGTGCAATAGCTCATTTGAAAGCTAAAAGTGAGAAAATGCAGTGGAAAGCTCAGTTTGGACCACTTTTCCTGGGTTGAGGGAGGAAAATGGCAGGAAAACGTCAGAGTTGGGAAAGTCAGGTTTTGGATGTTTTGGGATGAGAAAGGCTGGAATTCGACATGAAGGAGGCCTCGGAGGAGAAAACGGAGGCCAGATTCGGAATTTTTGGCCATTTTTGGGCTAGGAAGGATGTTTCCAGCGACATCGGAGAGAAAAAGTTCTGACCCCCCCGGCAACGATCTTCCAACTTTGGTTGTAGACATCGTAGAAAGTCGTGCAATAGCTCGTTTGAAAGCTGGGAGTGAGACAAATTCAGTGGAAATCATGGCTCTAGCCATCACTCTAGCGGGTGAAGCAAGCCTCAGACGGGAAATCAGAGACCAGATTTGGAATCAGCGTCAAATTCTCCTTCGGCATGGTAAATTTGAAAGCCATCGGAGAGAAAAAATGTTTCATCATTTTTCCGAAAAACGACAGTTAGAATTTTTGCGATGGCTGTGGGCTGTACAGCCAAAACGAAGCATCGGATGGGAAAATGGAGGGCAGATTCGGATTCAGCATCAAATTCTACATAGAAATGGTGAATTTAAGCTCAATCGGAGCACTAGAATCGGAGATAGACGGATTTAAAGATTTGGATGATGGGTATTACGTCATCAGCTGATCGCCACACACTATATAAGCGGGAACCGACAGAGACTTTTCATTTAGAGGAGAGAGATTGTCAAAGGTAGGTCGTCTCTCTGAGCTCCGATGATAGCTTCGGACATTCCAAATTCCGGGTTTCTTTAAGAAACCAACTTAGAAAATTTCATTGCTGAAGTCAGCTAAGGCGTCAGACTTAGAGGTTCGTCAGGAGATGGCCTTCGTCTCCAGACCATAAAAGACTCCAAAACTTTAAAGGCTTGTAACTTTGCTTCTACAAGTCCGTTTGACTTGATTCAAAAAAGGTTCGGTCGCTATTTACCTGCCCTAAGTGGTAGACTGCTTATAAAATGTCATAAAAAGTGCAAAAGAGTTGAAAAATTTAAATTCACTAGTTTTGGAGGTTTTCTGGGGTGTTCGACCCTGCTGAAGTCAACTAGATGATTTTTAGTGAGCCAGTCTTCTCATGGACTAAGCAGCTTTTCACCGAAAGCGAGCAAGACACGGAGAGTTTTGCTGTAATATTCCACTGACAGGGTGTTCCTTCGGGACGGCGGATGATGCCGTAGTGATAAGTGTGGCAAGGGAGTGTGTCATAGTTTAGACCGAAACCGCTGGGGCAACTCATGTCTCATGTTGACACAGTTCTCAACGTAGCACTTTGAACGCCAATCGGTTGAGTCTTAGCTATCTTGTCATGGGTGGCCTCTAAACATCTCCATTTCAAAACGCTGGTGAATCAAGCTCTCTACGGCTTGCTATCAAGCTGATCAAAGCAACGACTTGGGATGTTTCCTCTTGTAAATAACTCCACCGATTTTTATGTCAAAATCGGGGCCCGGATACCAACACAGTGACATGAAGCACGCTCTGTCCGTCCGAGGTTGGATTTGTGGGTCGAGGCCTTGGAGCTGGGATAAGATCCCCTCTGAGTAATGCCTGTAGCGGATTCAAGAGCTTAACACCCAAAACGGTTGCTGGCTTGCTATCAGGCCTTTTTCGTCTAGCCTCAGTAACTCAGGGTTGGCAACGTCTATCGTTTGTCATTGTAACTTGGTAAAAATGGGGCGGTTACTGCAAGCATTGACGTCAAACCTTTTCGCGTCATAGGGGAATCCGTCTTTGTGTTGGGAGTTGGTAACGGAAAGCACGGTGACTGCCGAGGCCCATACATGGTAAAACTGCTGTTGTCAAGTCAAAAGCATGGTCAAATAAGAAGGTCTGAATCATGGCTTTGTGCTCGATGGGTATATAAACCGTGACTTTTCTCTAGTCTTCACTCCTGTTTCAAGTTGCAAGACAAACGGTGAGTGCTCTGACAAAGTTTGTTAAGAAGCTTTAGAGTTTCATAAACTAGGAATCAATCGTTTGCTATCAAGCGTTTACGGACTTATAATCATTGTTTTTCCCATTTCACTTCAGAAAAATGCCTAAAGCCGCAAATGTGCGAACAACGTACAAGTTGTGCTCCTGCTCAAAAGTATTTAAGAGTGACGGATTTAAAAAGCACAAGTGTGCGAATAAGAAGCAGGTGGGTGGGCTGCGCTACTTTTGCAGCAAACACCAAGTTTCACGTCTATTAGAGACACCGACGGAATGGCACTCCACACACAGCGAATGTGAGCAGGAAGAGCTCACAGAGGCAGAGAAAGATTATTTGCCATAGAACTGAAGACGCTTGAAAATCAGCAGGCAGTCGCTGCAATTGTACCACCAGAAGCTACTCCAGCCCTGAGCGAGTCAGCACCACAGTCGACTTCTGATCTCAGTGAGACCAGTAGCGAGAGTGAAGGGGAGGCTGAGTCAGCGAGAAGTAGCGGAATTGTAACTCAATGTCGCACATTTCAAGATCGTCCACCACTGCTTGCTAAGCATGAAAAGCTGGAAAAAGATCTTGCTAAGTGGAAGGAAGATACTTTCTACTATAAGCAGAAATCAGAGAATTTTTCGCGAATGACACATCTAAATGAACTGAAGAAGGTGACGGAGGCGTTAAATGAAAAAGAAGGCGAGTTGGAGCGTGAAAGGTTCAAGAACCTGTCGCGCAATGCGAGAGAAGAAGGCTTGCTAGTTGAGAAGGAGAAAAGAGAGAAGGAGATGAGGCGGATGGGAGAGGAGATCGAAGGGTTACGGAGGCAGTTGGGGAAGGTGATTGAGAGCAATCAGGAGCTACATTGCAAGGTACACGGCAGTGATAAGAAGCAACAGAGATCAAGTCGTCTACACATCACAATCAAGAGGGGAGAGGTGATAGCGGAGCCACTTCTCTACGAGCGAGGAAGAGGTGAGCGGTGTTTTAACTCCAGGCTGAAGAAGGCGTGTTGACTGTCTTCACTTAACATTCAACCACTCGGAAGACATCACAGGATTCCTATATGAACCCATACGTCCGGACAAAGCTTTGTAAGTTAAAACAAGTAAAACTTAGAAGTCAAGATGATAACTAACAACTTCTTTCTTTACAGATATCAATGAGAAGCGCCCACCTGCTTCCGTCAACGACGACCGGAGACGAAGCGGCAAGCTTGAGTCACATATTCCTCCAATCATCCCGAGAACGACCCATGGGCTCTTTTAAGGGTCCAACCTTCTAATGCAGCTAAAGCGGATCCAAGCCAGCCACATATCTTCGGATATGGGACATGCAGAGGGGAAGAAAAATGATGGAATGAAAATGAAATGGGAGGCCACCCTTGCACCACATGCAACACATTACAGACTTCTCTCTTTAGTAGTGAACAAGCTCTTGTGAACGTCGTCAGAAAGTGTATCAAGTTGTACAAAAGTTTTTACTGCTACACAGTTTGATGTATAGTTAGAAAAGTTTGATCATGATGTTTTATGAAACACACATATCATAAAATGTAAGTGCCAGTGTAGTCAATTAGTTTTACCGCGACGCACGCTTGTGAAAATAAAGTTTGATCATTGAAGTTGTATGACTGACCGAACTCACAGCAGCATTAAAAAGTTTTATCGAAAAGGTTTTACTGCACAGTGTAGATTGTCTTGTAACTTACTTTCACAGTGTTAGAAAGTTTTATTGGAGACAGTTGCCAAATGTTTCCCTATTAGAAAATTCAAACTTCATGACTGCTAGATTAGCTTCATCAGGTTTACTAAAAGCAGTTTTCTACTGCAGTGAGACTGCGAGTTTAGAATGTTATATGAAAACAGTGTTCACAAC
>CAJQUW010008247.1:0-10647 GCA_907163375.1 Prostheceraeus crozeri | reverse complement strand
CTACAGTACTGTGCAAAGAGATTGCCCCACCCTAAATTTTATGAGATATTCGGCGAATTATGACTTTAAGTAACGATAAAGTATCACATATTGGTATAATTATTTCGAAAACTTATCTTAGTGTTATCCTTTCGTTACTGATTATTGTAAATGCTTATTAGAATGCATATTTTTCTGATTTCCTTTATGCTGTTGGTAAAATGCAAAACCATGTATACATTTATCAATTAACAATATCATAAAAAACAAACTTAATTCACATGAGAAAAGTTCAGTAAGTCAACGGTCCAGCTTTCGCCTTAATGCATTCTGCTTACTCGTCCGAGGCATCGATTCTACAATGTTTTTTGCAAATACATGTATCAGTCATTTCATTGGTATTCGCATCAAGATGTCCAGGCATTCGCTTGATGATGTCTTGCTTCGTCTTCACTTCATGCTTATTAATTTTTTGCTTCAAGATGAACCATAAGATTCTCTATAACGTTTTTCAGGTACCGGGCTGTTCCCCGGCTATATTACCAAAAGCCGCACTCTATTCAAACGCAAGAACACTCCTACACACTTTGGCGGTATGGCAAGGTGCCAAGTCATGGCTGAAGGATCCACGCCTCACCTTCCCACCAATCATGCGCCTGCGTAACACTCTGCTTTCCAGAACTCGGAGGTACTGCTCTTTATTCATTTGATCCATCTACGACGTGGAAGCGCCCATGTAACCTCGTATTGACATGCAACCCCATATCATTAGCTATAAAGGATGACGAAATCGAGCAGCAAAGTGATCTGCTTTTGGAATCTCACCAACCTTGGGTCTCACGAAGCGGGTCTGACAGTGGTTGATCTCTATGCATGTTTTCATCGGTAAACATGACTTTTGAGCAGTCATCAATATCCCAATGCCTGTGATCTTTCGCCATCGAAAGTCTTCTTCTCGCATTGCTGGCGTTAATACTGGACTATTAATTGGCCGATAAGCTGGCCGTCCTGGCCTCCAAGAGTCTTCTCCGAACGGTAGAAGAGTCAAATTCCCACCCATAATCAGTCGCAAGCTCTTCAGCCAATATTCTCTGGATGATGCTCTAGGAGCGGCTTTTTGCGATAACTATACAATCGTTCGATCTTCGCGCTTCTGAGGTAACCCTAGGGCGGGGCCGCTATTGTGATAATCAGCTTCCGTGTTACCTCTTTCCGCTACAAATCTTAGAATGATACGATCCACAGTGCGACGATTCTTTCTCCCACTGCAGCTGCAATTTCCCGATGCGAGACATCGAAACCAGATTTATAAAGGCCAATAATTTGACCGCGAGTAAAGTCGCTGGAGGTTTGCCATTATCAGCACACAGTGAAAACAAAATGTCATTGATAAGACGATGCAAGATAGAAAATCAGTATACAACCCAGACAGCGTGTTTGAATGCAGGCGCCATTGATGATGACAACCTGTTGTCTCGATTCCGCAATGATTGGCTGCTGCCTTGATTCAACCAAACATGACGCACTATCGCAAAGCAGTTAAAATGATGACGACTGTTGTTGTCTCGATTCCCGCAATGATTGGCCGCTGACTTGATTCAACCAAACATGACGCATTATCGCAAAGCAGCTATGCTGATCAAACGTGTCGAACAACATAATAAATGTTTGTCTTTTCCTTCAGGCCTCCTCCACTCTATTTGGTAGATTTCATAACTGTTATTATCACAGGCCATGTAAAACGCATGCAAAGGACTGTAACTGAATGAGGAAATGATGAAATTGATAAGTAGAGCCATTGATTTTGACCAAATATCATTATAATTACCTATACATGTAAAAGAGCTGTTTTCATAGAATACTTGTGGGTGGGGCAATCTTTCTGCACAGTACTGTACATGTTTACCGCATGCACATTGTAATCCTGCAGATATCCTGCACCAAAAATGCACGTCTGCATGTACATTAGGCTCTTTTTTAAATGTTTGCAGACATCTATTTTTTGTCAAATCTCCTTTTCACAGTATGAAAATCAGCCTATAGAGGACCCGTGACCAATTTATTTCTAAATTTTAACATCTAAGTTTTTTGGTCATTGCATCTCCGAGATTTGTCTTGATTCAATTTATTACGGCAATTCTACTAATTAGTAGAATTACTCATTACTACTGTATTATTGTGCTGTTACTGTATAACTGCATTACTACTACAGTACGACTGTATTAGTAGAATTACTACTGTATTCCATTATTATTACCTCGTTTGTTTGACATTGCCTAATTGCTTTGTAAAATCATTATCTATATTTTCAACTAAGCTGAGCTTCTACATCCTTTCAGGGACGTCGGAGAATCTGACCAACTGAACCAGTCGAACCTATCGATATCAATGGAGGGATTATTCCTCTTAGAAGCTTGGAAGATCTCGATTATCAGGAAAACCTGCCTTTATTGCTTGGTGATGATCCATCCCATAACATCACATCAAAATGCAACCTTATAGTCAATGATTTCTGCCCACGTCATGTGAAAGCAAGGAAAAACGAAGGACCTAACAACCTCAATCAAGCAGGCATGAGGAGGAGGAGAAATTCCTGACGAGTGGCAATGTAAACATTAGCAAGAGAGAGAAGACTGAAGGGTGAAGCTTACATAGGCAGGTTATATTCCAAGGATGCAGAGGACAAGAAAATCAGTTTCAATCGAACGAGCTCCTGCGAAAACTGCAGCCTCGGTGTTCTGGAAAGCTATGTGAATAATTTCAGTGGATCTACCTCATGTTTGGTCACAAAGTCAGCGAAGAAGAAAAGCGCAATGAAATATTCAATAAATTTTGGAGTATCACGGACGGGAATCAGCGGAGAATTTATGTCTGTTCGTTAGTTGAATGTAGTCACGAAAAAGACAAAGACAGAAGGCAGTAGAAGATCTTGCTCTTTGAAATATTATTTGGAAAAATTGGAGACGAGGTACAGGGACCGAGTTCGCGTTTGTGCAAATATGTTTCAAAATACACTTGCGATACCTCACAGAACTGTAGTGAGCTGGATTTCTAGATCTCCTATGGACTCACTACAAGCAGTACAGAGAAACCCCAACAAAAGCGGGCAAATGGACAAAATGCAGTCAACAACAAACGAATGGATCTTTCCAGGGCATTTATTGATCAATTGGACAAGGTTCCCTCTCATTATTGCAGACCATACACAATCAGAAAACATACCTATGGCCAAATGATTTCAAAAGCGCAAATGATGTTCATCTCCAGTACACAAAATGGATTGAGAAGCAAGAGAATACTATAGATGAAAAAGTAAAATGCTCACTGTCATTGACAAGCTTCAAATCTCTTCTACTATCCGGAAACATCAGCATATTTCATTCAACCAAGAGAAGATCAATGCGATTTGTGTTTGAGTCACAGGAAAGGCAATGTATCTGAAGAACAGTACATAAAACATAAAATGCAAAACATGATGCACGAAATGAAAAGGAAACAGACAAGGAACGGGCAATCAATGCAAATGACGAGATGCTGATGATCACAGTCGACGTTCAAGCCGTACAAACCATACCAAAGACAAAGGCAAGCTGCTTGTATTTTGGAACGAAACTCAATCCACACAACTACACATAGTCTACAATAATGCAACACACGACGCAGTTCGTTATGTGTGGACTGAAGTACATGGGGGCCTAGCGGCCAACGGCCAACATATTTACAAGCGGCTTGATCGATTACTTGGATGATGAACTGAAGCAGAACACCAACATTAAAGAGATCGTAATATGGAGCGATGGCTGTGGAGCTCAAAATCGGAATACCACGCTGATCTCGTCAATTGCGTAATGGGCAAGACGGAATTGTGTGAATGTCTTCTTCAAATATCTGGAGAAAGGGCACAGCCAAATGGAAGTCGATTCCGTCCATTCGAAAATTGAGACGTCCCAAAGAAATCTTGAACTGAACATACCCGCGGATTACTGCAAAGCGGTTGAGCAATCTAGAAGAAAGCCATTTCCATACCGCTGTAAGTATCTGCAATTTGACTTCTTTAAGGATTATGAAGCAGTGCAGGAAATCTCATCCAAGACCTGGGCATTCCAAAGGAGATCCGTGCACAAATGACGTGCGGCAATAAATGCACAAATGATGGAGACGTATACTTCAAATTGTCTCATGACTGTGATACCGAGTTTCAGCTTCTTCCAAGGCGAAGAAGATCAACTACAACGCGAGAGGATAAGCGAATCACTGCGCTCTATCAAAGCAAACTGCCGATTACTCACAGAAAGTTTGAGAATCTGCAATTCATGAAAAAGACCCTCAATGCAGATTACCACCAGTTCTACGATGAGTTGCCGCATGCATAGGGTAGTGACGATAAACTTTTTCTCATTCTTTTTCTCTCTTTTTGTGAATGAATAATATTATAGGCTTAGTTTTGTTCATCATGCATCTTGTTTTTGTATCTATTGGCTTATAAACTGATGCAAAATAAATATTCTAAGAAAGAATGGTCTCAAGTTGACTGTGCTTAAACTTTGAATTAATACAGAGTAACTAAGTCTGCAAGTAAATTTTGAGAAATTATTATGACTGCATAAGGAAGCTGAGCAAAACAAGTGATTTTCCTATACTTGATAGTAAATTTGAGAAGTAAAATTGCGTAAATTCTCATGTCGAAATATTCTTTATTTTTCCAGATCAAAAACCAAAATGATTGTGATACTTTGAAATACAGAATAAGGGTCATGTAAGCTTTAAGTTGATATATGAAACTCAAAACATCTGAAAAATTGACCAATTAAAACGGTTTTTTCCGTTTTTCTCAAAACCAGTATTTTCGAGTTACGCAATTTTTGCACGTTGACGACGATATGGTAATACTCATCGAAATATCAATTGTCATTCATATTTGAGTTTGTTCAGAATCATTAAGTAGATAAAAAATTATAGTAAAGAAAGTTTGGCATCAAAATTAATACCATGACCATTCTAGTGTTAACCAGAAGAGTTGATGGCGACTCAGTCAGATGCGTCCAACGATGGAAGGGATGCGCTGAAGAACGTGTATATCTTCTGAACATGATGTTGCTTCCGGAATGCAGTTTTCTGATTCGTTGTCTGCAAGATTGAGGGAATGGCCAAAGCATGGAACGAAATGTGCCGCAGAACAATCACTTTTGAGTAGCGCTTGAACACCTTCATACTTTCCAGCCATGTTACTTTCACTTATATGCCATGTTACTTCTTCCCTGTCATGCTACTTTTCAGGAATTTTACAACTTGTTTGTTGGAGCGATCTCCAAAAAAACTTGAAAATGAAAACTCTCATCGTTTCATGGTTTCATGGTTGTGAACGAGTTCTATTCATTATCATAGCTTCGTGTTTGGAGATGCTGTAACCTAGATCACTTTCTCGTTGTATTTCACTAAGAGAACGAGCGTGGCCATGAAACGATGAGGGTTTTCATTTTCAAATTTTACAACTGGTGTTTAACAGCTCATTTTGAATGCACACTGAAGTTAATGTTATCATAGCTAGATTTTTAAACAAATATTCAATTTTCATGTTTTCAGAGTAAAAAATGAAACTAAAACAAATGCTGAATTTTCTAGAAGATTGATATACAGTGTATATTGATGTCATTCCGCTCAGGAATAATCGGAAACTTGAAAAAAATATTGTCAGTCATTTTTATAGATACAGTATCAGTTCCATCGACACGGGTCCTTGAGGCTGCAGCCTCATTAGCCTCATTCACGGTCCGCCTTTGATTGTAAACTAAATCTTAAGGAAAAGTCACTTCAACGTTGGGCCCTGGAATGTTGACTAGTAATATCTCACATGTGCATTCCTAAAGTGAATTTCACTCAATTGCAGCCCCTCCTTGGATTCAATTTGTATTTGAAAATATCTTGCCGATAGTTGAAGGATGTTAAACCACATGCTAAGATGGTTTCCATTTTCAATAAGAATTGCAATCTACAGACAGTTTTTTGCTTCTCCTGAAAAGTTTGTAATTTGACACATAGTAGATAGTAACCAATGCCCTTGAAATCACACATGAGATATTGTCGCGAGTTTAATGTGTGAACAACGGCTGGTTGTGTCTCTCCGGTAGCAGAGGAGTGTGATACAGTTTTCGTCGTTTTTCTGTGAGTCTCGGTTGGCCTTACTTAGTAAATTTGGTACTGCCATATTCCTCGTCGTGTGCTCCGTGTCATCGTTGTGTTCCTAAAAATCATCGCTCATCGCATTTATCCTTATCAAGGAATTATCGCCGCATCGCAGTGAGATTCGTTCACGATTCGTGTCTTCACTTTTACATTGCCTTCTGATGCAGCGTATCAGTGTGGCGTGACTCTGTCACATGTAAATTGGGCATAGAAATCGGACGTCGTTCAGCAAGGGCACGCAGACGATTTTTCGGTATATCTGATCCAGTGAAAGTTTGTTCTTCAGAAGGTCTCTCGTTGGCGTGGTGTAGTGGAAACTGCTACGACTTCAATTTGCCTGTGCTAAGGTTCGAATCGGCCTCTTGACCATTTTGACTATTTTCTCATTCATTTTGTCATACTCTCGAGATCCATGTCTAGACAGAAAGCGAAGTCACTTGACTTATTGAATGTTCCGACAGATCAGCTACGAACCCAGTCAGTTACAAAAGCTCAGTTACTTGATGCTTTCATCGAACTGAAAGACAAACGGATGAAAACTAATGTCATGCATTCTACGCCTTCGGACTCAGCAATTTTGAATGAAATTAACAAAAAACTTGATCTTGTAATTCAGAAAATAGAATACTACGTGATAAAATTGCAGAGTTAGAGAAGTCTGTAGAGACTCAAAACATCGTTATCGAAAGATATGAGAGAGTTCAGCGTAGAAATAACATCATCATTCATGGCGTCGATAGTGAAGCTGAATTGCAGGATAAAGTTGAGGAAATTGCTGAAACTATGAATATTGACTTTGATGTTAATGATGACTGTTCTAGCATCCAGCGTATCGTAATCCTCGTAAGTCTACTCGTCCAGTTCGTCTGGTTCTGACAAAGCACACCAAACGTCAAGAAATGCTTCGGGCTGCCAAAACTTTGAAACAGTCAGCTCAGTTTGCAAACATCTCATTTCTCCAGATCTAACCCCCTTACAACAAAAGCAGAACAAGCATCTTCGAGAGAAGAGAAACGAAGAGAGGTTAAAAGAGGAAAACAGGGGAAAATCTATTCGAATAATGAAGGATGCCATTTTTATCGATAATGTAAAAGTTTATTCGCTTCCAGCAAATTTTCAATAATGGATTTTAATAGTTCATATAATCAAAGTTCTAAGACAACATATGAACTTACCTCTCCTGGTTTTGACAAATATAAGATCTCTATTGCCGAAGATTGATGAGATGCGCGCTATTGCCAAAATGAAAAATCCCGACGTTTTCTTGATAACGGAGACATGGCTTAATGATTCAATTGTTGATGAGCTAGTCAGTATTTCGAATTTCACTATATGCCGGTGCGATCGACCCAACCGACAAGGAGGTGGAGTGGCAATTCTCATCAAGAAAAGCTTATCTTTCAATATTGTTGCGAAATCTGCTCTCCGAGAATTGGTGAAATTGAGTTCATTTCTGCGGAAATCCCTGACATTAATTTGTACATCTCATGTGTGTATATTCCTCCTCATTGTAAAGCTCCGACTCTTCTATTAATTCACGAAATTCTTGTGTGATCAGGTTGACAACTTTCTATTCAAGAATCCTCATTACAAATACATCATAGCAGGGGATTTTAATCACTTTGATGTTAAATCTTTGTGTATAGATCTAGATCTCCATGACATTGTGTCAAGTCCTACACGAAAAGAAAGTGTCTTAGATCATATATTGATCTCCTCAGGTCTTCCGATCGTTTTTATAACATGAGCGATGTAATTTATGACTCACCAGTGGGAAATTCAGACTTTCATCAGACATTGCTTGCTAACAGCCTGGCCTCAGGAACGTTTTTAAAAGCGAGTTGATTTTCGGAATGAGCCTGGTTTATGACTTCCGCAAAATCTAATAAAAATAGAGCATTTCTGTGTTGTGTTGTGAAGGTCTCCATAACTGGGATGAGTACTGGTGTGAATCGGACTTTGAATGTGCAATGGAGTAAGTTCAGTCAGAGCCTGAAGTGAAATTGCAGAGATCTGTTATCTCCGGCGAAGCTATGTCTACATGTCAGACAATGATAAAGAGTGGATCACTCCTCCCTTACCAAGCTGCTCATCAGCAAAAGATGGGATGCCTATCGCCGCACAAAGATGGGCGCAATATCTGCATATATATGGAAAATGTTAAATTGGAAATAATATAAATCGAAATTGATTTGGGCGGAGAGGCTAAAAAGCGGCACAAGAGGATTGTGGAATTTAGTGAATGCAATAAAAGGGAAAAACACGCCACACGTAACAGTTTGATGACACTGCTTCACAATTTTTTTCCAAAAGTGAGGAACACTTCTCGCGAACACCCCTTGTCCTCAAAACAAACTAACAAAAATAAAAAAACAGAGAATAAGACACACAATAAAAATACAAAAAAAACACTAACAATCCAACAAAACCATAAAAAACCCCAAGACAACAAAAAAAGCAAAATAAAAAAAAACAAAAAAAAAACCAAACAAAAGCAAAACAAAAAAAAAAACAAGGTTTTCGAATTCAATCTACCTAGATGATGTAGAACATGACATACGACTCTCTTTTCGACTCAGATGACGCTGATTGTGTTGAGCAGTGGGAAATTTCGGTGACAGAGCAGGAATGTCAAGAAACAACTGTCCAGGTTAAATGTTGAGCAAGACTGTCCCTTTTCCCCTTCCCGTCAGATCTAACCCTCCCCCGCGACTTAGACGTAGCAGTCCTGCAGTTGAACATTTCCAAAACCTCTGACATCAATATTTCAAAATTGTATTTAATTTTGAAAAGCAGTCCCAATCAATGGAAGAGAAGGAGTTATTCACCCTATACCAAAGACCACACCACCACGATGTATCAAAAGTATTGAGGCAAATCACCATACTAAACCAACTCAATACTACATGAAACCATGACGTCGCGTCGAAAATTCCTTGAGAAGATCATATTGAACTCCGTAAAGAGATAACATTGAATTCAATTACGGCTGCGAGCAGCACGGCTTCCGTAGATGGTCTTCCACGACAACCGCCAATAGGTATCTTGTGCACAATTCTCTAACAAGTCAAATAGTATATGATTACTGACAACAATTGGTTCAGCTTTAATCAGCTCTTCGTGATCTCAGTCCGTAGCGTTTACACCCACTGTTCAACCACATTCATCTGCTTCGGCAAATTATCTATGCTCAACTTTCCAAATGGGTTCTTTAAAATGGATGAAACACTATTTGCAAAGGGACGAACCTGCCAAGTTAAGGTTGGTGAAGAAGTTTGTCAACTCGCCTTTGAAGTGAATAATTCTGTGTACCTCAAGGGCTCACATTTTTAGCGCCATTTTCTTTTTGGAATTTACATCGCAAGTACTTTGAAGAGTTTCCATCAAAGATAAACGGTTGGCAGTCTGAAGTATGCGGATGACGTCCTCTATGAATCATTCCAATTAAAATGTCTCAATAAACCAACCGGGCGATGATATCAAGTAGCGAAATTGATAATATGAATATCAATCTGGTGTCATGAAAACTCGATGGTTGTTAATGAAAGAAGAGTCACAAATAATGATATGTAAGAAAAATAATTATAATGCCCGACATTGAGAAGTATTTGATACCCCATCGGTGAAACAACTCATCTGAAGATTTCATGGATTGAAACAATCTCCCTGCGATCTGAGTTGGGTCCAGGTCACAATATCTAATGTGTGTAACGACAGTCCCAATAGAACGGATGCACATCAGTTCGGACGCTGAAGCCTTTGACCACTTGCGATGAAACTTCATCTCATATCACAGACTTCGACTCGACCAATTAGACCTCTTCTGGAATATGGCTCTCTTCTCCGTAGTGCTTTGTTGGCCTATAAAAATCAAAGTTTTAAAAAGCAAGAAGCTTTCCCCGAGTAGAAAGAAGGGCTCACAAAATAATACAATTTGGAAATAGCTTCGTATTGTGACTGCAGTCTTTCCTCCATGATAACGTCCGACGAGCAAACCAAAGTCCAGTAAACTTTTTCCAACTGACCCCAACCGAAGCTGCTGGCAAAAAACTCTTTCAAACGAATTTCATTTCACACGAATTTCATTCACAGCTCTCATTTCATTGATCCCCTAAGGAAGTTCGAACAGAAGTGGACATTTTTTTTGTTTGTGTTGAATGATGTTGCCAGGAACTCACCTTCGCCAAACTTTCTTTCATATCCGACATACAACAGGCGCTTTTAAAATGAAAAATATGTTCTCCTACAAATGATAATCTCGTGCGAAAGTGACTTATTCAAAGTTCTTCTTCTGCTTCATTGAACCGGACTTCGTGCTTTGAAATGTCTAATCAACCAGTTTATTGATTGTTTTACACTTTCTACCATTTCTGTTGATGTATAAGTACATGTACCTTCATAATCGTGATGTCCAATTTATTTGTGGTATTGACTTTTGATTTTCATTTTATTTTAAATATACACTTCTACTACTACTACTTACTA
>CAJQUW010008246.1:0-165060 GCA_907163375.1 Prostheceraeus crozeri | reverse complement strand
TGCAACTGCTATGACAATGCATGATGAAAGTTGTGCAAAATATACTGATGATCTAGTATTATTAGTACCTGTGTTAAATTCTGAAATTTCTAATGAAGATTCTCATTGTCAAGAATTCCATAATGGATGCAAAGAGATAAATCTCATGAGATCAAATTTAGCACTGTAGTAATGAGAGTAACGCTTTGCGTAATCCCAGTCTGTATGACGTATCATTGAATATTGTTGATTCGGCAACTATTCAATTGTTCCTATTCTTTCTGATAATCTATTTTGGCATTATCATGTTGACGAAATTGTTGAAGTTGCCAACAAGTGTTTTTAAGTTTTACGTAAGTGGCGCTTGTTTGTATCTGAAGAATTACATCTCATTTATGCATCTCATGCAGTTATGGAGTACACATGTCCCGCATTTGTTAACTTGAATAAAACATTGTCTCGTCGATTCGAAAGAATTGACAACAGAGCACATCACATAATTTATAGAAGTAGTGAAAGAAAGTGTGACAGCTCTATCGATAAAATTTCAGAGTTTCGTTTCATGTTGAATAGAAGACTTTACTTCCATGATGAATATAGAACTACACATTGTGATCATCGTTTGATGTCTAAACATTTTGTACTTTCAAATCATCAATGCTTACCTCTTTGTAGAGCTACAAACATGAACTCATATTTTTCCCTTTGTGGCTTCTTTTAAGCAGAATGTCTCTGTAAAAGTTATGACAGTCAACATCTTGTTCATATGTCATTGCATGACTTTGCATGTTGGCATATATACTTTAAAGTATGACTTATATTTACGCATGAGTTCAACTTATTGTAACATATGATTTTCATTTGATCGAATAAAGCACTTCTATTATGTTCTATTATATACCGGTACACCGAGAAACCTACCCATATAGGTATTTAAACCGGAAATCTTGCCATCCTGAAAGTGCTTTCAAAAGGGATGTGAAATCTCTTTCGTGCCATGCATCTAGACTCTGTTTCCAAGAAAATCTGAGACATGAGACCGCAAAATTTCAAGCTCCGCTACAATATAATGTTCACAGCCAAGAAAAATGCAGAAGTTGGTGCTACTACGGCAGACGTAAAGAAAGAAATGCTCCGGAACAGAAGAAATATAATGGGTCATTGCCTTGCGTTCGTGAAGCATCAGAACGGATGCGTGTCATCTTGCGTGAGGTCGGTATTAATGCTGGAATGCGATCGTCCAGGACTATGAAGAGCATTTTTTTCCAGAAGAGACATGAATCACTATCAAAGGTCCACTTTTCAAAGATTTACTATACTGATATTTGCAGACGTTTTTGCTTGCTGAGACTTGGCTGATACTATTTTTTTGAAAAATATTCGTTAAAAAGATTCGACGTGGTAGAAATGTGAAGTTAACGGCAACAAAACCAAATTATCAAAATAATCTTTCGCATTTTTGTGAATTGCAAACCGCATGAATGGATGAAATAACACGCTTGAAGGATGTGCTACTCGTTATTTCACAGTATTTCGTAGTAATAAGTCAGAAACTCGACAAACTAAGTTTAAAGCGGCACGGATATAAAGCTAGCTGCACCAGTAACATAAAAATAATTTTTTTATCAGCCCAATCCAAAAATGAGAAAAAAACCGACTGATGAGTGCAACAGCTTGTCCTATCCATCAGACAACCCCAAACATCTGTAGAATCCGCAGAGATCCGGACATTCTTAGACGTGCTCAAGTAGCGTTAGTGAGACTAGCTAATAGCAGCATTTCACAATATACGAATATGATTCAATATTTATAAGGATTGATGTTTTAGATGGATTGACTGCACATCAGGTGATTGGCATACATGTAGAATAGTGGCCACCTGACAATTTACATTAATACCTGCTTGTTAAATAGGAAGGCTGAATCTTTGTTTCAACGGGGGAAATGATGTATTATGCAGAAAAATGCATTAGCCTATATTGAATATTCTGCATTTGCTTCAACTTCCACTTTATTTCTACTTTATGTTATCATTTTGTTATTATATGATTTTAACGCATGGAATCTTTCGTCGGATGTTCATCCCGACATTAAAACCCAATATTTAGCAAGACATTTATCTCTGCAATTTATGTGAATTTTCAGATAACAAAAACCACCATGCGATAGAGAATTTAAT
This sequence comes from Prostheceraeus crozeri, assembly GCA_907163375.1. Taxonomy (NCBI): domain Eukaryota; kingdom Metazoa; phylum Platyhelminthes; order Polycladida; family Euryleptidae; genus Prostheceraeus; species Prostheceraeus crozeri. The sequence goes on along the minus strand of CAJQUW010008246.1, from coordinate 162,902 downwards.
GGAAAATAAGAATATTCAAAGCTTTTGCATCAAAAACTATTGGCGAAATTCAAAAGTGAGCTATTTTCAAACTAACTTTCGAACCGTTTTCCAACTACTTTCAAATTTTACCTTAATTTTCATTGCAGAAGCTTTAGACATTCTTGTTCTCCATTAAATTAATGGATTGTGGTTTTGGCTTTCTAAAAATTCACGTATATTACAGAGTTATATTGGTAGAGCAAGAAAAAAAGCATCTCCCCTTGGTTTTACGGTCGAGATTCTATTAAGTTATTCAAGTTAAAGAGCAGCCTGGTTTTGCGGTACTTCGGCGTCCCGCGTCTTCAATGGTCGATAGAAATAGGTGGACAGCCCAGACATCATTCCAGCGAACGTTTCATACGTTGGTCATCACTCACATCATCATCAATGTTGTACTATTAAGTTGGGCGTTTTATACTTTTGACTTATATATTTGTAAATATATGCTGATCTCTCCACAACTTTTGAATTTGAACTTTTTGGCATTTTTATCTTAATTACATTTCTTGATAATGGACCTTGTATGTGTGTCCGAAACGTCGAATTTTTTTATAATAAAATGGTATTCAAAGATTGCTTTTAAACAAATCAGCACAAAAGGAAAAGATCTATATAGAAAAACTGAAAAAGTTTACAGAAATGCTTAAAATTACAAAACGATATTCTATTTAATAAAACTTATATATTTATTGCAGTACCTAGTGCTTGCATGCGTTTTCCGTAAATGCTGGTGACCGGCTGCTGTCCACGTGATAATTAAATCAATAATTCAAGCTAAAGTGCAAGAAAAGCAGTTTCTCTTATGTCTGCACTATGATTTGACAGTTGCACTTATCTTAGGATGACTTACTTGGTGACTCATGAAATACATGTGTCTACCGATACCTATTAGAGATTAATTCAAGTCTCTTGCAGGGAACGGAAGCCACAATCCAGGTACAATGCATAATGTATCATCATTTCTAGCATGTAGCTCAGATTAAGCAGATTGAACAGTAGGGTATTCATCTAGAATAGTAGCGATCTCAATGCTACAATCTCAATATCTCGGCTATTCATTTTATAGGCTATTCATCTGGAATAGTCGAGATCTCAATGCTACAGTCTCAATATCTAGAATGCCAAAAATATCTCTGACATATAGAGATTTGATGTTCTATCACAACCCTAAAAAATACACAATCTTTCTCAGAGAATGAATCATGATTATTTTTCTAGTGACGAATTTTTCCACAACAAAGTGAAAAACTACATGCTAACTTTACAGGATTCAGTAACGGCTGTGTAACAATAATAAACGCATCAGAATTCAGAAAAATTGAAATATGCTACTTATTTGCCCTTTTTAAGCATGATCTTCACCGCAGGATGAATCGGCCATAAACTATCAGTCACGTAAAGCAAGTACAGGCCTACACTGGTGGCCTACCCTCGTCGTCTCCGTGGCAAAGTGGTCTGACCACTGTACTCGAGTGTTTTGCCTGGATATCAAGACTCGAAAGTGTCCAGAAGTTGGAAAGAATTGGGCACTAAAGAGAAGGAGAGCGCGTGCACGAGCGAGATGGAGAGCGAGATGTAAAGAGAGAAAGAAAGGTAGACCTTCATAGGCCCTATACCTGCAAGTTATTAAGAGGAATGTTGATGTTCACCAAATTATGCGAATGTGCAACAAGGTTTTTGATAATTGAATGGACTAATGACAACGATTGCAAATTCGGCATCTGGAAACATGTTTCCCTTGAAGACATTCAAACTCAAATTAATGTGTGCTTATAAACAAACAATTGCACCATTTTGGTTTCTTTTTTTCTGTTAGATACAAGATGCAACGGTTATAGGTGTTGCTGTCAGTAGTCCCACAGAATGATGACTTCATCATCCTGCACAAGGCGGTAAGCTGAAACAACTTTAACTTTTATCTTATAGAACATGAAGCGTAGGTGTCTATACCTCTCGGAATGGATGCTTGATGCCAAAGGAACAAGCTAAGTCCATGTGATTTCTCCCACTCGAAAAGACGACTAGGCAAAAGGAGATAGAAAACTTGCAAACTTCATCTGTTATTTGTTGCTTTAAATATGGCTAATGCTGAAAAGCATGGATGATACAGCAATGTATGTCCATGTCTTGCAAATTGTCAATGTGTCATGACACACAGTCGCAATGATGAAATCAGAAACTTCGGAATTTCACTTTTGCTCACTTTAGTGGCATAGAGCATGAGGCTAGTAGGGCAATGGCTGTGTATCGATAATGACTTCCGCTGCTCGGCAGGCGACGATCTCTAGATTTTTAAAAAAGCCAATCGCTTGAAATACAAAGCAGAACAACAAACATTAAGTTCTACAGTACTCCTTGTATTAGATATCCAACCATAGAACAAGGCCAACATCAAAATCCGTTTGTAATTTTCATGCAGAATTATTATTTCATGTATTTTGGATAGTTAGCATGATTCTCAAAATGTGCTTTAGATCGTCAATCCCGAACCAAATCAGTCTGAGGGTGAATTATGAAATGCTTAATATGGAATATTTTAAACATTGATTCCAGTTTACAAAAAGTTAAAATTTCGAAATATATAAATCGGTGACCTAATTCCATACATCCACTTAATAGCAGCACAATACTAAAAGAGTTTCAATTTGTGGGCTGTATTTGTGAGCAAATCAATATATTCAATTAGGTAGCAATTTAATAGGTAGCAATAAATTATAAACATCGGGAGTTTTCATCGACCATAATTCTTTCGGCGAGAACAACCGAATTTCCATTTTCTTCTCAAAAGGGATTTTTTAGCAATCTCAAATGAATTTTTAAAGAAAGATTTAGATAACATTTTGCAAATGATATTATTAAATAATTAATCTTTCGACGCACGATCTTTTTCTTATTACGAAATATATTTCGGCGGACCGCCCTTGTCAATCAATTTTACAGTATACACAGTGTGATTTGAAATCAAATTCAGCAACATGTAACAAGAAGAATGCCAAAATATCATTGGTAAAGTTGAAGATAAGTCAAAGACAGAGAAGTTAAACGTTCATGACCACATAGCACTTTTTATGTGCTACCTTTTCATCACATCTGCCATAGCATGTAATTATATACCATAGTCTCTTAATGCTGTAATGTCAATGTAGGTAATTTCGATTGATTCCATTCATTTTTTGTTATTTATGAGTGTCATTTGTTTTTGATTTTTGTTTCTGATTGTTACAGCTTCGGCTATCTGTCTTTCCATTGCGTTGTTATGGTACACCCCGGTTACGTTCATGTTAAAATTTTGTTTGATTCCTTCATGCTGGGTTTCACAGTGTCTCCATAATACAGATGTTTCTTGTTTTTTATTCAATTGTTTGACATGTTCATTTCCCCTCTTTTTTGTATTTCTTGACATCTCACCCACATATATTGCTTTACAATTGTCACATTTTATTTCATACGTCACTCCTGATGTCTCACAATTTCCTTTGCCGTTTGACTTACATACTAGACATTCTGTAGGTGTTTGTCGGCTTCTCAGCCGTGGTGACCTCTTTGGTGCGTGTGTGCATGTGGGCTTTGCCGCCTATGATGCGGTATTACTGTGTCTCGTAGGTGTTTGTCGGCTTCTCAGCCGTGGTGACCTCTTTGGTGCGTGTGTGCATGTGGGCTTTGCCGCCTATGATGCGGTATTACTGTGTCTCCCAGTCTCCCATGTATGGCGTCACACTCTTGCCTTCCATTCTCGTGCGTCAAATTACATGACGTCATATTTTCGCATAATTGGGACCTAAAGTGAAAGTCGGATATACATTTCTGTCTGTATCATTGTGATGTGTTTGCCTGAGTAATAAGAAAGCGAATCGACGCGGAACGCTAGCCTTTTTGATTTGCAACACTACAAGCTATCACGGCTCATGAAGCTGATCGAAGTGGTGAAAAAGTTTGCTGGCGGTGCGAATGACGACATCGAGCAATGGATAGACAAGTTCCGGGTTGCGGTGGACGTTACGATAGAGGATGTCGCCAACAAAACCGACGACAAATTAGCAAAGATTTTACCAATCTTTCTTGATGGTCCTGCCTATGCCACCTGGAAACACTTGCCAGACGCTGACAAATCCAACTTTGCAACGGCGCTCGCGGCGTTGCGGCGAGTGTTTGGTCGGTCGAAGTTGCAAGCGTGGCAAGACCTGAAGAGGATCAGACATCTGCCCGGTGAATCAGTGGATGTACTGGCAGATGAAATCAAGAGGTCTCTACAAGTCATATCTGGCGATAAAAGCATGGTACCTGACCAAATTGTATCGTGCTACTTGGTGGACGCCCTGCCCCCATCAGTTTCCCCTCAGGTACGGCTACAATGTGGAGAAGATCTCGACCTACAATCGGTGATATCCTGTGCCAAGTCCCTGCTGACCAGTGTCTGCGATACAGCGGGGCTCTCAGCTGCAACAATTTCAAATGCTAACAATCAACGGAGGAGAGCGGACAAATCATTCAGACCGCGCTGCAACAGCTGCCGGAGATTCGGACATACCGAACGAGAATGCAATACCGTCTGCTACAAGTGCGGAGAAGTTGGCCACATGCGTCCTGACTGTCGGAGAAACGCCCAGGGAAACGGTCAAGCGGAGGCGGCTGCGCCGGATCATGCTGCCCCCGCACAGATGCATTAATCCGGGAAATGTGCATCGATGGTCGGACAATGAGAACTCTGATCGACACCGGATGCAGTGTAACCCTCATAGGTGAGCATGCCATACATGGGAGACTGGGAGACACAGTAATACCGCATCATAGGCGGCAAAGCCCACATGCACACACGCACCAAAGAGGTCACCACGGCTGAGAAGCCGACAAACACCTACGAGACACAGTAATACCGCATCATAGGCGGCAAAGCCCACATGCACACACGCACCAAAGAGGTCACCACGGCTGAGAAGCCGACAAACACCTACACATTCACTTTCACATTTAGCTTTCTGAAAAGGATGGGATTTTTGTAATTTTGATTTAAGCGTTGTTCCAGTTTTTCGATGACCTTTATTCTTAAACCGCCATCCTGAACTTGTTTTTCACATTTTCTTTTCAAAACCGAATTAGGTGTTGCTGTAATAAAGAGAACAGTTTTGTCATTTCCTCTTTGATACCCATTTTTCTTTCTTTTCTTTTTCTTTTCTCTCCTCTCAATATATCTCCATGTTTTTGGTCGAAACATTGGTCGTACATTCTTATCTTCATCTTCAATTATGCAATCGTATGCATGAAGTGCCGACTTCGTAACTTGTGATCTAAATTTAGCATTATAACCTACGAATTGTATCCGTTTTACCATTTCTGTTACGTGTTTTGCTGCGATATGCCATGATAAAAGTGTGCTAGGCGTGCTAGGGGTTTCATACATCATAGGGATTTCAGACAAACTTCTCCGACTGCATCCGAATTATCGTAGAAAATTTCATCTTAATATTATATACATGTCGTGCGCACCTCATGAAGATCCAATAGTAATAGATTTCAATGGTGCAAGGTTGAGAACACTTTATCAAAATTGACAAAATATATGTATTAGAGCATAGAGTAATAGTATTTTAAACCGATTTAATATACTACCGGCAGAATTTTCAGAAGACTTAATGAACGACGGCATGCCATCGAAAACGGCTGAATATTCATTCGATTTCAGCGTCTTGCCGTCGTTCATAAAGTTAGCTGAATGCTCTACCGGCAGAATAATTAAATCGGTTGAAATGAGTTTAGCCATTGAGTACTTACTTTATCGGTTTAACCAGGTTTAACTTTGTCGGCAGAATTTTAGCGACTTTTGGAATTGTGGTAGAAAATTTCGAAATTTTATTCAAATCATAAAATTTCTTCGAATAAGTCGAACAATGCTACAATCATTTCAAAGACACTTCAGCATATTTTTACCTCGTTGTATGAATAACATTGTAGAATGAGCGACTCCTCAACTATTTTCCGGTATGAGAACGGATTGAAATTAATTTGTGGTGGTAAGTGATATCATTCGAAATTTATTGGTAGTGCATTATTGGTCTCAATTGCTTTCTTATCGAAAGTTCAACTTGTGCTCGAACGAGGTAGGCCTACCGGTACGCACACATGTATATTAATTACTCTTTTTCATTAATGTGTCGATTAGTGGCGCTATTATTTCTTGTCTAAATATCACTCTCATCTCAACATAAAATCAATTGCGTTTTATAGAAACATGCTTAAGCAACTGTAATAGTCATTTTGTCAAATGACTAATATAATGTTAATAGTTATTTTGTAATAGTCATAACGTGTGTCAGCAAAGCAGCAATGAAGAAATTGATTGTTTATCAATAGAAGAACCAGCATGCAAAGGCAGACCTGCGCAATTTTAGAATATAACAACTAGGCTTATACAATTTTAAGAAAGTGGTAAAATTGGAGCAATAACACTATACAGACCGGAGAATAAATCAAAAGAAATGGATTGGGGAAGTTGCATGGGCATATCATCAATTTGGTGATTGAGGAGTTGTGGCAGTAATTTGCGGAAACCTGCCAGTAATTCCTGCCGCTGTGTTATCGAGATTGATGATGGCTGCCAGATTCTTTGCATCGTTTTTGAATGTTGATGACCACCAGCTTCACCGGTTGACCTCTGAAATCCTGACTCATTCGCATACTTTCGAATGCCTCCTTATTAACAGCAGAAATGTCCCCCAGGTTAATGGAAATTGGAATCACCACACCGATCACAAAATCAAAGCCAGCTGAAATATTACGACTTCAGAAAAAAATGACGTGCACAGGATCGAAAATCGTAGAAAAGTTAATCATCAACAAATTTAGACCAGTGTTTTGTGACAGCATTATGACAATTATTGAAAGCCTGGTAAAAAATCACGATTTTATATAATCAGATAGATCTGCATTGCTTACTTTCGATGTTAGACGAGCTTTTCACAGTATTGATCATTCAATTGCCAACATTCAATTCAGAGAAGCGGCTCCACGCTGATTTCACTACATGTTTTCTGAATGGATTCAAGAGTACTGAGGATAAGCGAATGTGTCAACTCAAAATTGGACGCTTTCTGTCTGAAACCTTCTTGTCTAATTCTGGAGTGGGTCAAGGATCCATTCCTAACCCTTTCCATGTTGGTATGTCAGCAACTATGAAGCTTGTCATCCTTCAACATCTACTGTAAAATTTGCTGATGATGTCACTTTGATTTTCCGATTTATGTATTCAACACATCGCAAACAAACAATACAGGCCGAGATCCTGAACGTGGAAAATTGGTACAAGAAGAATTTTATTGATATTAATTTATACAAGGAGAACTCATGTCTTGCGAAAAAAGCGAAAAAAGGTGATCTTGGACTAGTGTTACTTATCAATGCAACATTGCAGAATTCTGTGAAGTAACAATGCTTGGGGTCACTATTATGTGACCTTAGATAGACCTCTAACAGAGTAGGGAATTGACCATGCGGAGTTTGCATACAAGCGGTTGGCACGAATTCCATTAAGTGCGGCGCGTGCGACCGCTGGATCCTCAAACGATATAGTGGTGTGAAGGGAACTTCAAACGCAGCTGCGTGTCATCTTGTGTACCCAAGGTGTTCGGGACGTATTTGAAAATGTCTTGACTAAAGAGCATATTTTGTTGATAGGGAAGAGTCAAGAATAATTTGATGTTATCTTATCTATTTTATAGTGTTACTAATTTCAATCACTACTCCGTGATTATCTTCAGGCGAAAAAATGTGAAATTCTTTTCGCCTGAAGATGATCACGGAGCAGTGATTGAACTTAATAGCATTATAAAATAAATAAGATAACATCAAATTATTCTTGACTCTTCCCTATCAACAAAATGTGTTCGGGACGGCCTCAGGTAGAGACTCCGACTGAGTTTGCCGAGTTAATTGGGTGGCACCCGTTTCAGTTCAGTAAAGTCCTTCTGTCACCTTGGTGACATGTTGAGTGCTGCAGGTGGATCCGACCTTGCAGTGACTACGAAGTATGGATGGAGGAACCTGCATCCTTCCTGACATCCAAAGCTTGAAAAGGAAAGGCCAGGTGTATTCTGCTTGTGTCCGTAGCGCGATATGTACGGGAGTGAGATGTGGGCCGTGAAAAGTGATCAGGTCATGAAGATTGAAAGAACAGAAAAGGCAATGGTGAGATGAATGTGCGGTGTGAGGCTTTCCGATGGATGCAGGGGTAAGCAGACAAGAAGATGAACCTGGAAAGTATTTCCGTTGTTCTGCGAAGAAGACTGCGATGGTACCAACGCATTCTGAGAAGAGATGAGAATGACCGGACGAAAATATCTTTCCAGTTGGAGGTCAAAGTCATAAGACCGAGAAAAAGACCAAGGAAAACAAGGTCGCGTCGTCTCCGAGGATCTTCACGCTACGACCGACAGGAGTGGAGGCGCGCCATCAGAAAGTAACAACCGTCTGATACCCGTTCAACATGAACAAGGACGGAAAGCGGGGAGGCAAGCAAGTAAGTTAGATGGGACAAACATGAATAATATCACTTCAACGGCAATTGTACATACTCCTGACAATGAAACATTTTGCTAGTAGTGCAGAATTACGCATGGTGTACGTGACAATTATCCGTCCAGTTCTTAAGTATGTCTATGCCTGTTTCATTTGCGTTAATAAGAAAAATCGGGATAAGATAGAACGAGTTAATCAACGGGATCAAAATATCATCAACCGGCCACATGGAGCAACATGTAATTGTACATCAACTGTCTTTACTGAACGTCGTCAGAAGCTTGCTATGAGACTATTCCATGAAGCGATTAATGAGAAAAACCACATTCTGAATCACTAAGTGCCTGAAATGCTGCATTTTTGTAGAAAGGTGTGCATCCCACTTTGTAGGACTCAGAAACGATGTACTTCTGTCATTCCTCTAGCAAGTGGGTTATTACAACAACACTTCCTTATTATCACAGCAGTGACGTGCTATTATATGTGTCGAATGTTTATGTCTAGCTACTGCGCTGTCATTATTGATTCAAATTAAACGATAATTTCATGATAATATTTTCAAGTCTTAAGGATTTCTGGCGTGAAGTTATTTATGCTATAGATAATAGGTTTCTGCTATATTGACCGTCAAGGTGAGTGACTCGACTTTGGATGTCGTATTTACCCCGTAATCACGGCAATTGCGACATGGAACTGGGGTAACGCCATTAAGCACGTTTTCACACAGTTGACGCGAATTACATCCCGATTGGAGGTTGTGGATATTAAACGAAATATAAACGACTATGATGAATTACACTCCTATTGATAGACTAACTGATCTGGACAAGATCTCAAGGGGTTAATCAGTACCAGGAACAGAGACGTTTCACACATTTCAGTGGATCTAGGCCTCTGTAAGACTGCAGAGTTAATAGTAATGGGCAAAAGACCGTTCCAGGCCACCATAAAATTCAAAAAAATAGTATCTTTAAAAACGACATAAATTCATGAATTTGAACCCTTTTTCAGGTTTTTAAGACCTAAATACATGAATTTAGTCCATTCAAAAAGTACCATTTTTTCAAAAATGGCACTTTTTAAAAACGACATAAATTCATGAATTTGAACCCTTTTTCAGGTTATGAAGACCTAAATTCACAAATTTGGGCGTTTTTAAAAATACCCAATTTTCAAATTTTTCAAAATCTCAAATTTGAGAATTACAATTTTCTCGCTTAAATCATGACCGTTCCAGGACACCGAAAATCATAAAAGTTGAGAATTTCAAAATTTGAGAATTACAATTTTCTTGCTTAAATCATGACCGTTCCAGGACACTGAAAAAATCATAAAAGTTAAGAATCTCAAAATTTGAGAATTACAATTTTCACACTCGCTTAAATCATGACCGTTCCAGGTCATGTAAAACCGGACACTGAAAAAAATCATAAAAGTTGAGAATCTCAAAATTTGAGAATTACAATTTTCACCCCCGCCAAAATCATGACCGTTCTAGGACACCGAAAATTAGTATTTTTAAAAACGTCTTTTAATTCCATTTTTCAGGTTTTTGAAATATATGTGACTAAAAATATTTGAAGGAATTGACATATTCTTAACAATAAGTTTAGGTACTTTTACAATTGTCATTCAATTGTAGAGAACATCTGCTTCTCGCATTTATGAATAAAATGCATTTCAGTGTAAGGAGCTGTGTCCTCCAACTCAAACATTTGAAAGGAAACAATGTATGAAAGAACAAACAGCTGCTACACCCACTTAGACATTTGTAAGACGTGAAATATATAACCAGCAAATCCTACTCCGGCTGCAATGCCGTGAAATAATACACAACAACAATAATCGATATGGCTATTTCAAACAATTGTGCTGAAGACTTAGTTAATTTAACAGTGTTTCTTTTCAGTGAAGGTTGTGTCAAAACGCTCTCGTCATATATTTCTCAAAATGAGACAAGATCAATTTGAAGATAGAAGAAAACAATCGTTGCCAGGGAGGATGAAAAAATTACGGGAGGAATTCAAGAGGAATATATTTTGAGAGGTATGAATTTACAGATACTTTGAGTGATTTCATAGAACCAAATGGTGGAGAGAATAATACAATTGTAAACTTACACAAATTCTTGTTGCATGAAAAAAGAAACAATTCACTCAGTGTTATGTGTAAAATTTTTATCGGTAAGCACTATCTGGTCTCTGGTTGTGATAATGACAAGTCTTATTTTTATAGTCTCTTGAAGCAAAATCATATCAATTATTCACGCACCGAAGTTTCATTTGTTATGAAATTAGGTAAATTAGCAGACAAATTTCCTACGCTTTGTTGGGTGTCTGTTTCTCTTGTACTTTAAAAGTCACGACCTAATGTTATCGGAAGATTGACTTCATTGTGTAAAGCAATTATGTGTCATTCCAAATGATTCCATTCTTCTCCCAAACAATGGTGCGTCATTTAGCGATAATACCGCGCTGACATATTCAATGGAATTTGGATGTTAAACTCCGCTATTGTTATTGCGATACGGCCGCAAGACACTTTGTTTTCAATTTTAGACCTATGCTATTTCATTTTAATTTTCTTAACAATGGTGCGCCATTCAGCTAAAATACTGCGCCATTCAACTAATCAAATGAACGCGTTGACATTAGCCGCGCTGTGAAGAAAATTTATCATTCTTGAAACCCCTCTGTTTTATATGCAATGTAAATACAATAGAGTGTTTCAACCAATGATACCTTGTCCACTCGTGGACAGAAATCCTATTGTTTAGAAAACTTGTATCTTATATGCAATGCTATTTCCTGTTTTATATGCAATGTTATTTCCTGTTTTATATGCAATGTTATTTCCTGTTTTATATGCAATGTTATTTCCTGTTTTATATGCAATGCTATTTCCTGTTTTATATGCAATGCTATTTCCTGTTTTATATGCAATGTTATTTCCTGTTTTCAATCATTTTCATTATGTTGTTATATGACGTCATTTTTCTCTCATCCAATGAAACCTTATCCACACGTGGACAAATTTACATGTATTTCAATGTATCCAAATTGAATGTATGCAAAGTGGATGTAACCAAATTGAAATATCCATGTGTTGTTTTTAATTTCTCATTTCCGGGAATATAATAGAAACATTGTATCTTCTATAAAAATGAGAAACATTAGAGACTTTCTAAAAATATACGGCAAACAAAACCACATCAAATTTCAATTTAAATGAGATTGCTAAGCAATTGGGAATAAAGAATTTTCACATATTGATGAGTAATGAATTACTATTGATAAAAGATGTGCGAAACACTAACTCTACTAATACAATGCAACAATGTAACGTTTAAATTTAGATTAAATTAAATCATTTCAAAATTGAATAAGTAGTAAAGAAAGACATCATTAGAGACCAGTTTTAAATCAATACCCCCCCAAGTAGTAAGGAAAGTCATCATTATAAAAATGTTTTAAATCAATACCCCCTTCTGACTAAGTAGTAAGGAAAGACATCATTAGAGAACAGTTTTAAATCAAATTTTTTCTGACTTCTAGGGGTCCCTTAAGAAATTTTTTTATTATAAAATGAGCATAAATGAGTTTTTGAAATTATATGGAACACAGACAACAACAAATTTCGACCTAAAGAAAATCGCTAATCGATTAGGAATAAAGAATTTTCATGTTCTAATGAGAGACGAATTACAATTCCTAAAAAATAGGCCATCAATAACTGTAAATTTCATAACAAATCTTCATACGTCAGATGAAAAAGGTGTACATTGGTCAGCAGGCGTTAAAAATCATCAGCAGAACTATTATTTTGATTCATACGGTTTGCCCCCTACAAATGAAGTAAAAGAATTACTTGGAACGGGAACATACAATACGTTTCAAATTCAAACGCCAGGCACTACCTATTGTGGACAATTATGTTTATACGTTTTGTACAAATTACAAAAAGGAGTATCATTTCTAGATATTATGTTAGAGTTAAACAATCTATAACTCAAGCGAAGCTAAAGCTCTGTTTTCTGTAATTCATTTTGATAAAAACGACCTCTGATATCCTCATTATCTAAATCTTTAATTTCATAAGTAATCGGATAACTTTGATTTATTTTAGAAACTTCAAATATTTCTTTAGTCCAATATCCGACGAAGCCTTTTTCAAATTTATTCTTATATTTAAATATTCTAACTCTATCTCCAATTTTAAATTTCGGCTTAAGTTTCTGCAAATTTGGATTACTCTCATTCAAATTATTATTCTCGAATATTTTTTTTCTTATCAAATCAGGGTCGTCAGAAGCATTCTTTGGAGTTTCTTCAATACCAGAATGAACTTTATTATTGTACTCTTCTACAACTCCTGATAATATCTTCAACCATTTCTGATTTCTTTGCTCAGTAAATTTCTTGAATAATTTATTTTTTAACGTCCGATTGAATCTTTCTATCACTACGGCCTTCCCTGCATTTTCAGTTGAATAAACAGTTTCAAATAGTGGCTGAACGTTTCGGTTATAAAATTACGACCCTTTATCAACAAACAATTTTTTTGGCTTTCTCTTACTTTCTTTAAAGATTTCTTCAAACGCATATTTAACTGATAGACCACTTTTATTTTTTAAAGGCTTTACCCAAGCGTACCGTGTATATAAATCTATAACGGTCAATGCGTATTTGTAGTCCCTTTCATTCGGCATATGAATAAGATCAGCACTCCAAATATCATCTTTATTAAATACTTTTACTTTCAATAAATATTTAGGCCTTCTGTATTCTTTATGAATTTCAGACGCGTAGGTTCGAGCGTTGCTCTCAGAGTTATTAGTTCGAGCGTTGCTCTCAGACAGCTTAGCTGTCGTTTTATTTAAACCCTGACCGAATAATATTTTAGCTTGTAAAGCTTTCTTAACAAACATTCTTTCAATTTTTTCTCTAAATGTAGGATTTTGAATACTATCTAATTCTTGAATCATCTTCTTATCAGCTGCATGTCGAGAACTTAGATCATGATTTCGATAAGCTAAATCATGCCTGTAAGCTGCGGCATCTACTCTATTTATCGGTTCTTCACCTGGTTTCGGATTATTATTCTCATCTAGTCTTATATCTAATCGAGTTCCTGGACCAGTATATGAATGACCAGGAAGATGTTTTTCTTTCGAATATTTACTCCAAATAAATCCAGGAAAGTTTTCTAATGTTTTTTGTATGTCACCTCCAATATGCTGACAGTTTGAGTTTTTATTTTTGTTTAATAGATAATTCAATAAACCTAAATTAGAAATTTTTAATTTAGTTAAATTTTCGGAATTTGTAGAATTCATTTTAAAAGATAAAAAAAATTAAAAAGATAAAATAAATGTTTTACCTAATAGAACCAAAGGTCCTGAGGTTATTACCGAATCATACTAAGACTTAGATATATTCCAGAACCATCTTTAGTTTCTTTAATTTCAATTAAATCATCAACATTGTGGAGAATATTTTTAAGAACTCGTTTTCCTTCATCAACTAATTTTAATTTACTAATAAAATTATCTACTATTCCGTCACCCCTAGCAACTTTCTCTAACTCCCTATTATGACGTTTTTGTTCTTCTAATGCTGCCTTCTCTGATTTATTTTTATTTACTGCTTGGACAATACCAGCTGTCCCACCTGCAACACTTCCTGCAGCTGCTATGCCACCTATTATTAGGGGAATTAATGGGAGAATCCCGCCATTCTTTTCTTCTTGTAATTCAATATTCTCTATCATTGGTTTACTTATGTAATACTTTTTTTTGTTAATCGTAATAGTTTTAGGGGTATTTTTGTCAACAATATTACGTAATTTTAATTCAACAGTTTTATTATTATTACTTTTCGCTTGCGACATTTTTAATAAAAAAATTTTAAGTTATCAAAATTTTTAATCTATTCTAGTTATGAATAAATTTTAAGTTATCAAAAAAAAATTAAATTAATTTATCGGAGCGAAGCTCCTCTGGCTTTAGCTTATCCTAGTCATCTTCCCATTAAGAACTTCAATAGAATATTTTGTATCTTCAAGCAATAAACCATAAGCCATCAATGAAGTTGTGGAATCTTTTTTTTCAATATTAATTGTTACATCACAACCATTTTTAATAATATCTTCAGATTGTGCACTTAAATCGAAACAGAAAATTGGATATAAATGTCTCCAATCTCCAGGAGATAATTGTGGTTCAACTCCAAATTCTATACAAAGATTTCTATAAGCATCATATCCTTCCATAAATTGATTATTGGTATCATCGAATCTTAATGGATCAATTGGATACCGGGTTTGATTTAATGAAACTTGTAAACTTCGAATTGTATTAATATGGAAGAGATTATTGTTCTTATCAAAACTTGGAGAATTATTTCTTTGAAAAGTTAGCAATAAATATCTTGGTGTATTCGCAGTTCTAGTAAAATGCCAGTTAAATCTTTGTTCGGAAAAAGTTACTGAACTAGCAGTACGCTTTAGAAAATTTACTGGAATTGGTTTGTTAGTATTTAATCTTTTTGCAATAGCTGTTTCAATCTCTAAACTAGGAGTAATATGCTTAATCCACCATTCAAGTCTATCAATTTTTAAATATGCTTTTTTTCCAGTCTTACCAAAAAAGATTAATTCATTATTTGCTGTACGATGAATTATTAATTTAAATTTTAATTGATATGATATTTTGTCATAATCTAAATATCCGAATACTGGAGACAATGACCAATTTACTGTCTGTTTACTTTTCTTGTTAAATTCACGTCTTTCTTTATATGCATCATTATTTGTTTTATTTAAATGTTTTGCAATATTTTCTACATCTTTCGCAATTCCTGCTGCATCTGTTCCAGCGTGAGTTAAATCATCAACAATTATACCATCATTAGTATCAGGAAACCAACCTTCGATTTCATGCTTTTTATTATTTTCACCAATTGTTACAAATCTAAGCATTGAATCAATTACACCTGGAGAATCACTTATTGTTTCTATATTTTGAGTTGCAACATCTAAACGCATTTGTGTAAATAATCTTGGAAAGAAATTATTCTCTAGTGCAATATTATCGGTTTCTGGTAATGGTGTTGTAAAATGGGCATCACTATACAAAGAATATTCACAGTGTAAAAATGAATCAGGTAGATATATATAACTCTGCTGATTATCAACTTCAAAAATTAATACACCTCCAGTATTTACTCTACTGGAAGATCCGTGATTCATAGCAATTCTTATATAGTCATTCTTTTTTTGATTATTACTGACGAACGGAGGATCGTCTAATCTAAATTTATTTTCGATAAGCGAAGACATTTTTATAAAAAATAATTTGACTTTTTGTTTTTTCACAGACAGAAAAAATTCTGCTAAAATAATTTTACTAAAATAATTTTACTAAAAAAATTTTACTAAAAAAATTTTACTAAAAAAATTTTGCTAAAATATAATTTTAGAATTTTACTAAAAAAATTTTACTAAAAAAAATTTTACTAAAAACATAATTTTAGAATTTTGCTAGACCAGCTCCGCTACAGCTTTGCTGGTTAGACCGAAGGTTGCTATTAATACCATTACCTCTTATTTCTTCAATTGAACGAACCGTAGGTTCAATTGAACGTTTTATGGCAACGCCTGATTTCTTCTTATGTTTACTATCAGACGGAGCTCCGCTCCTCAAGGTTTCACCCCCTACAGCTATGTTAGCAATTTTATTTTTTGTTTCCTCTGAAAGTTTTTTTAAATTTTTTAGTTCTTCAGAATCATTCTTAAGTTTACGAATAGTTTCTAGTTGTTTTAATTCGTTTTTAGACTTGACAGCATTTGATATTGCACTAGCTGTACTACCTATAGCAGCTGCTCCTTTTGCAGCAGATGTAATCAAATCTTTATTATTTTTAATTAAGTTAACGATACTTCCAATACCAGAGAAGATCCCAGCTCCTTCCGTGTGAACGGCACCTGCGGTGCCTAGGAACTTTTGTGTTCCGACTGTTTCTCTATTATCATAATGGTACACAGATTTCATAGATGGTTCATGAGAAATTTTTTGATTTGAAGCAAAATGTTTAAGATTGTGTTTATAAATTATAGGCATTTTTTAGGATTAAATTTGACTTTTGGGGAAAAATATCTACGTGTTAAGATTTACGTTTGTGAATGGACAACAACTTCGAGATAACTTTATTAATTGACTGTTGCACTTTATCTATTGCGTCAAGCAGCGTGTGATGTACTTTAATTTCTTTTCTATTAACTTGCATTTTCTCCTGATTCATCTTCAACGCCGTTTTAAGTGCATTTAACTTAATTTTAAGAACATATAATTGTCTTTTAACAGCATCTAACTGTTCTTTATTTTCTTTAGAGTTTTCTTGTAAATTTTTCTTTAATTCATTTTCTAAATTGATTTTAAGAGTTTTCATTTTATCAACTTTTTGATTAAGCGAGTTTACTTCATTTATTATTCTATTCATCTTTTTCATTTGTTGAGTAATTTTAGAACTTAATTCATCAACACTTTTTTGGAATGTAGTTTGTAACTGCTTTAAATTTTTTTTAATTCTTTCAGGTAGTTTTTCTATTTCATCTTCTAATTGTTTTTTCAATAGTTGTATCTGATGTTTATTTTTAATGACTGCAGATTTTAACTTTATAGAAAGTAATATTAAAATTTTTGATTGTTCTGAAATCTTTTTAAAAAGTTTTGCTATATCTGCTTCTAGCTCTCTATCCTTTTTATCAAGTTTTAATAATTTTTCGTTTAATGATTTGTCATTAAGTTTTAGCAACTTTAATTCATTCATCAGTGGAACCAAAACATCGTTTATATATTTTTCCTTTGAATCATTGATTTGTGTATCAACATATTGTTTATTTGTTAACTCTGTATTTTGTTGCGGAAGAATAGAAAGATGCAATGGACCAGATAAAACGTCTCCAGTTTTCATGATATAATTTTCTATCTCTATTTCTAATTCACGATTATTCGGGATATATGCACCTCCACCAACATTTGGTAACATCATTTTTTAACAATAAAAAAATAAAATTTTTTCTAATAAAAATAAAAAAAATAAAATTTTTTCTAATAAAAATAAAAAAATGGATAAAGCAAATTTAAAAAAATTATATTCGCCCGCATCATCCTGTTCTTCTTATTCGACGAGATCAACGGGATTTGAAAATAAATGTTTTGATAATAATAATAATAATAATCCATGTATAGATGTTAATATTTTATTTCAATTACAAGCCGAAATATTTAGAGAACAGACTAAAGGTTTACCTTCTATAGAAACTAATTATTGTTTATTTCCAGGTGATCCATTTATTAAATTTATGGATATTGTAAGTAAATATAATGATGTAGCTTATGTGGAATTAAATAAAGAAAATATGGTTATAATAGGTCATAATAATGTTTATGGTTTTATTAGAGCAGTTTTGCCGATTAGTAATACTGATTGGATAGAAACTAAAATTATTAATCATATCAATATTAAAGAATTAGTTAAAAAATTAAAATCTTTTTCGAAAGAAAAAATTAGATTATTTGTTGATGAACAAAATCAATATAACATTCACATAGAGAGTAAAAAACATAATGAAGAATTATTATGTCAAGTTTATTATAGAGACACAATTTATAAACAAGAAACATTAGAAATGCCGCAAAGATATGATGATGATACTTATATAGGTTTATATTCAAACTTAAATATTAATTTATTAAAATCTTATATAAATGGTTTAGCTCAACAAGAGAAAATTTATATGTGGACTACACCTTATACTATTAACAATGACCATAATCATATTCATAATAAACGAACTGAAGGTTCTAGGGCTTTGCCCGATCTTAAAGAATCTTATGATAATAATGATGATTCTGTAACATCTGAAAAAGGTGTAAATGGTAAAAAAGATTATAAAAATATTAGTAATTATAAAAATTTATCTAAATTTCATTTTCTTACAATTGAAAATAATAATGATGGCATAGTTGAAGATACTGTTAGACAACTATGTGTCGGGTCTACAAAATTTAAATTAGGATTTACATCTAATCAATTTAAAATTTTATCATCTTTAATAAAAACTAAAAGTGATTCAGATTATGGTGGTGTTATTAAATTTTCCAAAAGAGATCAAAGACCAATATTTTTCTCTATTATATTATTATCAGATAAAAGATGTAATTTAGAATTAGATATTCCAATAAGAGAATGGTATCCTATCATGGAAGGGCATCCTATACCAAAAAGTGTAATTTATGATGATGAAGAAACAATTTATGATGATGATGAAGAATCAATTTATGATGATGAAGAATCAATAGTTAGTGAAAATAAATTTAAATTATCTTTTGATAAAACATTATATGATGAAACTTAATATGATAAAACTTAATATGATTAAACTTAATATGATAAAGAAAAAAATAACTAAAGAACGTGAAATATATAATAATATAAAATAACACTCAAGTCCTTGATATTAGAATGTTTATATCTAAAATTAAAACACAAATTTTTTCTTAAATTTTCTCTAAAAAAATAAAAAAAATGGAAAATACCAAGTTTTATTGTGTCTTATGTAAAAAAAAGTTGCAAACAAAAAGAAGTTATCAATCTCATTTAAATAGTAAATTGCATTTACAAAATGTAGATCGAGTTGATGAAGGAAATATATTAAAATTAAATAGTTATAAAAACTATCTAGAAACATTGCCTACTGATATAAAAGTTAAAAAAATGTTTGATGATTATTCACATTCGGAATATAAAAAAGTTTTTAATAGTGAAGATGAGACCCTACAAACCGAAGGTTCTAGGGCTTCGCCCGTACCAGATGGAAGATATTTATTTAGAGATACTGATGAATTTAACGAAATAGATGAATTTGATGAAGCCGTACACGGGACATCAAAGATGTCTTCCAGGGCTTCGCCATTAACAAATATAAAATATTTATTTAATCAGTCTGTTCGCGGGACATCGGAGATGTCTTCCAGGGCTTCGCCCGTTGAACATAATGAAACCGATGAAACTTTTTATAATGTATTAAAAAACTTTTTCAAAATATTTAAGAATGCTTTCAAATGTTATATGAATGTAGAAGTACTTTATACAAAAAATGGACCTGATGGAATTCCTGAAGAAATAATACAAGGACATTTTACAAATTCGCAAGAAATTCATAATGTAAATGATATACAACCCATATTTGAATCGATGATACTTAAATTAGAAAATTGTATAATTGAAGCCCAGTTACGTGAATCTGGTTGGAGATTTGTTAAAATACTATCCAAGAAAATAGTAATTGATAAATATAAAAATAATACTGGTGGTAGTTATGTTCCTTTACCTTTCAGTTCACCACAAATAATCAACATAAAAAATGAAGATGATTATTGTTTTCTGTGGAGTATTATAGCACATTTACATCCTGCAGAATATCATAAAGAAAGACTAAGTCATTATAATAAAGAAGAATACATAAATGAATTTGATCTTTCTGATGGCTTAGATGAATTTCCATATGATTATAATAGGTTAAAAAAGTTTCATAAAAAGAATAAAAATTTAACAGAAGTAAATGTTTTTGAATTAAATGTGAATTATGTTTCTATTGGTAAAATTACTCCACTTTACTCAGATTCAAAAAAATTTTATTTGAATAATAAAAATTTATGTCAATCAGAAATAGTATATAGTGATAGAGGAAATTACATGCATCATAATATTTTTTACCAAGGAACTATAATATGTACTGAAAAATTTGAACTTGTTAAAACACTATCACCAATAATGATTAATCATAATAATTATAAAGGACGTAATTATAATTATGATTATGATTCCGATTATTTATCTTTATCTTTAGAATATCAACAAAAATTACAAAATTTAAATGAAAGTTTACAAAAATGTAAAACAGATTATCAACAACAAACAAAAATATTAGTACAAGAATATGACCATAAATATGAAAATATGATAGAAACGATTCAAAAATTAAATGAAGACAATAAAGAATTAAATAATGAAGAAAATGAAACCAATCAAAAAATAAATGAATCTTTAAAAAAATGTCTACAACAATATAAAGAACAATATGATAAAGAATATAGTTATCAGCTACAAATATTAAATCAAAATTTTCATCGAAATACATTTAATCTTGCAAAAGAAATTGATGAAACACATGAAATATATCAAGATAAATTTGAAAAACTAGAACAGTCAAAACAACGAGCACAAGCGAATATATTATATTATCAGGGTCATTTTATATTGTGTAAAGATATTTCTATATTTACAAAAACTTCAGATAATACAAATTTTCCTTGTCTTCAATGTATGACAAGTTTTAGAACTAAAGAAGAAATGAATAGACATTTGGAGAATTGTCAACAAAATGAAGCAGTCAGAAACACATTTCCAAAAGATGATTATTTAGAATATAATAAATGGTATTTTAAAAATAAAGTACCCTTTATTATTTATTGTGATTTTGAAGCATATAATGTTAATATGACACAAAATCGAACGGAAAGTTCCCGGGCTTCACCCGATTCTAAAAATGATAATTCTGAAAATGGTACGGGCCAAGCCCTAGAACCTTCGGTTTGTAATTATGAAAAAAGTGCAGCTGAACAAAGTAAAGAAAAATATTTATTTGAACAAAAACCATTATGTTGGGGAATGTACATTCATTCAAATTATCCTGAATTATTTAAATCAGAATATTTTCAATACTATGGTGAAGATAGTTCAGAAATGTTTACAAAGAAAGTAGGAATTACAAGGTCGCTTTTCACAATTGCTTGAAACAAATATTCCAATGATGCCATTAACAGAAAAAGAAAAATTAAATTTTATTAATGAAACAAAATGTTATTACTGTGGAAGAGAATTTACAAAAAATTATAAAAATGGCAAAGGTAGATATCTTGATAAGGTAAAAGATCATGATCATCTAAATGGATTATATAGAGGTGCAGCACATAATTCTTGTAATCTTAATGCTAATAAATTTAAATATAACTTTGTTCCTCTATATTTCTATAATGGTTCTAAATATGATTTCCATCTAGTAATGAAAGATTTATTTTCATCTGAAAAATTACAACAACAACAAATAAATGTACTATGTAAAACAGAAGAAGAATATTTTTCAATGCAATTAGGTTGCATTAGAATTTTAGATGCATTTAGATTTTTTACTCCTTATTCATTAGATGTTATGGGAAAAACTTTGAAATCTGAACAATGTAAAATATTAAATAAATATAATTTAAAACCTTTAAAAGGAATATTTCTGTATGAGTATATAGCCTGCGGCTCACAGTCGAAGACTGATATAACTGGAGATTTTAATTCTGTGAATAAAATTATGGAAGAAAAACAACTTCCTCCAATAAATAAATTTAAATCAACATTAAAACAATCAAAATTATCTGACGAAGACTATGCAGAAGCTGAAAAGAATTGGAGAGAGTTAAATTGTAAAACAATGTATGATTATACAATGAAATATCTTCAGATAGATGTATTAATACTAGCTGATCTTTTTGAAAACTTTCGTGATATGTGTTTAGAATATTACGGAATAGATCCATGTTATTGTTATTCTACACCAGGTTTAACATGGTTAGCAGGATTAAAACATACAAATGTTAAACTTAAACATTATAAAGAAAACACATATGATAAATTATTATTTTTTGAATCTGGAATTAGAGGTGGAGTTTCATCAGTTTTAGGTAATAGATATGTTAAATGTTATAATAAGAAAGTAAATCCTGATGATTATGGAATAATGAAACTTTTATCTCCAGAAGAAAGTGATCAGTTTATAAAATTGTTTAATCAAAATATAGAAGGACTTATATTAAATGAAGATAGTCAAGCAGCAGTTGATGAAATCATGAGAGAAAACTATTTGTTATATTATGATTTTAATAGCTTATATTCTTCTTGCATGATACAAGAATTACCAACAGGTGAAATGTCATGGTGTAATATTCTAGATTATCAAAAAACATATGATGGAAATTATAATCATGGTTATATATATGAAGTTGATTTAGTATACCCTGATGAAATAAAAGATAAAACAAAATATTTTCCTTTCTGTCCCGAAAACAAAATTCCCAATATAGAAGATTTTTCAGATTATCAAAAATCTATAATTCCTAAGAAATACAGACCAACAAAAAAACTTATGTTAACACAAAGCAATAAAGGAAAGTATGTTGTTGAAGGAAGAATGCTAGATTGGTATTTAGATCATGGAATGATTCTCACCAAAATACATCGAAAACTATTTTATCAAAAATCTAGGTGGTTAAAAAATTATATAGAGTTCAATATTGAAAAACGTAAAATAGCTAAAAGAAATAAAGATGATTTTGGAAACGTGTTCTTCAAATTAATGAATAATGCATTTTATGGTAAGACTTTAGAAAATGTGCGTAATAGACAAAATATTGAAATAGTTTATGATAAAGATAGGTTTCAAAATTTAACAAGGAAACCTACATATAAAAGAACTACTAGATTTAGTGATGAACTATGTGCTGTACATTTACGTCGAATTAGCGTAAAACATGATAAGTTTAATTTCATTGGATTCACTATATTAGAATTAGCTAAACTATTTATGTATAAATTTATATATGATTATTTAGCACCTGCTTATGGCAAAAACTATAAATTACACTTTACAGATACCGATTCTGTTTTCTTAGAATTAACAATACCGTGTAATTCTACACTTGATGAAAAAATAGATAAAATAAAAGATATCATTCATCCTTCTGATTTATGTAAAGTAAAAGATGAATTAGAAGGAAATGAAGATTTCATAACAGAAGCTATATTTTTAAAATCTAAATGTTACTGTTATGATACAACTAATAGTATTAAAACACATAAAACATTAAAAGGAATTTCAAAGGCATCAGTGGCTAATCAAATAACATTTCAAGATTATAAAAATGTATTATTTAATAATGAAATAAAAACAGCATGTAATTATAGACTTAATTCAAAAAAACATAACATGTATTTAAAAGAAGAACATAAATTAGCATTAGATCCATTTGATGATAAAAGAAAAATTTTACCTGATGGAATAACTACTGAACCTTTTTAATTTTCTAATTTCTAAGATAGACAAATTTGATATATACATAAAATAAAAAAATATTATAACACTATATTTGTATATTTTTATCACTCCGCGAAAATATTTTCTATAACTCTTTCATGAATTTTTTTATCAATATTAATTGTAATGAAGCCATAATCTTTTGACCAAGCATTGTTACACGATTGTTTAAATTCATCTTTATTTCTTACACATAAATCTCTTAACAAATCACTTAAGTTTCTTGCATTTATTTCAAATAGTATAAATATATTTGCATTCTTTCTAATAACACTTCCGTCTAATGAATACATACTTTGTGTTAAATAAAAAACACTACAGTTATTATGTCTACCTCTTGTGAAATAATTTCTCTGAACTGACTGATTTCTATCATTAACGCAATCATCAAAAATTACACAATGTTTCATTGTTTTATCTAGTTTACTAGGATCTTGCATATTACCACTATCATCTATTAATTGTATTTTTATATGCTTATTTTTATTAGATTCTACTAACTGATTATTTTTTGCTGCTTCTTCACACCACGAACTTATTTCTTCTTCATCTTCAGATTTTTCATATTCTTTGAATAATGAAGCAATTGCTGTTTTTGTAAGATTATTTTCAAATCCATATTTTAAAAATTGATAGACGGGTTGTTCTGCCGTTGTTGTATAAATTATAAGATTGTTATAATCCAAAAAATTTGGAGTCGTTAAAATTTTAAATAATAGATATGTTTTTCCACATCCTGATCTTCCACAAATAACTGACAAAACTTTATTAGATAAATTTGGATGATGATTAAATTTAAGTTTCTTTTTATTTAATGGAGGTAGTTCACTCATTTTTTAATAAAAAAATTTATTTTTATTTATTTTTATTTTTTGTTTCTAAAGAAGAAGAAAATTAAACTTCTCTAGCTTCGCGTGGGAGTTTATACCTCTCGAACCAAAAGATCTATCATAATCTCTTCACCTCCAAAATTTATTTCTTGTCCTTTTTCATCAGTGATTCTAATGCCAATGTTGTTAATAGTTTTTCTTGTAATAGGAAAATATATTAATGTTTGTGGAATTACATTTAATCTATAACCAATTGGTACAGTAAAAGCTGGAAAACTGAATATTAAATTTGATAATTTACCATTTATATATCCTCCTTCAATAATGTCACAATGTACAACAATTGAATTTATTTCAGTTATTTTTGGAATCTTCTCACCTAAATGATAACCTTGACTATAGGTTTGTTTATTAAATCCTAATAGCTTTGACAATGATCTATCATGATTAAAATCAACTTGATGATTTTCGTCTAAAGTAAGAGAAAATTTATTAACTGCCGGTTCAACTGCAAAATGTAATTGTTTCTTATCTTTAAATGATATATCTAAATGTCTCTTAATTTCATTTGATATTGATTCAACTTCGTAAGAACCAGGAAGAAAAGTTAGTATTTTCCATGTTTTGCCTTTATCAGTAGAATATCTAAATTGATCATTCACATCTTTGATAACGTTTTGAATAGTGTTAAATGTAGAGAAACTAGTCAATGCAATTTGATAATTTTTATTTTGTTCCAAATGTAGAATGGGTTCTAAATTACAAGTGTGTGATGAAGTAGTTGTTATAATTTTTAACGTACTAAATTTTGATGAACCCGCAAAATCTCTGTTAAATTTTCTAAATGATTATTAATTTTGTCTAAATCTGCTGAACACATTTTTTAGTTAAAATTTTAAATAAATATTTTTTATAAAAAAATTAAAAACAACAACATATTTCAGCTACGGGCGAAGCCCTAGAACATTCGGTTCGTTATACTTTTATAATCCTCTTCATTTAGAATCTTCTTTTCTAACAGTCTTTTCAATATAGCATGAATTTCATTGAAACTAGAATTATGTCCTTCTTTTATTGCAGATATTAAAATATTTAATCTATTTAGTAATTCTTGTGGATCATCTGGTAAAAATACAGTTGTTTCAGTTTTCTGTTTTTCAGATAAACCTTTTCCTACTTAAACCCCCGTTGATAATAAATTTTCTAATTGTTTATAACGTCTAAGAGATTTTACTGCACCAACGCTATCTAACATAGCTTTATATTTTATGAGATCTTCTACAGCATAATTATTTAAATCTGGTCCTCTTAAAAGATTAACAAAATTTCTATCTAAATTAAAAGGAGATTTATCTGGTGAAAAAATTAAACCTCGAAAAGGTCGTGGAAATATTTCTTTTTGACCGAGATAAAATCTAGGTATTGTTTTTCCATCTATAAATGAAATAGAATGTTCAAATTGCATAGATTTTGGTAATTTCTTATTAATGTTTGATTCTAGTAATCCATAGTCATCTAATATAGTTTTGTGCTCTGGATCTGTTATATCAATTTGTTTATCATTATTTGTACTTTCTTTTTCAAGAGTTTTAAATGGTTTCATAGTTTTTTCAAAATCAGTTTTTACTTGTTCGGTTTGCTGCATTTTTTCAAACATATCAGATTGAATACCAGCTTTTATCATTCTATGTTGAAGATGATTTTCTTTCATAATATTTCTTTGTTTTATTAACTCTTCTAATTGTTTTATTCTTTTAAAATTATCAGCTCTAATTTTATCCATTTTTAAAATATAATATTTGAATTTTGTGGTGACATTGGAATACAGCAAAAACATTTTAGTGAACAAATTATTTTTTTATTGCTTTGTTGTCTGATATCTTTTCGTTTAAAGTTTTCTCGTTTTAAGTTTTGTTTAATAAAGTTTTGTTTAATAAAGTTTTGCTTAAATTTTCGCTTAAAGTTTTTAGCTCTTCTAAAAAAATTTGTCATTTTCTTCATTAGAAATTTTAGCATCACTAGAAATTTTGCCATCCTTTTTATTTTTATCATCAACTTTTTCGGACTGTAATTGAAAGGTTTGATTTACTTCATTAGCTATTTGATCAAATTTTTCAATCTCATCTAACGTAATAACATTATCATCACATACTCTTTGAAAGTAGTAGTGTAATTTGTCATAAACTTCTTTAATATGTAAATGCTTAGTTTTTAATGATTTTCGTTTCTTAGTTATTAAAGATTTATCTAACATTGTAACAAGTGAAGTTGCAAAAACACCCGTACCTGTTAAAGCTGTAGCAACTACTGGAATTACTAAAACACCTGAAGATATAACAATTGTTAAAGCACCTAGACTTACTGTTAAGAATATACCAATTCCCTGTGTTACATTCTTAACTTTAGTCCATCTCTTTCTTAATTTTTTATAATGCTCTAATCTTAATAATAATTGAGATTCCTTATCTTTCATATACCTAACTCTATCTTTGTGTTTTTCTTTATTCATTTTTTCAATGTTAATCTTTTCAATGTCCATTAAAGTAGAACTACGTTCATATGATAACGAAGGATATATTCTTGAGGTTCCTTCCATTTCTGAAGTTCCTTCCACTTTTGTTTCTTCCATTTTTAAAGAAATATTATTAGTCACATGATATATTTTAAAAACCTGAAAGATGGATAAAATTCATGAATTTGAAATTCTCAACTTTTATGATTTTCGGTGTCCTGGAACGGTCATGATTTAAGCAAGAAAATTGTAATTCTCAAATTTTGAAATTCTCAACTTTTATGATTTTCGGTGTCCTGGAACGGTCATGATTTAAGCGAGAAAATTGTAATTCTCAAATTTGAGATTTTGAAAAATTTGAAAATTGGGTATTTTTAAAAACGCCCAAATTTGTGAATTTAGGTCTTCATAACCTGAAAAAGGGTTCAAATTCATGAATTTATGTCGTTTTTAAAAATTGCCATTTTTGAAAAAATGGTACTTTTTGAATGGACTAAATTCATGTATTTAGGTCTTAAAAACCTGAAAAAGGGTTCAAATTCATGAATTTATGTCGTTTTTAAAGATACTATTTTTTTGAATTTTATGGTGGCCTGGAACGGTCTTTTGCCCATTACTGACGACTGATAACTTACTCGAAGGGGGGCAGCAAGACTATGACCGAATACGAAGACAATGGAAGATGCAAAGAGTGTAAAATCGTGCATAATTTGGAAACTTAGGATGTTTATAAAAACATCTATGGTGGCTCCCATTTTCCAATGTGTAGAAATTGCCCGATCTTCTATGAGGACAAATGAATTGTTTCCAAAGTTGAACGATCAGACATAGGGAAGTTTTCAGTCTTTCGGTGAAAGCGTGGCGCAAAGAAGAGTGTCCTATTGTCTGAAACACACTGTGGTGATATGGCGTCGACTTGAGATGTGCCTTGGTCGCTAGACTTCGAACTCACATAAGAGCATTATCAATGCATCTCAATACAGACGGAAATAGTCAAAACTTTCAATTATTCAACAAGCTATATTTCATTCACATTGAAACCATAGGACGACATTCCCTGAAAGAACAAATAAAAGCGCTTATCTCGCATGCACTGATTTTTGTGTGGCTTTCGAGTCAGTCAGTGGACAGTAATCGGTCTGTAGAAGCTGAATGCATAAAAAATAAAATCTAAGATAAATGCAATGAATGCCCAACCTTTAAACCCATCGGACGACCCTGGTTACAATAGCCACATCCGTTCAGAAACGCTGTTAAATAATGTGCAAAGACCAAAACCATCTTTCTGACTTGATTTTGAATTTTAAAAGCAGAATCAAAGTCAATGCTGGACACGGCATTTATTTTGAAATTGCTGAATTGCTGTGGTGCAATGCTCAAGTAAAAACAATCGGCATCGGCCCGACCGGTTCCGTGCCTGGAGCAGACGTCATTGGAAGCGACCCGTCGGTGCTGGATCGACTGCTGGCGTAATCAGAACCCCATTCCGAAAGGGTCATTATCGCCTGGCCAACGTAAGGACCGAAACTGGTGCACAGGAGCCATATGGTGTATTTAAAATCCGCACCAACAATTGGGTTGGAATCTGAGTTTCGGACATCTTGAAAAATTGTGATGAAAGGCTATGAAGTTGTCTTCAACTTCAGAATCTACCTTTCACAGATAATTTCCCCATATCTCAAAATCATCAATAACGAATTTTTCCGATCTGGAATTTGCTTATCAGATTTATGAAGGTTAATCAAGATATGTCGAAAGCCCGTCTGGACATCAAAACTTAATGCAAGTCTTACCTTTGCTAATTTCACAGACCATCGAAATGTCGTGACAAAGAGAGGGGGTCATGTTCAAATATGAAAACAAAAATCCAAAATATCATTTGCCGGAAGTTTTATCATGCCATATGTCACAAATCGGGAATGAGTCTTTTGACAATGCTGAATGAATTTCGTCGTCGAGCAAATTTATTTAGATAGTCTGTGAAGTTAGCAGTAAGGATATTATCAACTTATGATGTTTTGGTGACTTTTTGATATCTTTTAGGAACATTTAGAGCTCAGAACATTGGTGATCAAATTTCAGGTCGAAGAAATTAAACACTGTATATATAATTTTTGAGATGTGGGCATATTATCTGCAAAATGTAGGGTAAATGAGGGAGTTGATGTCATCGTCTTGTATGACAAGCGATGACCGGTTTCGACTTTCGACCCATTTTCAGTTTCAATTAGACAGGAACTACACCTTTGACATGCGCTCTTGCACGACATGAAGCACTAATTCATACACGCACATCTATCTGTAAGCCTGTAAAACGATGCACTAAGTAGGCTACACAAATATCTGTCCGATGAACCATGTATGCTATGTATGTAAAATTTTTTTCAGTGCACTTTTCTATCACTTAGTCAGACAATCTTCCAGCCGCACATTCTGACCATTACATGACAACCTGGTTTAGATTACCCCAAAAAAACTCCGTTATTGAAGCCATAGCATTTTAGACCGAATTTTCACTATGCGTTAGCAAAGCGTGGCTTAATGATTTCTTATGTTATAGAACCAGTTTCCCTGTTTCCGGGAATCACTCTGATTTAATTGTAATATCAGCATCCTTTATTTATTGTGATTTTTATCAATTTCACCTTTAATGGGATAAAAACATTCAAAATATATTAAAGAGTTGGCCGGTTGTCGAAGATGAAATAGCATTTAGGCCAGACTCAAGTTTAAACCCCGGTGTCAGGTTCCAGCCGTGCGTGAGTATAGCTTCAGTAAATACACATGGAAACATTAGTGCACTGAAGCAGTAACTGAAATTGGAATTGTGACTTGGGTATAAGTGCTCAAATGATCTGATATGTATTTGTGGCATGAACAAAGTGCATCGAAGTTAATTCGCATGAAACTTATTTTTCTAGCAAGGATGTCTGCTTGATTTTATTGATCAATGCATGTCTCGACAATCTACACCCCACGCAACACATTTTCTTTACTGCTCTTTTAATTCACATTTCATATTCCGGCAAAGAATCTGAATTTGAAGGTCGTTGCATACGTGTAGAGTTGGAAGCCAAAATGACAGGAATGTTTAAGATTATCTTCACGACATTTAAGATGAAATATTGTATTCATGATGTGTCAGTGACAACCAACAATTGTTCCTGTTCAACAGCAATTGTTCCTGTTAGTGACAACCAACAACTGAGCCTGTTCGGGACATACGTGTGTGTCATTGACTACAGGCACCTGGGAATGCAAATGAAATCACAGCCTTTTCATAAGAAAGACAATATATTTTTTACATAGAAGAAAAGGGTACAAAATACTCTACTTAGATGCACTATACTGAAGATTTAACAAGCTCTCAGCATACTGAGATAGCAGTAGTGAAAACTGTGCCCTACTTGCGAGGGATAGGTACATGGATAGGTACATGTATAATTCAGTGTTATCAATAGGTACATGGATAGGTACATGTATAATTCAGTGTTATGAATAGGAACATGGATAGGTACATGTATAATTCAGTGTTATGAATAGGAACATGTATGACTTCTGTCTTACTGGATAGGTACATGTGTTTGGTAGACTGGGTTGAGTACATTGCGTTTCGGAACGTCTATGATCGAACCTGTGTGACTTGGTTCTGAGTACTTGGGTACGTACCGATAGACGTCCGTTGTTTGATTTTGAATGGGTTTGCTCAATTGCGACTATTGTGACAATTATTTTAAATGTAGCACTATTTAGATGTGAAACTTTAATGTGCAGTTATGATTTAGTTGCTCCCCAATAAGAAAACCAATTCCAGAACTATGTTTAAAGTGAAAAGACAAGAGATTTACAATGTAAGTTTAATTTAAGTATTAAAAATAAATGATGGGTACAGATCACGTCCCTCAGGCGACTCCATGATCTTTAGGAAATCATCACACCATTCATGAAATGTCTGATTGTTGCTAAAGTCATGGTCACACTCGTGTACCGGACACTTCACTGGTAGTCCACTCCGCCTTTAAAGTGCTGTCACAGTTAAAGTTTTCCACAGGGCCACTTTGCAGCCGCAACAGAGATGGACGGTCATATCCAACTGACCTCCCATAATGACTTGGCTGTCACTTTGAAAATAGAATAGAGGTTTTGAGGACATGCTTCTTGTTATGGAACGTTGAGGATAAGTACTTAACAGTTTGGAACAATGACATCCTTTATATAGTTATATATTCTTTAGGGAAGTTCGGTACCTCTCTGATTGGCTGTTAGGATTTCCTTTGTTTAAAAAGTATATAAGTCTGAGGTTTGTACCAATTCTTATCAAAGGTTCTAATCCTCACGTTTACAAGTTACAATTATTTTAAATCTACAAGTCATTATGGATCGCAAACAGGAAGCTGCAGTTGAGAACGGTACTGCTGATCGTACCACTTCGCCAGTGGAACGTACCAAGACACCTCCCCAATCTCCGATGGAGCGATCTACAACACCAAACGAGCCGGTGGTGTTCACCCAAGCCCCTGCATCGCCCGACTACTCGAGTGATGATAGTGACGTATCAATCGAGACGATGCGTCACATGAATAAGAAGTCCATGCGAACGCCACTTTATGGAAGGGTCACTGTCAAAGTGAAGAACGCGCCGAAAATGTACCACACCAAACGGGTCTTCATGCGAATGGAGCCGAACGAGCGGAACCTCACAACCGATCTCGAATTTTTGGTCATCGACCTTGACACACCACGTCGCTGTCCCTGTGCGCCCAAGAAGACCAGGATCCATGTGCAAGTGGACTTGAAAAAACTTGTACCATTTCCTTACCTTGATGACATTTAGTGTGTTTTTTAATCTCTTTATTTAATATTCATTTGTATATATGAATAGACTTGTTTTATCATTTCACAAATCGGTCTTCAATTAAGGTCTGAATGGGAAAGGGGAATAACTATCTACAATTAATGATGTTCAATAACTGAATTGAAACAAAAAATCAAATATGAAGACTTCAACTTGAAATAAATAGGAACATATAACTTTTAAAGAAACAGTTATGTTGTTAATTTTAAAATGCTTATAGCAGTCCAGGATGATATCATACATACGCTTCGCGCCCTCGAAATTTTTCGGATTATAGGGTAAATACATTTTCTCGAAAATTTATTTACCCATAGGTTCCGGGTGCCATAGATACTCTTCTTGCTTCCCTAACCCTAACCCTAACCTCAACCCTAACCCTAACCCTAACCTGAACCCTAACCCTAACCTTAACCCTAACCCTAACCCTAACCCTTAACCCTAGCCCTTAACCCTAACCCTTAACCCTAACCCTAGTATTTTAATTTGATTATTTGAATTTTGGCGCGAAATTTGAATTTTCGAAATTTAGCGCTTAATTCCAATTTTAATGTTCTATTCAAATCACACGTTTTATATCTTCAAATATGAATCATTATATGACTATTAATAATAACATGTCTATCAAAACAATATATCAGTCCATCAGTTCATATTACTTTGAATTCACTCTACTGTTTACATGTAGAAATCTTTCAACACATATGATGGCACTTCCATTTCTAGGGTTAAAAATAAACCAGCTGTTCCAATTCTTGTTTGAGTTATCAATTTTGTTTAACTGTACTAATGCGATGATGTCATGTCATAAAGTCTTTGTTCATAGTTGCTTTGTCAATTTCATATATAAAGAACTTGCACACATCAGATCTTCATTCATTTTTGAATTATTCAGTGTCCATAGCAGACGTCGTTCTTCGTTCCTCCGTTCTCCGGTTCATATTACAATTCCGAAATGAGTTTCATTGTCATGTTGTGCTACTTTATAGGATATTCGGGAGTAGGAACATTATTAAGTTCTTATAACCAAATAGCTTTAAATATAGAAGTCTGGGTTTCAGGATAGGAACACTTTATGTTACATTATTACCCATGTTTTTTTTAATTTTCTTCCTATATTAAGTCATCCAGAAGAGACATGACTGTATAAGTCTGAGTAAAAGTGCAATTGACATCCGTATTTTTACACATTGTTTCTAAATAAAAAGATGCTCAAATAAAAATTCAATGTCATCTGATAACAGATGCATGAGATTCAAATTTGTTTAATCAAGCGAATTGATTAACGGTTGAAATTTTCGAAATTTTACTTTCATTCTATTATGTTTATTTCAATTTAAAAGAAATATAAATCAGCTGCTTCCATGAAGTTCAAACTTGTTTAATTAAACAAACTTTTTAACGGTTGAAATTTTCGAAATCTCATTTTCATTCTATTATTATTTCGTAATTAAATAATGATTAATCAGCTGTTTCTAAATTTTATGTCTTTTTATGAACAAACCCTTTGAAATGAAATTAAACTTTCGAATCTCAGTTTCTATTTCATCCATAAATTTATTTCTTCTTAAGATTTGTTTAATATTAATCTAGTACTTAATAAAGCTTTGAAGGTGGTACATAAATGATTTCTCATTAAATAAGAGATTAAATTATAATAACATTTTTTTATCCTCTACAGAAATGGTTCGACATGAAAGCATCGCACGGCAACGTCTCATCTTCCATTTCTGTGAGACTTGCCAACTGCCCGTTCGACATTCGAACAAAAGCGGGCATAAGGAATGCTCTTTCCCAGAGGACTGCACCTACCTCTACTGTCTCACGTGTAAGAGGTATGAAAAGAGCGATGCAAAGGCAAATAGTGACTCCGCGAAAGCCTTCATTGCCAAGCACACCCCTTGTGCTCAACTAAATGGAAGAAAGGGGATTAACCTAACCTCCAAAGTTGAGAAGAAGAAGTTGGAGCGTCTTTTTGGAAAGGAGCGACCGACTGAAGGCGTGCTTTCCCAGTTGGATGAACCTGCTCCAAAGGATAAGCCTCAAAAGTCTCGGGTTCCTAAGAAGAGAGTTCCTAAGTCTCGGGAGTTCATCGATGAGACTTTTAGTGATTGTGAGGTGAGTGCCATCAATTCTACATGCTAGCTTCAAAGGATAACTGGCTCACAGCAGAAAAATAAAAATACTACTTCATTACGTATGAAATGATTATATGTCGTTAAACATTTCAGGATGTGCTGATGCCCCCACCGAAGAGAGCCAAGGTGTTGGTTCAGAAAAACTGTTCGCTATTTATTGACTAATTTAATTATTTCTGTAAATTAAGTAAATCACCATTGCTTAAACATTTTAGAGTGAGCTACCTCAACCGACAAAGGCTAACGAGGATATAGTGGCTGAAAAATTACGAAATGTAAGCATTCAGTTATTTATTAGTTCTCAATGTGAAATTAAACATGAATTTTTCTACTTTCAGCTGTTTCCTAGTGTTCAAAGCTGCCCAAAAATTCCGCGCTTACCTTCACCGAGGAGCAGACTACCTTCGAGTCCCGTAAGTGTCATTATATAGGTGTCAGTCAACAATAACTGAAAATGCATCAAGTATTTTTAAGAACATAGATACTTCGTCAATGAGTTGCAAACATGTCATCATATTTTTCGTTGCAGTCTACGCGATCTCTGTCGCTGAAGAAGCATCAGAGAAGCTTCTTGTCTACGCCGGCAACAACAACGTCGGTAGAGGACAATGAGGAGAAACCATACACAATTTGCGAGTCATCGGATGACTCCTCAACATCGGAGGATTCGGACTCCTCATCCGAGGATGAATCCGCTACTTCAGAGACTTCATCTCCGACGTCCTCTTCCGACGGAGATGATGATTCTGGATTACATGTAAGTATATGATTGGTTAACTGCATGTGTACAGAATTGTTTTCATCAAAATTTATTTTGAAACTCACTTGATTATCAATATATTCGTCTACAATTGATTAATTCATCTTTCAGAATGATTCGGTGATTCTTAACAAGGAGAGTGGATCCGACCAAAAAACCGCAATCCAGCAGGAGTTAAGATGAATTCACATCTGTATCTCATCAATGACAAAAATGGTAAATAGATGATAAACAATTGTTCCTTTCAATTACAGGACTCCGTGATGTTTGCGTCTCAAGAGGAGATCTCCTTCTCCAACATCCGGGCGTCTCCTAGCTGGAATGTCCGCCTACCACTGTCGCCGATGATGACATTGGCCCCATCGTCAGGAGCTCACATCCCAGTCGCAGCTCCTTCACCTCCAACACCTATCCCAGCCGCAGCTCCTTCTCCAACACCTCCTTTCCCAGCCGCAGTTCCTAAGGCTCCTCTCCCAGTGCGCGAGTACAACGTGGACCTCGACGCAACGACGGACGAGGAGGACATCGAGAGCAACCTACGGCGTTGCCAAGAGCGACTGAAACAGTTCGAGGCTCGTGAGGCTCAGTTAATGGAGGAGAACAGAGGTTTGGTTGAGTCCTTACAAAACATAACTCAATCAAACCTCCTGTTGGCCTCACAAGTGACTAATAGCCAACGTCATGATAAAGAGACCTTAGTCCACGTCGAGTGCAGCGATAACACCATCCGTAGACTAAGACTGACGCGGATGGACGATTTGGGTGGCTGCAGTGAAAGCTGCAGCCACTTGAAACTATACCACAGTGGCATCGTGAAATGCATCAAGCTATAACTTCTTTTCACTTTTGGAAAAAATAGATTACTTTTAATTTTATGTTTTCTCTTTACAACAGATCGGAACATATGGTATTGGCTGGTGATGACGCTGACGTCATTAGATGATAGATGTATATAAGGTCTTGCTAATTTCAATTCTCATCAATAATCATGGTTCTCTGTACCAAGTGTGGAAAAGTGTTCACTCTCATAGGCAATTTGCAACGTCATGAAAAATTTTGTAAGTTAGGAAAAACGTATCAATGTAGCAAGTGTCCATATAAGACGAATAGGATGGATAATCTTAAGAGGCATAAACTTGTATGCAATAGTAAACCGAATGATAGCATAACAGAGTAAAATTCGAATAATCAAAATAGATCTACTTCTAAGCCAACAACCAGCGCTTCACTTAACATACAAAACTTTATGCAATACTGCTCTCGGTGTGGCAAAACGTATAACTCTATAAGTAGATTTCGACAGCATATGAATGTACATAATACGAATAGTGAGATGAATATGCATAATAACTATGGAACTGTTACTCTCAGCGAAAGCGCACTCAATGGCCATGCACGTGTATATGATATCACGCCGACAACACCTACTTTGGACATAACATCATTCTTAGAAGGCATGCGTTCCATGTTAGGGAATTTAGTGTCTGACTTACTAAGGAGCTATCAATTGCGCGGTCGTCTGATTGCACAAATTCGTTATGTCCGTTCTAATCCTCAAGAAGAAGAAACTTTTCTCGCACACTTTACCTCATCATCCTCAAACTATATTTATGACTATGATGCTTGGTTTCAGGATCATCTAAATAGTCTAATAAATCATATTGAAGCCTTCACAAAAAAGGGTAGCAATTGGATTATAGATGATGTACAAAATATAGAGTTCAATGTAATAACAAGTCCAATACTATCAGGTGGACAATCATTTTCTCTACCAAAGAAGTTAAAAAACTCTAGAGCTGTCATTAACGTTAATTCAAATGCAAATCATTGCATCCTATATGCAGTTTTGTCAATATTTCATTATAATGAAGTACCTTATTCAAGGAATGAAGTAAAATCACATAGTAAGTGGACATCTGAGCTAAATATGGAAGGCATTTCCACACCAGTATCAATCAAAGATATTCCGAAATTTGAGAAAAATAATGATATTAAAATTAACATTCACTTTTATGAAAATGGACTCAAAGGTGTTCGTTACAATAGTAACTTTACTGGCAAGCAAACGGTTAATATTTTGCTAATTCTAAACAATGGAGCAGCACACTATTGTGGAATTCCAAAGCTGTCAAGATTGTATAGGAGAACTTTAAAAAGACATAAATACTTCTGCGAAAGATGCACTCAGTCATTCACATATAAGACAACACTAGAACGACACTTCCAGTTTTGCATTCGAGGAAAAGCACAAATAGAAAAAATGCCGACAGATCTAAAAGTACTAACAAGTAGCATGGAATATCAACTAAGTCCTCCATTAGTAATTTATGCAGATATAGAGTGCTACATTGATAATAAAATACATAAACCTGCGGCCATTGGAGCCTATCATGTCTGGCATAATGCCCTTCAATCGAAATTTGAAAACAAGTATTACCTCTTTGAGGGAGAAAATTGCATTATTAGTTTCTTGCACCACTTAGAAACTGTAGCCCAAGACTTATATGACAACCAATGTGCAATAACTAGGCAGCCAATGACACTGTCAGCGGATGAAAAAGCAAGCCATGAGAATGCAGAATGTTGCAACAAATGTAAATCGAAATTCAGCGATGAAGTCATAAAAGTTCGTGATCATGATCATATCACCGGACGATATAGGCAAACATTATGTAGGAAATGCAATCTCCGGTTAAGACTTAACAGACGGGAGCTCCCCATATTTTTCCACAATTTTAAAAATTATGATAGTCACATCGTTTGCTATAAAGCGATTGGAAGAATGAAATCTTGGAAATTAGATGTTGTAGCAGCAACTGCTGAAAAATATATAACTTTATCCGCCAGTGTCCCTGTAAATGAATACAAAGGGAAGACAGTATACTTTAAACTAAAATTCTTAGACTCATATCAATTTCTAAGTGCATCCTTGAGTGAATTAGCCAAGGGCTTGCAACCGTATGAGCATGTAGAGACATTAAGGGTAGAATTTCCACAATTAAGTGATAGTGTTTTATATCAGAAGGGAGTGTTTCCATATTCATACTTCAAAAACTTAAACACGTTGACGGAAGACTGTCTACCACCACAATTCGAATTCTATAATGATCTTACTCGTGAGCACTGTTCCGATAGTGAATATGAACACGCTAACAAGGCATGGATTGAATTTAATTGTAGCACATTTGGTGATTACATGCTGGCATATCTGAAGTTAGATGTTTTATTGTTGGCAGACATATTTGAAGTGTTTAGAGCATTGAGTCAACGTGAGGATGAAGTCGACCCTGTACATTTTGTCAGTCTCCCACATCTTGGCTTTACCTCAGCACTAAATTTCTCTTCCAATGATCCCCACACTACATACAAGATGAAAATATGTACAATCTATTTGAACGAGGAATTAGAGGGGGTATGACTTTCACCAACATTCACCGAGCGCGTGCACGCATTGAAGAATTAGGAAATAATACACATGAAAGTCGACATTTGACCTACTTAGATGTTAATAACCTTTACGGTTCTTCACTCAGTAGGAATCTACCCCACTCAAATTTCAAATGGTTGAATGAAAGTGAATTAGATAATTTTTTAAATGAAGAAAATGTTCAAAATATAGATGATGATGGTGAAATCGGCTACATTTTTGAGTTAGATTTAGAGTATCCTGCAGCCATTCATGATGACACTGCCGATTTCCCATTAGCTCCAGAAATGCAGATGATTGAAAAGAGAATTTTTTCACACTATATGAAAAATCTATATGAAAAAGTAAGACCAAACACACATTTTTCTTCTATCAAGAAACTTCTGCTCCATCAATTTGATAGGGAAAATTATGTAGTCCTCTACTCAATTTTAAAATTTTACTTGACCATGTGCATGAGAATCAAGAAGATTCATGTGGCATAAAATTCACACAAAAGCCTTGGTTAAAAACATACATTGATATGAACTCTCAAAAGAGGGCTCAATCAAGCACTGACTTCGAAAAGTCATTCTACAAATTGAAAAATAATTCTTTATATGGTAAAACAATGGAGAATGTAAGGAGAAGGAAAAAATTTAAACTAGTCAACAATGAGAAACAACTACTGAAATTGTCAAATCATCCTCTCTATGTTCAACACAAAATATTTGATGAAGATCTGGTTGGTATGGAAATGTACAAACCTTCAATAGTTTAAATAAATTAATATATGTTGGTCAAGCAGTACTTGACTATAGTAAGTTGGAAATGTATCAATTATATTACAATGATCTAAAAGGATGTCCACTGATAAATAGAACGCGGCTTTGTGGAGGTGATACCGACAGTTTCTTTCTATGTTTATATGCCTCACCATCTGTCCGTCTGGAGGATATACTTCTATACTTCGTTGAAAAGTTTGACTCCTCAAACTATGACAGTCATCACCGACTATACTGAAACACAAACAAAGCTAGATTAGGTTGTTTTAAGGATGAGTGTGCCGGAGAGTTGCTTGAGGAAATGATCTTACTAAAACCGAAAATGTATTCCATGAAATATCTAGACACTGTGAATCACAGCATCAAGCGCGCTAAAGGAATTCAGAGAGCAGCAGTTAAAAAATTGACACACAATGACTATAGGAGTGTCTATTATAGTGAGAGCGATACAATTGAAGACATGACAATTATAAATTCAAAAAATCACATAGTTTGCACTAAATCATTTAGGAAACGAGGTCTGTCCTTTTGGGAGGATAAGCGCTGTTGGCTAGATAAAAATTTATCATTACCATATGGACACTACAGCCTAGGTCTTCTCCCACCGTCGAAGAGAAGGAGATGCCTTCCTGTCACAGGTGTTGTAGAATAAATCTAAATAAAAAACAATACAATATTCCACTTGTAATAGATCTTGCGATTGCTGCATCTTCCGACATGTAGCAACACTTACTAATACATAAGTAGTCTTACTAAAATTGAAATTTCTACATCTTTCCGATATGTAGAAATGATTACTAATAAATAGGTAGTCCTAATGTGAATGGATGTGTGAAGACTTTGTACTCAATATCATTCCGATAGGTTGAGCTAATAAAATAACAAACTTTAGGCAAACATTAAACTTAAATTTGAAACATAGCTTTCGGAACATGCCTCATTACATTAGAACATGAAGTGACTTAGTGACGTTCAAAACGTTCACATAACAAATTCTAAAAGAATAGCATTTCGTCATTCAATAGCAAATAGTGTTCGAAAACATCGTGGCGTTTGCATTAGTATTGACTCATTGCCTTCACTGAAAGACTTCGCTGATCTCATTGGCAACCATAAGACTCGGATCAAGATTCCTCTCGATGACAAGGTATGGATAAAGTGTGATTCATCAGTCAAACTATACGTCTGCTCACCAAAGCGGGAAGATGTTGAATATCGATTTTTTCGTTTCAGTGACGTCACATGGGAAACCTTTACAAGGGAGATACTACCACAGATAACGTCATTCATTAAAGATGGAAGACATCAAACGGTTGGAAGTTGTAAATCGGATGTTTACTACAAAAGCAAACTCAAAACTCAATCTACAAGAGATCGAGAGGAATATACCCAACCGAAAACAATGGTTACTGATAAAACGCAAATTGAAGCCCACAACGAGCTTACATCTTGGAAGACCGTCAATGTTAACATGGAGAATTCAGAGGAAGGATAAATCTCTCACTATCCTATTCTTTCCAAATGGAACAATCCAATGTATTGGAAGGGTCATGGAGGGTGATCTCTCATATCTACACTTTGCTTTGGAACATTTACTTGGTGATTCATTATCTGATTGGAAAGTGAGGACAATGACCGTGTTATGTGAATTGCACTATCACTACGACTTCCGTAAAGTTACATCATCACATAATCTAACTTATGAAGTGGAGTTATTTCCAGCAGCTCAATTGACTAACTGGCATCCATATCATGATGATGTGTTCCATAATAGAAAGATTGTGATAACCGACATTAAAGACATAAGTGATGTGCCTCCCATCATATGTGATTTGAAAAAATGTTTCATGAAAACCAAATTGTAGATTTTGTATATATGTGAATAGATAATGAAATATGAACATGTTTTTGTTTCCCTTATAAACCCTTGTTTTGGAAAAAGAGAGCAAGTTAATGATACAACATAAAACTTTATTTCAAAACTGTTTCGACATATTTAGTAAGAATTACATCATTTTTATCACAATCTTTCGAAAATAGTTCTAAAGCACTTTTACAGTTATTTTTCAGTGGTCTCTCGTTGACAAAATAGAGTACATGGCCACCGCACATTAGAGATGTATTACTTTGAAGTGGGAACGATGTCACTTTCCTAACAGTCCAGGAGAACCTGTTCATCCATAATGCGATATCATGTAAACGAGGTTGATTAAGATAGTCAAAATATTCCGCCACTTTATAACGATTGATGTATGCAGCAATCCAATGTTTTCCGGGAAGATTGTTGGTATCCGTATTGATGATAAGCGAACAAGGATAGAAAGGAATTGAATCAGGTAAATTATCTCTAGAAAAGACATTGAGAAATATTGTCTTGGAGTAGGGATGAGCTTTCCTCATTTTCCTCAAGATTTCTATGTTGCTTAAGTTGCTCATCTCTGATAGCTGAAAGTCACGTCTCTCATTCTTGTTGTCTCAACTTTGCTATCATAGATAGCGTAAATGAGACAAGTAATTGTTTTCTTCAAAGGTGACTCAAATGATACCTGCAGTCGTAGATTTCCAGGCTTTGTAACTCCTACGCTTTCACCACCTAGATCTGCATCTGCTGTGAGGTTGTACATAATGAAGAAGTAGCCATTCTTATACATATCCATTGTAATTCCATTTGAATCATCTGTATTAAACATGTTGAGGGCGGTGAAAGTAGAACTATATTCACGTGTGAATTTGCCATCTTTGAAATAAGGCTCATATGCTTTGCAAGATACAAATTTCCCATCCTGGTAGAGTGCTAGTTTGCTAACATTAAAGTGTTGGAAATTGAATGGATTCTTTTCAAAAGCGCCAATGACTGCCTCATTTTCCACATATGTGATATACAACGCCTTTGGCATTGCAGTGGGAAAAAGATTTGGGTAAGCATGTGAGGATGATCCCGCACCAATTGTGAAGTTTGTCAACACACTGTGATTAACTGGATATATTGCATTGTTTTTCCTCAATCCTGTCGCATGCTCGTTGATGACTGACGGGTTCATTGCTACTCGCCTTACATTGAGCACGGCATTACTTATGTTGATTTGATAGTTTGTAGTTCCAAAAGCCATTAACGCGAACTCAGGATTTGCACGAATAAATTTTATTTGCATTTTAACCTGTGACAGCAGATATCTAGATTGACGAAGGAAATCAAGATAGACAGGTCCTTTCAAGTATAACTCCTTTGAATCCGCTGTTAAATCCATTCGTCTTTTTAACCCTGTATTTGAGACATCATCAAATTTCCCTTGCTGATCATCATACCACCCAGAAACTTGTAAGTGTGAATGTTTAGCTTGCTTTTGAAATTTCGTCATTGCATGTATGTATGCTCCATATGGATATGCTCGATCCCCTCCTTCAATCTGTTTGTCATTCAATATTAGATACACATCTGAGGACAGACTGGCAATAGAAAGATTTGCCAATCCCACTTTATCCTTGGATGAATCAATATTTGTACCATCAGTCTTCTTAATCTGTATACACAACTCTAAATCAATGGATTGACAGTCAATATAATCTTGAGGATTGGCAGGTATATCGAACTGAATAGGCTGTTGGTTACCATCGATGTTTGTTGTGGGGACTATGTCTACAATTGTTGAGGAGATGATGTCTGTTTGATGAGGGGAAGAATCGAAGAAACGTAAAGCCGAATTGATACTCTGCATCGTATTAGATCTATAAATATGTTGTCTTCCTTCGTTTTGACTTGTTTCTAGTCGCTGTGGAATTTCGTTTGCGCTTTCTTGTTTTCACTCGGCGTCTAGATTTAGAACGTGCTGCTCTAGTCGGCTTTGTACTTTTCCTGCGTCTTTGCTTAGTAACTCGACCGGATCCAACTTGTCTTGACTTCCTACGCTTCTTCCGAACTGTACGTCTCGTCTTTGTTAAATCATCTAATGCGTCTATGGCAGATTGCTGCGCGCGCATTTTCATAGATTCACCAATATCCTCACCTTGAAGCGCATCAGCTGCAACATTTGCACCAAAATCTAAAGCCCTGCTTCCAACACGCTTCATGATTGGTACGCCATACTTTTTGAGCGTTGGAAGAACCATACGTCTTAGTGCACCGAATATGCCTCCTCCAACTTGTCGTCTACCTCCAACAAACACGGGATAACCGCTCTGATATAATGGACTACTGTAAATGCCTGTCATTATGACCATTGAATAACTATGGAAGTCACAATAGCGTAAAGCCTTATTCTCGGGTAGGGGTACAAGGGTACCAATGTCCTTCCGCCTCCTTGTGGTGGCACCCGCCCCGTTCCTCGGATCGGGTCGAAATGGGGGACGCTTTACCGAGTGGCCGTCTGTTGGCGCGCTGCCTCCTTCGGGTTTTTGCCACGCTATTTCTCCGTTGGTCGTGGAGAAATAGTTGTCTTCTTCTGTATATATCTTTACGGCCACTTTCTTTCATCTCCCCTCCCTCGTCTACTCATTCTTCTCCTGCTCCTCATGGCAGGAATCCATCCCAATCCTGGTCCTTCACCTCGCCACCCTCCTAGGTACCCATGCGGAGTCTGTCAGAGAAGCGTTGGCTACACCGGCCGTTCTGCTCAGTGCTCGGCATGTAAACTTTGGATTCATCTTCGCTGTTCCTCTCTTACCTCCCGGGCCTTCAACGCCCTCCCCAGGCGTCACCAATGGGTCTGTCCCACCTGCTCTCCTACATACTTTCGTTTTCCTTCTCCATCCCCAGCTGTTTCTATCTCAGACCGCTCTTCCTCCCTCTCTCGCGCCCAATCCACCGTTTCCGTCTAATCCTCGGCCCCTTTGGCCTCTTCCCTGCAACCCCGCGTTGTCCTCTCTCGCCTCCCCTCTCCTCCCAACCGCTCGTCCTCAGACGCCGCTGGCCGGCCTCCTCCCTCCCGTCGCCCCGCGCCCCCTGTGCCTGTCTCCACCCCCTCGGCTGCCTCTCTCTCGTCCCTGCAGCCTCGTGTCGTCCTCTCCCGTCTCCACCTTCCGCCCACTCCTTCCCCTCCCGCTCCCAGCCCTGCCGCCGTGACTGCTGTTCCTTCTTCCATGCAGCCTCGTGTTGTTTTGTTCCGTCTCCACCTTCCGTCCTCTCCTTCCGCGCCCGCTCCCAGCCCTACCCCCGTGACTGCTGCTCCCTCTTCCCTGCAGCCTCGGGTTGTTTTCTCCCGTCTCCCTGCGTCTGCCCTCCCCCCTGTCTCCTCCTCTGTCTTCCCTCCCCCACCTCCTCCTCCTCCCGCTCCTTACCCTTCCTCAGCCTTTTCTTTGCCATGTCCTCCCTCGCCCAGCCCACCTTCACCCGTAAGTCCCCTCCGTCCTATTCGCTCTTGCCCCCGATCTTCAACCAACGAGCTCAAGATCCTTCAGTGGAACGCAAACGGAGTGCGGGCCCGCCACTTGGAGCTCACTCACTTTCTATCTTCAAATCCTTACGACATCATTCTTATCCAGGAAACGAAACTTCTCCCATCCACTACTTTTCGTATTTCTGGATATAAGTGCTACCGCCAGGATCGGACGATTCAGCCCCGCCGCGGCAGTGGGCGGCAGTGGTGGAGGCGTGATGACTCTGGTCCGGGATGGTCTTGCACATTCTCCTTGGTTCATCCCCTCGCTCGCTTCGTCTAATTCTCTTTGTGGCTTCCTTGGCATTCACGTACACCTCCGCTCCAACACTATCTCTTTACTTAATGCCTACGTCCCCCCAGCTAGCTCCACCCCT
The DNA here is from genome assembly GCA_907163375.1 of Prostheceraeus crozeri. NCBI lineage: Eukaryota > Metazoa > Platyhelminthes > Polycladida > Euryleptidae > Prostheceraeus > Prostheceraeus crozeri. The sequence continues at coordinate 118,137 of CAJQUW010008246.1, read as the reverse complement.
ACCGAGGCCCGCTCGCGCCGTACCTTCTATCCTTCCTCATTCCCCTCTTCCCCGTCCACCTTCATCTTTGGGGATCTTAATGCACACCATCCCTCCTGGGATTCTCGGGGCCATTCTAACTCTCTCGGCTCCGAAATCTACTCCTGGCCTCTAGCTTCAGATCTTGAATCACGTAATGACCCTGATACTCCTACTCTCTTGTAGCAGTCTTCTGGATGGCGTACCTCCCCAGACCTTAGTCTGGTACCTTCGTCTCTTGCTCCTAGATGTGGCTGGTCCGTCCTTCCTGATCTTGGATCTGACCACCTCCCCATCTCTATTAAGATTCCTCTCTCCCCACACCATTCTCCCAACGAGCGCAAACCCTCTTACAACTTTAAAAAGGCTCGCTGGGATGACTACAGGACTCATGTAACTTCTCATTGTCAGACTCTGACTCGTACTCTTCTCTTACTCTTACTAAAGCCGCTGCTTCTTTCACCTCTATCATCCTCGAAGCGGCAAAATCTTCAATTCCTTTCGGTCGTACCCGCCAGTCCCCGAAAGCTTGGTGGTCCGCGGAACTAGATCAGCTCGTCCATGCTCGCCGCAAGGAATTCAGACGGGCCCATCGAAGTGAAGCGGATCGTCAGGCTTATGTTTCTGCAACCCGTTCCGCCTCCAGAGCCATTGCTAAAGCGAAAGCTGATGCTTGGCAACGGACAGCGTCCAATCTTCGCCTTTCCTCCAACCCCCGTAAGGTCTTCTCCCTCCTCCGCTCAGTAGCTGGTACTCCCAAATCCTCCAGGTCTGATCCAACCTTTACCGGGTGTAACTCTGCTAAGGCTACAGCCACGCGTTACGCTTCTTTTCTCAAGAGCCACTTCTCTAGATCCCTTCCTTCTAATCGCCGTCCTGAAAGCCGCCGCTTCCTTCGTGAGCTCCGCTCCTCTACCTGTACCTGCCCATCCTTTTGCTCTCCTTTTAGCCTGTCGGAGCTCACCACAGCTATTAGTTCTCTCTCCTCGCCGACTGCAGCCGGTCCTGACCACGTCTCGTACCCTCTCCTCCAAAATCTTCCTCCTTCTGCCCTTGCTTTTCTTTTGTTTATCTTCAACCTCTCTTGGTCCACCCACTCCTTTCCTTCCGCCTGGAAATCTTCCACCATCTATCCGGTGCACAAATCTGGCAAACCCACAGACGCTCCGTCTTCGTTTCGTCCTATCTGCCTTACATCTTGTATCTCGAAACTCTTTGAGCGTCTCGTGCTAGCCCGTCTGTCTTTTCCCCTCGAATCTAAGGATCTTCTGACCCCTCTTCAGGCCGGTTTTCGCCCAGGCCGTTCTACCAAAGACCAGATAGTTCTTCTTACTCAGTCAATCTCCGATGGCTTTCACAACTCCAAGCCTTGTGCAAGGACTGTGTTAGCCACCGTTGATTTCTCTCGTGCCTTCGACTCGGTCTGGCATTCAGCTCTCTACCACAAGCTTCTGGCCTCTGGCCTGCCTCCTTGCTTTGTTCGCTGGACCCAGTCTTTCTTCTCGGACCGTCGGGCACAAGTGGCCTTTCGAAACTCTTCCAGTAACTCTTTCCGAATTCGATGGGGAGTCCCTCAAGGGTTAGTGCTCGGCCCAGTCCTCTTCAACCTCTTCATTAACGACGTTTCTTCCGTGCTCCCTCCCTCAGTCCGCTTTTGACTTTATGCGGACGATCTTGCTATTTGGGCGTCTTCTCCTCACATTCACCTCGCTAATGCCGCCGTCCAAGAAGCTCTGTCTGAGCTCGAGGCTTGGTCTTTAAAGTGGCAGCTTCCTCTAAATCCCGCTAAATGCGAAGTCTCCTTCTTCAGCACCGCCACCCGTGAAGCTTCCGTTCAGCCCTCCCTGTCTCTTTTGGGCCGCCTTCTCTCGTTCAACGCTTCCCCCAAGTTCCTCGGAGTAACTTTAGACCGAACACTTTCCTTCTTCCCCCATAGCTCTGCCCTGAGATCCACTCTTTTCCCTCGTTTAAGATCTCTCAGGGCTGTTTCATCCGCTTCTTGGGGCCCTTCCAAAGAGTCCCTTGGTTCTCTTTTTTGGTTCCCTTTGGTTGGTTGGTCTTTCCTTGCTTCTCTCTACAAGACCTTTCTTCTCCCCGTCCTCACTTATGCTTCCCCTGGGTGGTTCCCCTTCATTTACGCTAAACATCTTCAACACCTAGAAGCTACCCACCGCTCCGCGTGCCGTGCGATCACTGGCTGCTGTTTGACCACCCGTATTCCTCTTCTTTTGTTGGAAGCTGGACTTCCTCCCCTCTCCGTGACCCTCACCGCTCAGTCGCTATACTCATGTGAGCGCGCTCTTCGCCTTCCACCCTCGTTTCCCTTGTCTTCTCTAGCGACCCTTTCTGTCCCCAAGCGCGTCCGTTCCTCTTCGTGGCGCTTCTTCTGTACTTCTCATCCACTTTCTCCACCTGTTTCTTCTCCGCGTGAGCCCCTGGTTTCCTGCCCTCCCTTCCCCCCCGTGGTCCCCTCCTCTGTTCTACGTGTCCCTAGCCCTGTCCTCCCCCTGCTCCCGTTCCGACCCAGTCCCTCTTCGCACCGCTTTGGTCCGAGACCACCTTTCCTCCCTCCCCGTTGCTGACCTGACCATCTGGACTGACGGCTCCGTTATTGGACGACTCGGACCAGGTGGCTCGGGTGTTTTCATAAACTGTTCTTCATGCTCTTCCACTTTCTCTCTTTCCTTTCATGCTGGAGCGCACTGTTCAAGCTTCACAGCTGAAATGGTTGCAATCCAGCATGCTCTCTCTTGGTCCGTTTCTCATCACTCCTCGTGTCTCTTTTCCTCTCTTCTTCTCTTGTCCGACTCTCTCTCGGCTCTGATCGTGCTCTCTTCACCCCCGTCGCCCCTCTTGTCCACGTCTGTCCACTCTGTCTGGTCCTCTTTGTCGTCCCTCTGCTCTTCCTCGATCTCAGTGTCATTGCAGTGGCTTCCTGGTCACTCGAACATCAGTGGCAATGATACTGCAGATGGGCTTGCCAAAAGTGGCACTTCTCTCCCCTCTGCAGCTCCTCAGTGTCTGTCTTCTCTGAAGTCCTTCATTCGTCATTCCCTGTTCAACTCCTGGAGGGCTTCCGTTCGTTCGTCTTTGATTTCTTCATAAGTCCCTAGCGCAGCAACTGAGGAGCTGTCCCTCCCTCGCGCTGTCCGTTGTGAGCTCTCACGTCTTCTTCTCAACTCCCATGTTCACAGGATTGGCAGGTCCACTTCTCCTGACGGCCCTGTTTGTGGTGTAAACCACGATGTACCCCCACTTACTGTGCTCTTGTCCCTCCCTCTCTTCTACCCGAGCAACTATCTTCGGGTCCTCGGGCTCTGTTTTTGATCTTTGGCATCGCCCGTGGGGGGTTGCCCGCCTCCTCGGTCTCCGTGCCGTTCCGCCACGCCCCTATCCGCGGGACGGGGTCGGGTAAACCAGCCAGCCAGCCAGCCTTATTCTCGTGACCTAATAGGTAGGATCAAAACAGCAACACCACCACAGAACGGTACTACTTCTCCTGCGTCATCATGAATTGATATGTCAGTTCTATTGATGTAATTTCGGCTGATTGGTAGATACATTGTGTTAAAAAATTCTCGATTGATTAGTTGCTTCCTTACGGATGAGAGAGGAAATGTGCGCAGAAGTGGGGCCTCAATGTCGCCAACCCTTGTATATTCAATAATGTTACAATAGACGTATAAGTTACTTATATACCGCTCTAGTGATGGGGCTGTATCGCCTATTGATGTGCCTTCATAAATAGTTGATTTTGAGAATCCCAATGTGGTTGTTAACAAGCTATCGAACTTGACAAAATAGTCCTTCCCTACCTTTAGAACCATGCGCTTTTTATGTGGCTCATAGGAAAAGAAATATTCATCTGCGTCGAGGTAATCTACACCAAACTCATTTAAATTTGTACACAATTCAGATGGTGTTTTCAAGCTTTCAATGTTCAAATTAACTCTTTTTACAAGTTCACTGGAAGTAGACAAATCATCACCCAATATGTCTTCGCTGTATACGTGGATATCCCATGAAACATTTGTTGATGTTTTGAGTTTAGACGAGGACAATTGAACCTTGAATGCATCATTTATTTCTGTCAACCAAGGTGCGCTTTCAAGGCCCTTAAACATCCCAGTCATTTCAGATCCGAATTCAATAACAGCGGAATCAGACTTTTCCAATGGTGTCTTTTTAGTAAAAACAAGAAATTCTGCCTCCGTTTCAACAGTAAATAAAGTTACTTTCTCTTTCTTATATTCACAAGTCATTAACGTTTCTGGCACTGATCCTTGAAACTTTCTTGCAAAGTCTTCAACACTTCTAATGACCTCAAATTGATTTTTTACTCGGATGCTCCTTTTTTGTAATGCATACAATGGCACAATTCTACATTGAAAATCAGTGACTTTCCTCTCCGAATTCCACCCAATACCTTGATGAGAAAGTTTTTCTGGAATACCCAACAGTATGACTCGAATCCTTACCTAATACAGGAAGAACATGCTTCCCTTCCTTCATCAATTTTGTTGACCCCTTTATGACTGGTTTGTAGAATTTATTCAAAGTCAGCTTGAGGATATCATTTATTCGTTCAAACATTCTACCGATTTCCTTTTCTGTATCTTGCAAGCTCATTGTGGGAACCTTAGAATCAAAAGTTGACGTTGCAAATGCCTTTTGAATTTTAATCATGTTTTGGACAGATGGTTAAGATGTTGAAAAAGGATGTAAAGTTAGATGATGAAAAGCCCATGTACCATGTAGACTATTTTGAAATATGCGAAAGCAATCATCCTTCTCTCGTACTTCTTTATGTAATTCAAAATAGTTGTTCTTTAGCAAACTGATATCGTTGTAATCAGTAATTTCAGTTAGAGCAACTTCATGGGGTCCATGCAGAGTAATTGGATTAGCGAATTCAACGGAGTATAGAGATGGTTTGTTACTTGGGAATATCTTGGGGTTGCTATTGCTTGGAAGAATGATGTTGAAGTTAGTAGACATGTTAAACTCATATATGGAAGAAGTCACATGCTATATTAGCTTAAAAGTTACGGGTGTCTCCCACCTCCACATTTTGTAGATCCTGGTGCGTTATCCAACTATTGAATGAATCAGGATATCTTTTCCATTTAACTAGATATTTCCTTTGATTGCCATGACCTTTCCTCCTAATTATTTTGTCAATCATATACACCTCTTCACTTCTGTCTACTACTTGCAATTCATAAGAGTAAAATTTTCCTTCAATTGGATTGCCATGGCAATCTATTAATTTATACATGGTGGGTCTAAATTTTGTATTTACTTCATCTACAAAAATCTCTTCTTCAGTCCAATTAGGTAGATACCCCTTCTCAAATGTAGACTTAACCTTTGAAATCCGAACTCTATCACCAACATTAATTTTCTTTTAATTGGAGATGTTTTTCGCTTTCTTATCATACAATCGAAGCCATACATCCATCGCATTATCTTGGGTAACATCAACTGGTTTCATCTTAATGATTCGATGGTAGCTTTCATTGTAATTCTTAACAAATTTCTGCAGCTCACCTACCCAAACATGTGTATTTCTTGCAGTGAAATGGCGCCATATTTTTGTCTTCAGTGTGCGATTGAACCTCTCAACCATGGCAGCTTTATAAGCACTTTTGACACTAAACAATTCCACATTATGACTTTTAGCGAGACTTCGAACATGAGAGTTTTCGAATTCCTTCCCTTGATCGGTCTGTGTTCTTTGCGGAACACGCCCCTCATCGAAAATGCTCTGAAAAGCCGCTTCAACTTCTGGTCCTCGTTTAGATTTCAGCGCACGTGCCCAAGCATAGCGAGATAAAATATCTATTACGGTTAAGATGTATTTATAGCCATCATTGTACTGTGATATCTGTTGCATGTCAGCCAAGTCCGCTTGCCATTGACTATCTATATTGTTAACAACATATTTTCTCGTTGGAAACCGCTTTCTCGCATTTTTGTGAAGAGTGTAAGTCGGTCGACTCCTTAACCACTTCTTGACTTTCTCTATTCCCGCACCTGCTGCACGGGCTAGAACCTCCGGACGACTGAAACTTGCGGGTGATTTAAGTCGTAATAAATCTTTCTGAGTTTCACTGCTGTCCTCATCGTCTTTGTTCTGATTTGCACGCGTGTTACTCGCACACCAAATGCTAACGCAATTGATATCAACCTCTATGCCCTCTTCTCCTTTACCTTCGAGCGCAGATTTCAAACAACAGCAAAATGTTTGTAACGACATGATATGAGAGAGGCAAGGCTTAATTCATATTTGCTTAATATTTACTATACTCCTTCCCAACACGCATTGAGCGCCTAGCAGCTCTTTTTGGTTTCAGATCATCGGGATCATGAAGCTCTCGCTTGACCGCCATCGTGGGTGTTTTACTTTTTAATCCATCTTGTAAGTGACCCTTATCTAACTCATTCACAGTCGGTCCTCCAATAATATTGTGAGGTACATTTTGATCAGATAAAATTTCTGAAAATATGTCCACCTTGTGGTGCACCTAGTTTTCGCCTTACATCTCTGACAGCATATTGTAGAAGGTCATCTATGTGACTATTTCTAATAACATCACCAGTTGTTTCATCTATTATCTCCCCTCTCTCATTGAACTTCACATGTGGATCAATGAAGTCAAATAATCGCTCAGCGCGCACACGATATGGTCGAGGTGTTGACAAGGTCATAAATCGTCGCAACTTGTCACGAATCTGTCGCCTCTCATCAATGTTTTCAGCTGCTAACTGCATTCGTCGATAGGGATCCTTAATCTTCTGAATTTCCATATCCTTTTGTGTTAGTTCCTTAAGTTGATTCGTAATAGGTTGATCTATATTTTTGACTTCCTGTGCACTTTGTAATGTAGTCAATTGTACATACTCCTCTTGAGGAATGACTACCATCTTTGAATACGACATGTTTGAAAATAATAAGGCAACAAAGTACATTGCTTAAAACTAACTGTGAACCGAGAAAACTGTCATTGGTTCAGCGGAATTAGGTATGATATTTGTTCAAAATCGAAGTCGTTCCGGACATTCCTGGGTTAGATCAATAAATAGATAGCCATGTGGTTTCTTTGTTACATCTTCATATATTTTTGAAAGTACTTTAGGTTGTTGAGGTAATATCTGTCTACTGAGATGATGTATCTGACTGCTATCTCTTGGATTTTTAAATATTGCCAAATAATGTGTATTCAAACTTCTAGTTCTTTGCTCTTTCCCTCCATCGAAGATGTTTTGGGTGATGTAGATAATAAAAGCTTCCCTATGATGTGCAGTTTGAATGAACATTTCAGTTACATCCTTTGAAGATTTGCTTTCACGTAATAGATCATCTAATACTAATAAGTCACCTGCTTTGATATCCTCAGTTAATGGCAACCCTTGCTTCACCTCATAACCTTTCTGGCGAAGTGCAGAATGTAGTTGTGGTTGAAATATTCCATGATACCATTTGACTCTCTTAATTTCCTTGTTAAACATTTCATTTCTATATTGTAGCAATTGAGTTACAAATGTAGCTTTACCGGACTGACTTGGTCCAGCGACACACATTGTGCGATCAGTGAATAGACGAAAATCTGTCATCTTATAATTCCATTAACATTAAACTCATCATCTCGCTAATTTTGCTTAGAACAACAAAACAGACACATGTTCCAGATCACGTTTATTTACATTCAGAATCGAAACTTTCAAGTTACATTTAAAAATTGAAACATTTACAAATTAAAACATTTGTGTTTCCTCATCACAATTAGGATTATAGAAAGTTTTTAAGTCAGCATCTTGGCGCTTCAACTTCAATTTAGGATTCCCATCTTCAGATTTCCGCCCTCGCTTTTTGCTCTCTTCCTTCCCATCACTTGAAGCAGTCTTATCAATGTTAATTAAGCATTTGTCAATTAGCAGTGGTTCATAGACTAGTTGAAGAACCTTCATTTGTAAAGATGCGACTTTACCAGGCGAACCATGTGAGCCAATATAAAGTCCGGTAACGTGCACTAAGCCCATATAGCGACCCCGTTTGAGATCCTCACATTCCATCGCGTTTGTAAAGAGATCGAATGCTTGAAAATGATCCGATAGTTTTAAAAACAGTGTATCGAATTCCGGCAATTCCTTGTAACCAACTCCTTCCTCTAATGCCTTTCTCCAATGAGTGGGAGCACTTTCAGGCAGCTCAACACATTCTTTCGTGAAAGAATCAATAGTTTTAAGAATCACCTGTTGCCATTTTGGAAAAGTCACTCGCATTTGTCTCATATTGCTATACCCTGATGTAGACATACCATTACTGTGGAAGAATGGAACTTGAAGATAAAAGCCATCATCACCACAATTCAAGGTTTGAAAGTAGAATGTATTTCCAATCCCTTGCACCTTTCGTGTCGGACGAAGCTTCAAGAGATCTTGCTCAAAAGCGTCACTTTCCTCTCTGATTGTATACATTTTCTGAGTCATGTTTCAACAAGTACTAATTCGGAGCTTTCAACCAGCGCAAATGAATTGTCACTTGAAAGTGATAAAATATCATTAAATCGTCTTCCTTATATACACCTATATATGACTCATCAATCAAAGTGATGACGTGTCACTTTATGATTCGTTAACGTTATATTAACATTGCAGCAGTTGCTGCAATCCTTCCAAGCGGACTATTGATTACACCATTAATACTGTTTCCAATATCATTTAACATACTTAGAAACCCACCACCACCGCGCTGAATTAAGTTTCGCCTTTTCTTATCACTACTCCTTGGATTTGAAAACTTTTTTATGCTATTCAAAGAGCCAGCATTCAATAGAGGCTTGTAAATAGGTAGACATTTGTGCATTGCAAAAGCTAAATCACGAATGAAATCATCACTTGAATTTTGAATCAATTTACACTTCTTCTTATTATCATGTATCCTGTTTAACTTTCGCAACGCCTTTTTAAACTGACTTGAAGGTTTGAAGGACCGTCTCGATTGACGAGAAGATGCCTTCCGTTTTACAGACATTTTTATTCTAATATGGAAATAGATAATACAATTACAATTTTTGCCTAGTACTTACAACATTATACACAAAAGTTTACAAGCATTCATATATCACGCAGAGTTTGTTGCTGGTACTTATAAAATTACACAAAACACTTAAGAAGTTGTAGAGGGAAACTGATACACACTCACATCGGCTAGAGTCTGATTTGTAGCAGTTATGAGCTGCTCAATGTCTTTCATTAGATGTTTTGAAATTGGACAGCACATACAGCAGGGCTTTGAATGGAAAGTCTTTAGTATATTGGCATAGTATGCCCGCAAACTGATTACCTCAGAATGTCCTTGAGCAGCCACATTGATGCCTACTGATGGCGGTCCACTGAATAAGTCCAATTTACATTTGTCACCCTTCTCGTCAAAGTAGCTGGAGGTGATAATGTCATGGAGACATGTGTTGTGTTTCCGTTGGATACTGCTGCACCAACAGCGAGAGTATTCCGGTACAATCTTAGTTTGAGCTAGTGGGCGAAATACTTCATTGAGCCAAAATCTTGCAACTCGCGTAAGAGCGTTGTTCACGACTCTCATTAACATTCTCTGCACCACAACGTCCTCTCCGCAGCGGAAATACTTCACTATTTCCTCCATCAGATCCACCAAATCCGCTTTATAGCCAGTTATATTCACGGCAGAATAAAATATATTGCCGGTGAAGAGTTGACTTCGGTAAATTATTGAAATGGGAATGTTGGTAGTGAACGACATGCTGATTGACATTGTATTAGCCTCAAATTATGCTTGAAATAGAACGGTACAATGTCCTCCTTATATAGAAAAGCCACACAAAGACACAATAGTGACCAATCACAGACGTGCATGATGACTCATCATGCACGATATACAGTGACTGTTGAAGATATTTCTTGATCACAAAAGGGACAAGATGAAGTTTCAAAGGGTACATAACATGTAGAACACATAACGCTATGAGAACATGGTAAAAAGAGAAGGGATCGTTCCTGTTTAAAACATTTAACGCAGTTCCGTTCACATAATAATTTAAATGTCTCTTCTTCTAATTTCCTTCTGAAGTCACTTTTATTGGGAGAACTTTTTATTAAAACACTGTCAAATGTCTCCTTCTTTCCATATCGTTCCAATTTGATCCTCCTAATTTCACTATCATTGCAGTGTAGCATGGAGAAATCCTCTATCCACCTACGATCCAAATTGTGATTCATAGCGCATGCTCATCTAGATCCATTAGTCGATCAACTAAATCACCAGCGTTGATATTTTCACTGAGATTTGTTACAGTTTCTATAGCTTTGAACGAATATCCAAGGTCTCTTGCGACAACCCAGGACGTTAGGATACTAGTCATCATTATGTATGTCATCAAACAACTATCTCATATTTATAGCATAGTTTGTCTACGTAAAAGGAAAATCAATGTGTCATCTTGATTACAATGGTTGCAATAGTCACAATAGTCGCAATTGAGCAAACCCATTCAAAATCAAACAACGGACGTCTATCGGTACGTACCCAAGTACTCAGAACCAAGTCACACAAGTTCGATCATAGACGTTCCGAAACGCAATGTACTCAACCAAGTCTACCAAACACATGTACCTATCCAGTAAGACAGAAGTCATACATGTTCCTATTCATAACACTGAATTATACATGTACCTATCCATGTTCCTATTCATAACACTGAATTATACATGTACCTATCCATGTACCTATTGATAACACTGAATTATATATGTACCTATCCATGTACCTATCCCTCGAAAGTAGGGCACAGTTCTCACTACTGATAGCTTACTATATAACACATGACTGGACAAAATTAAACTCCCGCTTTTCGAACTCCTACAACAAATATTTACCTCACACAAACAACTCCCCATGAAGCACAAATCCAATTAGAGAGTGCAGGATTTCATTGTTTTCCTTAGGAGATCACATAAGCAATCATTGAACTCCACAGAAAATATTGCAGCATTAACAGTGAATTTAAGTATTCGTCATGGAGATATTAGGCAAGATGTGCCCTCCGTGAATGTTGCTATTATAAGAAGTTTAGGTGCTCGTTTGATTTCATGAAAACGAAAAATGTTGATGCATCTGTGATACAGCGCAGACAATTGGTAGAAGTGCCGTATAGCTGATTGAATAATCATGCAAAGGAACACAAAAGATCATATCGTGAGCAGTGTGGAAATGTCTCTTTCCTCAATTTGACAATCGGTATACAGTAATTCACATACACCAAGGATTTTTGATAGTGTGTTGATAGGGCTGAATCTTGTGATCAACTGGATGAGTATATAGTTTAACTATGATTGCAAGAAACACCACAGACATATTTTCTTGCAATGCGCACTATTCTGTGGGAGGCCATTGAAATAAAATCATCCGGAGTTGGCTTGTGGTAGGCACTGCCGCCACATTAGACCGCACTTTTATGGTGCCTGTGCCAACTCGCAACCGACTTGGCCAAATTCTAATTTTGAGTGAGTAGAGCTTGATATTTATCATTCACATGTACATTAACTTCATTTTTTACTACTTCTAATCAATTTCTTCCATTTTCAAAAATCGACTCACTGCCAACCCGCAGCCGTTGGATTGCCGTAGGCCCTACTACTATTTTTCCATTGGGTAGGGCCTACACATAAAATCATACACACAAAATGAATAATATACATGTACTTTTTGTGAAGGAACTACATGTACATTGTACACATAACCTAAATATGTCGGTGAAACATATGTGTACCGGTATATAGGCTATATCATCTGTATTCTGTATCATGTGTAGGCCTATATGCATGTATCATGTATATCATGTGTAAATCATGTATACGTGTATCATATGCATATCATTCATCTCCTATCATCTATATATTTGGATTTGATCTAGATAAATAACCTAAATGTAACTTCTATCAGACTTTTTACGGATCACATTTTTCTAGTATAGATGATACTTAAACTATAGCTATACGGCTAGTATACATATTTCACAGGCTGTTATTATTGAATTCTACTTTTATTTCTATATTTATACACGTATGTTAAATCTAGGTACATTCGGCTTTACATAGTGGTCCTACAGAACTTGTTTTGTACATAATCAACATTGAAATTGTCTTTCATAAAATTACTTTTCTCATAAACATATATCATACTATTCTATATTGGCAAACACATCGTCAAAGAATAGATTACATATTGATATCTGACAAATTGTTGTACCACACGTGACTGTATGTACGTGTAGCTATTGAATCCGTCCTTAGTCATTTTATGTTAATGCTCGTAACTTAAATTTGCCGTGGTCACTTCTTTTTTAGTGACAGCGGAGAATGAGTAACGAAGGCACCATACGGGCACGACTGAGGCCAAGTCGAAATGGCGTTGCTACATTTCAGACCGTATTCCAACGAACCACAGTGGTCATACCGGATGGACATATTTCCGAAGATGAAGATGTTACAGGATCTGATGAAAACGATGATGAGGTAGACTTACTAACTCTAAATGATCAAATTGATCAAGCAGACATTGAACATGATCAATCTCAAATTATAAATTCTGATCGCCAAGAACAACCAGAAACCTCAGAAACCAATGAGTTCTCATTTCGTTGGCGAAGAAGAGCCCCTCTTGCACAAATGACGGACTTCACTGATTCTTTAACGGTACCTGATGCCATTCGCACACCGCTACAATATTTTAAGAATTTCTTTGATGACGACCTATTAGGCCGAATAGTATCTGAGAGTAACATCTACAGCTTCCAGGAAACAGGCGGTGGTCAAGTTTTAAACCTTACAAAATCAGAACTAGAAAAGTATCTAGATATACTTATAAAAATGGCAATTATATGACTACCGCAGTATCGTATGTATTGGTCTGCTGAAAACAGAATTCCTGCTATTGCGGACACTATGAGCATTAATCGATTTGATCAGATCAAACGATTCATACATTTCAATAACAATTTGATGATGCCCACTAGACAGGACCCAAACTTCGATAGACTTTACAAAATTCGCCCTCTTCTTGATTCAGCTGTCGATAAGTGTCGTCAATTGGAGCAAGAAGAAAATCAATCATTGGATGAGACAATTATTCCCACTAAAGCACGAACTTCTTCCAATTAAGCCACACAAGTGGGGCATTAAAGCTTGGAATAGAGCCGGTGTCTCTGGCATCGTGTATGATTTTGAAATATATGAAGGTAAAACAAAAGAGACTGATGGAAAAATTGATAATGTTGTCCGTCGCATGACAGTAGTAACCCCGTGGCAGACGCAAGGACAAAATGTGAAATGCTGAGTCATCATGCTGACTCAGCCCCCCCTGTCAGGAAGTGTGAGGGAGAGGGTCAAGGATGTGTTGGGAGGAATGGGTCCGTGAGGAGGAAACAGGTCCCTCCCCCCTCTGGAAGGAAGGAGTTTTCCAGCAAGGGTTGGGAAGGAAGGTGATAGGAATGTGGGAGGGCTAGAGTGTGGAAAGGGTGGGTGTTGGTGGTTTTGGGATGAGAAAAGTTGGAAAATCGTCAGGAAGGAGGGTTCGGATGTGAAAGTGGAGTTCAGATTTGGAATCTACATGAAATTTTGGTTGGGGGAGGAAGGCAGGGAGGAGCAGCAAGGGGTAGAATCTCTGAAAACGGTAGAGTTGGAAAAAGGCGGGTTTTGGTGGTTTTGGGACGAGAAAGTCCATGTTTCGGGCAGAAGGAGTGCTCGGATGGGAAAACGGAGGCCAGATTCGGACTCTATGTGAAATTTTGGGTTAGGAAGGATGTTTCCAGCGACATTGGAGAGAAACAGTTTTGAAGACGTCCCCCCCCTTCTGCCAAACTTCCAACTTTGGTTGTAGACATCGTAGAAAATCGTGTGATACCTCATTTGAAAGCTGAGAATGAGAAAAATGCAGTGGAAAGATCAGTTTGGACTAATTTTCGTGGGTTTAGGGAGGAAAACGGCAGGAAAACGTCAGAGTTGAAAAAGTCAGGTTTTGGAGGTTTTGGGATGAGAAAAGTCGTTTTTCGGGCAGAATGAGGTCTCGGATGGGAAAACGGAGACCAGATTCGGACTCTACGTGAAATTTAGGGTTATGAAGGATGTTTCCAGCGACATCGGAGAGAAAAAGTTTTGAGAACGTCCCCCCCCCTATTCCTACTGAACTATTACAGTTGTGGCCAGAAAAGAAAACTTCTTATTATAAACCATTGTATCGCGGCACTCGCTGCTATATTTTACAAAGCAAGTATTGTAAAGTCACTTCAGGAGTGACAGTTGAACAATCAGTTGAAACAGAATTGTCATCGTTACGTGCAGGCTTTTATTCCTTTCATATTGAGGTGCCTGCTGTTTATGTGGGACCTCATCAATCTGATGGTAATTTGATTTCTCTCAATTTGCGCATTGCTCAAATTCATCATCAACCTGAGTTAACAGGACTTGATCACATTGAGAAAGTCATTGATTCTTGTGTCAAAGAGTGTCAAGAGCCTGTCACTAAACCTAAACGTCGTCGCGCATCAAAGAAAGATGGTGCTACCACCAAAGACAAATCTTAAGTATTGTAATCAGTTAGTATGTAGTGAATGTGGAAATCGCGGCCTTGTGCGTTATGTTCAAATAAAACATTGTCATCATGTTGTATGTATCTTTTGTTATGTAAAGGACAGACATCCTTGTAAAGTTCCTGCTCAATGTATTATTTTGTAATGAAGTCTTTTTGATATTGTAGGTTGTCATCTTCATAGACAGTGAGGGAACACCCATGCAGGAATTGAGTGCTATTGCAATGAGAAAAAGTGATCAAATTGTTGTTAGTGTATATCATAGATTTGCCTACTGTCCTCCACACAAAGACGAATGGTCACGGCGTCATGTGCATGGACTTGATCCTTCTATTTTGATTCATATTGGATTTGTAAATGAAACGTATTTGATAAGTGATTTCAAACGGTGGTTGTCAGGTTTTCATATTGTTAAAATATTAGGAAATGATTCTGAACGAGAAGCAACAACACTTCAGTTGCACATTGATAATTTATATTTACCATGTTGGGTAGATCGTGTAAGACAAGACTATCATATGCATTGTGATCAAAAGAAGTTTAGAGATGAAATGATTTTTGACATGGCTATATGTTTCGGTGAGAGACATCACCTTTACAGACCACCATCCCATTGTAATACTAGAAATAAAGCTACCTACATTGCAAAACTCTCTTCACGCTGACATTGTAGTCTCTATGACGTTTATGAACTGTATCTATATTATTGTCAACAGCATGGGTCTATGTAAAACATGTTTTTGCTCCTTGTGAATGAATGATGATCATTTTATGAAGTGTATTCTTAACTTGTGAATTTTGTCTGGTGTTGAATAAACTTGCAGTGGAACATGATTGTTATTTCTGTTTTATTCATAGTGGAAGTCATTGAAGCAATGTGAAATCTATAGTTACAACGTTTATGATGGCGCATCGTACCTTAAGTAACCACATGTGTCATTTGACACTTGATCAACAAGGATTCGATGGATTTTTACAAGATTGGAAACTTACATTTAAAATGAAGATGAATGATATGAAAGTAGTGCTCACTGAAAGCCTTCCTCTCTTCAAAAGATTGATGGAGAGTTTACAACCTCAAGATGTAAAGGGTAGACTCGTTGCTTATATAGAGTTGAAAGATTTACAAAAACCACTTCGTTTTGGATCTTATTGCACAGAATGGATTACTCTTAGTGATCAATTTTAAGGTCGTCATATGGAGAAAATTATGGAGAGAATAGAAGAGA
This sequence comes from Prostheceraeus crozeri, assembly GCA_907163375.1. Taxonomy (NCBI): domain Eukaryota; kingdom Metazoa; phylum Platyhelminthes; order Polycladida; family Euryleptidae; genus Prostheceraeus; species Prostheceraeus crozeri. The sequence goes on along the minus strand of CAJQUW010008246.1, from coordinate 102,263 downwards.
CGTTGGAAGGAAATGCATACGTTGTTAAACATATCATGATTCAACGTAGTGTGTTTACATCCACGGCTTTGTTTGATGCTCGACACATTGTGTAGATGCAATAAAGATTTCTTTTCACTGAGTATTTTGTAATGGTGTATAGAACAACATGAGTCATTGCGCTTTGTGCATTACTATCAGGCTCTTTGTTAGATAAATGAATACGCCTTTGTTCGAGAAAAGGGGCGTGTCACAACATGAGTCATTGCGCTTTGTGCATTACTATCAGTCTCTTTGTTAGACAAATGGATGCGTCTTTGTTCGCTAGAAGGGGTGTGTCACTAAAGTCTTTGTGAGGACTAGAACGACTTTGTGTATAAATAGGGAAGGTTTCCACCCACGCAGTCAAAAGTTCACGTGTGATAACTCTTTGTCACATAGCAAAGACAGGGAAAACGAGAAAATGGAAACGCATGTGATTGGAGCTAGGTCTGCTTATAAAACGGACGACTGAGAGCATGGCAATCATTTCCGTCCTTGCGCTAACCATGCAGTTGCTCGAAGCCATCAACTCCTCTGCTCTCGAACTGGGTACACTGAACTCCCTTACTTTAGCATCGGGTAAAAATGCTTTCAATCAAAAGATAAGTCATCATGGAGAAGCCGTAACCATAAAAACTCCAAGTCAACGGATAGATTATCTAAAGATTATGTCAACAAAGTATGGACTGGCCGTGTGTGTGCCGTTAGACTATTGGACACGGTTACAATTCAATACTCTTGAAACATTCCTGAAAGAAAATCTCACCATTCCCAAAGAAATTGTTCGACACAATGGGAAGCGGCCACAAGTTCCCATCATGGAAAGAAGATACATGTATGTGCATATGGATAGACACTGTCTCATCATCCATGAAAAGGAGGGCAGCGAATTCGGCTTACTCAATTGCAAACCACTCCCCATTTTGGGAAAAGGATTCTACTCCTTCGAAATTAAAATTCAAACCATCTACATGGGTTCGCGCGGGGACGGAGGGTTCTTTACGTTGAATCCCTATCTTGTCTCCATCACCTTTAAAAATGATGTCCATGTTGATGATGATCAACTACAGTAACACTCTCCACACACTTAGAACGCACCATCGGTCTTTATGAGACCACGGCCTAACGGCCACCGTATCAAGAAAGAAAATGTACACTCACCATGCCACACATGAACATGACTCTCTCTCCTTCTTTCTTAGGCATACCCTTCTTCACTCAAGTTTTAATCATGTGGAAATTATCAGCATGTCTCCATGTATCATGGAAACTTCAGTGTGTTACATTTCATGATGCGAAACGTCAACTTCAGATAACTCTAGAACGCTTTCATCTACGAAGGTTGAATCGCGCTATCCTATCCAACTCTTGTCGTGTCATTAACGTAGGAGACGGCATTGTATTTATTCTCATTCAAGAGATGATTCTACATAATGATCACTGCTACATTGTGATTCCAAAACCCTCATTGGAAAAGTATAAAAGAGAAGTTCACTCAACCCTCATGTCATTTGTGAGTCCCCCCTGTCGCCCCTCTTGTCGGTGAAAAGGTCATCAACAAGGTTCTTCGCTTTATGATGAGTCAGCGCTATTTATAGACATGAAATGATTTCCACACACTTGTCGGTGAAAAGGTCACGCTGTCTGACGTGAGGCGCCATCGCTTTGTCTGATAAATAACGCCCACACACACACACACACACATGTCGGTGAAAAGGTTGAACAAGACTGATTAGATTCTTATCTATCTGACTGGCGCCTTACCCCTTCATGAGTCAGAGCTATTTATAGACATGAGTCAGCAAAGTGGTTGATGTTTCCTAAGCGGAAGAAATTGCCATGATATCACATGCGTTGGTGAGGATGTTAACTTACAAACTCAAACATGGTTTTGACTTTATTTTATACTTTACGTATATCGCAAATAGTGAAATACTTATGACTTCATTTTATATTTCACCTATCTTACAAACTGTACAAACAGTGAAATGATTTTAACATTAATTCAAACTTTACAATCATCAACTTTATTTCTAACTTTACAAACGTCAACTTTATTTCTAACTTTACAAACTCTGACATGGTTGTCACTTCATTTATATTTCACCTATCTTACAAACAGTGATATGGTGATAACTTTATTTCTAACTTTACAATCATCAACTTTATTTCTAACTTTACAATCATCAACTTTATTTCTAACTTTACAAACAGTGAAATGATTCTAACTTCATTTACATTTCACCTATCGTACAAACAGTGATATGGTTATAACTTATTTTATACTTTACCTATCTTGCAAACAGTGAGATGATTTTAGCATTAATTCAAACTTTACAATCATCAGCTTTATTTCTAATTTTACAAACGTCAACTTTATTTCTAATTTTACAAACAGTGAAGTGATTGTAACTTCATCTACATTTCACCTATCTTACAAACAATGATATGGTTATAATTTATTTTATACTTTACCTATCTTGCAAACAGTGAGATGATTCTAACATTAATTCAAACTTTACATTCATCAACTTTATTTCTAACTTTACAAACGTCAACTTTATTTCTAACTTTACAATCAACAACTTTATTTCTAACTTTACAAACAGTGAAGTGATTCTGACTTCATTTTATATTTCAACCATCTTACAAACAGCGACATGGGTATAACTTTATTTCTAACTTTACAAACAGTGAAGTGATTCTAACTTCATTTATATTTCACCTATCTTACAAACAGCGGCATGGGTATAACTTTATTTCTCACTTACAATCAACAACTTTATTTCCAACCCTACCCATCTTACAAAATGATTAAAACTTTTACTTCTGTCTAATGAGTGAGAATCCCATCTTTATGTCAAAAGAAAAACGACACAGTATGTACATGATATGTTATTCATCATCACAACCAATTTTCATCACAGCCACATGCAGTTAACACTGATGGTAGCAGAAAAAAAGTTTTTATGGCTCACATAACCGGAGAAAACAAAGTCACTGATATGCAGGGAGAAAACAAAGTCACTGATATGCAGGGAAAAAACAAAGTCACTGATGTGTCGGAAACTGTACAGGGACAAAACAACGTCAGGAAAAACCAGTTGATATGCAAGTCATGATATGAAGTGATCAGGAGTTGGACGCATGTTACAAGACACCCACTCACAACACCCCATAGAAAACGCCATGGAGCGAAACAGCAAAACATCAACCACAACAGAGAGGAAGCATTCATCATCAGACATCGCCGGACGGAGGAGGAGAAAGTTTCTGTCCCTTGGGTAGAGGTAGATGAGTGTCTGGATGGCCGTACGGAAATGAGTGGTTAGGAATCATCCAGCATCGCTTGTCTTCCCAAGCTGAGACACCTCGTTTCCTAAACGTCGTTGTTCTGACTTGATGCGACTGTGACTTTAAAATGGTCATTTCTACTTTTTTAATTTTAAGAGAATCTAAAGCATCTTGATAGTCCCTATGTGTCATTTTTCTAACGATTGACTTCGAGATGCCTTTCGCCCGCTTTATAGAAAGCTCTGAGGATTTTAGCTTCATGGAGTACATCTTGGGGCGAAGCAAGATCATCTCCTCTATCTGTTTGCCGGCACACTCATCCTTGAAGCAACCAAGCTTCGCTTTATTTGAGGTAGAGTAAAGCGGATGGTCAGTGGGATAGTTGGAACTATCAAACTTGGGTGCTAAATATTGTAAAATGTCTTCCTGCTTGACTTGGCTCGTGGTTGTCAAAGCTAGGAAGAAGCTGTCTGTATCACCTCCCACTAATTCCACACGTTGGAGAAGTGGACATGTCTTAAAAGTGTGATAAAATAACTTATACATTTCTAACTTGGAGTGATCCAAGACAGCTTGACCGACATAAATGGGCTTACAAAGTTCTACTTTAGATTTTAACATTTTAAAACCATTGATGTCTTCGGAAATGACATCATGGTGGCAAAACAACGGCGAGCGACATAACTTGATACTCGTTTCCGGATCAGTTACGATGCGATAGTCCATGCGCTTTCTTACATCCTCCATGGTTTTACCAAAGAGGGCATTACTCTTAAATTTAAAGAAGTCCTTTTCGAAAGGATTCTTGGATTCAGCCCGTTTCTTGTTATTAAATTCTATATACGGTTTTAGAAAGGGCTTCTGCCTAAACTGGATAGCGCGATGGACTTTGTCAAGTTGCATCCCCATACCTAGATAGAATTTGAGGATGGAATAGTGCACGATGTAATGCTGCTTGTTCAATTGGGTGAGCAACAACTTCCTAGTGGCTTTATACCTTAAGTCATTTTCCGCCTCATACTGCTTATTGTGTTCTTCCATAAAGGGAGAGAACATATCTGGACTGACTATGCCAGATTCGGGTGCGAGAGGAAAATCAACGGTCCTATTCTTAATGCAGTCTGGATAGATGGGGTCGACTTTAAATAAAAACCTATGTCGGCCTCATCTCCCAGTGCCATGATGTGTGCTGGATTGGAGAAGTGTTCAATGTCATGGGGTTCTACCCATTGGAAGTCAGACTGTGCAAAGGCCTGGAGAGTGCACTCCCATACAAATGATTTTGGTCTATGTACATTAAATGCGTGGTCGATCCTATGTCTTGGGTGCTGTTGACAACATGTTTGTTAACAAATGTCAAGCCACCCCTAAAATACTACGTTCAAATAACGTATACATTTCTGCATCTTGCAGTAAATGAATGCTCTCTTTCGTCATCTTGAAGGCTGACTGATAGGACAGACCCGGCAGACAAACAAAATGAATGGGGTCTAAGGCGTCCTGCTCTAATGTGACTTTCCTAAAAGTCTCAAACACGTCAGCCAACAGATAGACGTCTAATTTTAAGTAGGCAAGCATGTAGGCACCAAACGTGCGGCACCTAAATTCTAACCATGCTTGCTCTGCATGCCTATAATCATCCAGCGAACAGTCCTCACCCGTCAAATCATTTTTAAAATTATCGATGGACGGAAGGGATGTTTCTTTCAATGTATCCATTGAACTAAAATAACTATAAGGAAACACCCCTTTCCGTCGTATCAGACTGTCACTTATGTTGGGATAGTCTTTCCTTAAATGTTGAGTGAGGGGAAGTATTTCTAAATTATTAGCCAACGCGGCTAAGGAAGAAGACACAAAGTGGAAACTGTCTAGAAACTTTATGTCATAGACGACAGGCTTCCCCTCCTTCGTCTTATCGACTTGGACTTTAGCAGTGGTGCACATAATTTTTTCCTTACTTTGTGCAATCACTTTGGATGACCAGGATTTCATTTTACCGAATCCATGGCGAATGATGATGTGAGCATCATAACATTTAAAGTTATGAAAGATGACGGGGAGCGTTCGCGTTTGAGCCTAAGTTTCATATTGCATTTACTGCATAAGGCAGACCTAAATTTACCACTGAGATGGCAATGGTCCCTCACTTTCTTATGTTGCTGATCATCAAAGAATGAACAGGAGCGGGGACATTCCGTGGTCCTATCAAACTTGATTTTATCAGCTTCTGTGAAGCACATGGGTTTCCTAGTTAGCTCCGTTTCATAGCGTTGATGAAAACGGGCTTTCCTATCTAAAAAGTTGAGGAAGTTTTCAACGCACTCCTCGCCTTGCCACACATGCATCTTATTTTGATTCCTATAATATGGATGCCAAACTTCATAGCAGGCAATGGCTGCTGGCTCATGACTTAGGTCTTCTTGTTCAATATAACATTCAATGTCCGCATAGATGGTACATATGGGACTGAGCTCATTACCGTTTTCTTCATACCTATAAAATTTATCTTTGGGCATGACTTCCATTTGAAGCTTACCCCGAGAGCACCACTCGCAATGCTCTTCAAAAAATGGTTTTGACCTAAAGCGCCGTGTGCAGCGATCACAGTAATAAAAATTGTTCCTATGTGCAGTTTGATGATGGTATAACTTTGAAATTTTAGGAATGCCACAATAATGCCATTCTGGGTGGTTGTCGCTATAGACTAGGAGGAGATTGACAACCCGGTCGAAGTTACTTTGGCGATTATTATACCTAACGCCCTTCAGACCTTTTTCCCAGAGATGGATGAAAATCTTAATATTGTTCAGTTTTTCAAATTGGGCGATGCCTTTAAAGTCTAATGTGTTGACATCTAACCCGTCAAACTTAAGCTCATCCTCCCATTCACGATAGTGAGTGAGTCGTTCAGGATGCACCCTTATATCATTGTAGTGAAGAATGGAGAGGACGGCATACTTGAAACACTGGGACTGACACTCTACATTGACGACAGCCTTTTTGTCAGCCAGTGCTTTGGGGAGGGTGAAACAACCGCTCCCTTGTAAATTTTCTAAAAGATTTATTTTGATGTCTACCTTCTCTATCCCATCAAAGACCAGACCGCTGTCTCTTTCATTAAATTTATTTAAATTGCTGACGAGATAGGTCGCATGTCTCTCTACCCACTCGTTTACATCACCTATGAGATCAGCAGCACAGGAGGCTATCCTAATGGTCACAGTGGACTCTACTTCTCCCGTGCTACTGTCTACCTTATTGAAACGAGCAGTGAGATAGAACATGCCCTTAAGTAAAAATCTATCTAAACTTGCCAACATTTGATGAATTAAGCCTATATTATTCATCAGGAAAGGATGAATGTCTTGCACAGCTTCAGAGCTTTCTAACTGATAATCGCGAACGAGCCTCTCAAGGGAAAACTTGCTCAGCCTTAGAGTGACGTTGTTGTCAGTGTAAAGCTCAGTGGGATGAGTGTGACAGAGTGTGTGCGAAGAAAGAACAAACTCTGTAGGAAAGGTCTTCTGACACGAAGAACAGGAAAAGCCGACGTGCGATGAAGGATACTTCCCTCCTGTTGTTGTCGGTGGTTGCCTCACACTGCCACAGGAACCGCCTTCGATGTGGACTCGCAAGTTGGTGCTGTTGTAGAACGTACGTCCACAACCTTCACACTTGGGCCGTTGAGGGATCGGTCGGCGCTTTCCTCCCCTGCAGGCATGGCCAGCGGTGTGACGTCTCAAACTGTAGGCTGAGGCGAAGACCCTGTCACACCGCTGGCATTGAAAGTCCTCCTTCTTTTCGACTTCCATCTCCCTCTCCTCTCCCACTATCTCTAACTCCTCCTGCTCCAACAGTCTCTCCACCGACTTGACGGAGAGGAGAGGGAGGTCGGCCGCTGCAGGTGGTGGTGGCGATGCAGGGATGATGATGGGACGGGAAGGAACGTCGTCGTCCAGGAGGTAGGCCGCAATCTGTTGAGAAAAAGAGAAAAGAGATTAGTAACATGATCAACATTTCAAGTTTGAAGTCTTATCCCCCTATTTCCCAATCACGACTACTTACCATCTAATGAATTAATCTCCGGCAGCAAGGATGGACGCGGAGGAGGCAGGAGAGGGACGCGAGCCGAGGGTGGAAGGGTCCTGGGCTTCGGTGTCGGAGGGACGTGATGGCGAGGAGCAGGGACTGGCGCAGGGACGGGCGCAGGTACCGGAGCTGGTGGCGGTGGAGGTGGGGCGATAACGATGCCCGAGAAAGGGGTCGCACCTTAGGCGGAGGTAGATGGGCGGGAAGGTGGGGTCGGAAATTCCTCGCGGTATTTCCGCCTCGCGGCTTCTTCCCACTTTTTCATCTTCGCCATATCTGTAGAGAGAAAAGAGAGATTAGATAATGAGGATGATGCAGAGGATCTGAAACAGTCTAAACATGAGATGTTAAAGATACTTACACTTGCCAAGCCGCTCATAGGCTTCCCCGATTGCTCCTTGGGGGACGGGTTCCCCATTACGAATACATTCATGCACTGAAAAAGAATGACAGCAAAGATGAGCAGAGCTAAATTTTGGATTCGGTTTAAACATGAACAAAATAAGGGAGGGGCTCTTGATTTTAATGAGGATGTCTACCCTAATGATGTTAGTAATAGAGTCAACCTTGATACAAATACCTACATTGCTCGATGGTAGCCTTTTCTATCTCAGCAGCAATTCGATAGTTCTCAATTTTCTTGGATTCCATTTTGGTCGATTACAGATTACACGATAGTAGATTTCAATCACTGAAAAGGAAAGATGAGAATCGTTTCATTTGCCTAGTCAACGTTTATCATGGGAACAATCATTGAAGTGACATCTAATGAGTTACATTTCACTCTACTCCATATCATAAAGACTAACCCTTGTCGAATGGCTAAAGTACTCTGACCTGGCGAGAGAAAGCATCACGTTGAGTATGAAGTCGAACGCCCAACATGAGCAACGGCTCAGAGGTTTCGGTCTAACAAACGACGAACGACCCGTGCAACACAATCCCTCTACGGCAGTACCCGCCGTCCCCAAGGAACGCTCGAGCATGTTTTAAGAGCAGAAGATATGATAGCAAGAGACTATTCAACTTGATAGCAAGTCAAAACAGCCTGATAGCAGGAGCTCACCGACACTCACCTTGTGAAAGATAAATGTGAAGAGCAGAGCTGGTGCACTGCTTTTTATGAGATTTTCCTAAGCGGTGAATGGATGAGACCTCTCGCCCAATCACAGACGAGCTAGAGTTCCCGATGTGCGCACGCACAATTGTAACGCGTTATTGAAATTGTGTTAGGCAAAAATGTTGTTTAGCAATAGACTCAACCATGGCACCTGAAGTCAATACATTGAAACATGATGATTGCTCGATTCGTTTTCATCAAGAGAGCTTCGGAGGCTTAATACAAGATTACATCCTTGAGTTTCAAAGGGAGGATACAGAATTGGAAGCATGTTTAGACTACACACGAAAAATATTTACGGAGTTGATATCTTATTTCAAAGACAGTCTCATCAAGGCTCACTTAATTGCACATGTCAATTACACTCATTTTCCAGAAGGTGAAGTAGCGGAAAGTGTTGACTTTCATTTTCGTTCCTACGGACAAGAATATGTTACTGATGCTTCTGAGTTTTATACACGACATCTGCGGAAGACTATTTCTCGGATAGACAACTTTCATGGTTACGGCGATCATTTGCTTCTGAATAAAGTAAACCATATTGTCATTGCTATTAGTAAAGTGGGTTTCAATGATGTTAAATCAAAGACCAAATAAAGTATTTTTTCATGACACTTGTGTTTCATAAAACTTCAATGATCAAATTTTATTTTCACAAACATGTGTCGCAGTAATGCTAGTTGACTACACTAACTTTGCAAACCATGATATACTTTCTGATGACACTCACAAATAAACTTCGATGATCAAACTTTACTTTCTCAAACGTGCGTTGCAGTAAAACTAGTTGACTACACTAGCGCTTACATTTTATGACATGTGTGTTTCGTAAAACGTCATGATCAAACTTTCTAACTATACATCAACCTGTGTAGCAGTAAAACTTTTGTACAACATGACACACTTTCTGACTAGACTTATGAATAAACCTTCGATGATTAAACTTTACTTTCTCAAACGTGCGTCGCAGTAAAACTAGTTGACTACACTAACGCTAACATTTTCTGACATGTGCGTTTCATAAAACACCATGATCAAACTTTTCTAACTATACATCAACCTGTGTTACAATAAAACTTTTACAAACCATGATACACTTTCTGACTAGACTTGCGAATAAACCTTCGATGATCAAACTTTTTAACTATACATCAACCTGTGTGACAGCAAAAAACTTTTGCACAACTTGATACACTTTCTGACGACGTTCACAAGAGCATGTTCACTACTGAAGAGAGAAGTCTGTGATGTGTTGCGTGTGGCGCAAGGGTGGCCTCCCATTTCATTCCATTCATCATTTTTCTTCCCCTCTGCATTCCATATCCGAGGATATGTGGCGGGCTTGGGGCCGCTTTAGTTGCATTAGAAGGTTCGCCCTTAAAAGAGCCCATGGGTCGTTCTCCGTCCACCGACACTACTACTGCAAGCACTCTGAAAGGAAAATAATAGGAGATTAGATGAGTTACAAAAATGATTATGTTGAATAGACTTGCTGGGAGCCTTCTTTCTAACTTTTCTGACGACGAAGTCATCAAGCTCTCCATTGATATTCATCGTCATGTGGAAGCAGCGAACTCCATCCCCCTCGTAACATAACTGCGTTTCGTTCAAATCGCTGGAGATTGTGGGGACATCACATATGTTATTCTCAAAGAGGGGAAGATGAACCTCATATACTCTCCTTTTTCGACACTTCAAACGCTCATGCAGTCGCTCCACTTCACCCGACAACCTCTTATTAATACCCTTTACTTCCTCCGTCTCCTTCACCACGCTTCGCATCCGCTCTATCTCTTCATCCTTCCTCGACACACTCGCCTGCAAACTCTCCACCAAACCTGCCTTCCTCATCAACTCGCTCCTTTCCGCCATCCATTCCTTCTCCTTCTTTCTCAAGCTCTCCAACTCTTCCCTCGTTGCCCTATACCCCTCAGCCTTCGCCATCAGCTCTTCATTCTCCTTCAAAACTTTTCTATTATTACTTTCCAAACCCATCACACGATCCTTCATCCTCACAAATACCTCCGTATCATACCCCTCTTCCTGCCGAGGCGATGACGCTGCCATCGGCTTAGCCACTTCCTTCCCCTCCCACTCTTCCTTCAAATCCGCTATATCCCCAAACAAATCTTCCATCACCGCATCCAAATCAACATCATCCTTCTCCTTTATTTTCGCTCTCAACTCAACTTCCTCACTCGAACTCTCATCACTCGCATTCGTCACTACTTTCTCCCCAAACACGTCCTCAATCGTTGCCACCGCCTTCCTCACCTCTTCCCTTTCCAACAACTCTCCCTCAAACCACGTCTTGAAACCCTTCTCTCCGATGTTCCCACTCTCACACTGTAAATGCGCCTTGATAAATTCCTTCTCATCCCCCATCACACATTTACGACAAGACACACACAACCTCAACATCACTTTTCTCTCATGGCCCGTCGTCCCCTATTTAGCTTTTAAATGCTTCTTCAGCTCACTGCCTCTGGCAATCTTGCCGCAACTGCACTTGCCAACCAACATCTTAGCGTTACTCGGTTTTGTCATGATAATTCTGTAAAGATAGAGTAAAATTTGATAGCAAGTGTTTATAGGATACTACTTGCTGATATGCATTGAAAGACTAAGTCACCAAACATTTGATAGCAAACGTTGGAATAAAATTTAAAGAGTATGATTCCTAGCTTTATCCTATATCCCAAAGTTTGATAGCAAACCTTGTCAGAGCACTCACCGTTCGTCTTGCAACTTGAAACAGGAGTGAAGACTAGAGAAAAGTCGCGGTTTATATACCCAGCGAGCACAAAGCCATGATTCAGACTTTCCTTATTTGGCCATGCTTTTAACTTGACAACGACGGTTTTACCATGTATGGTCATCGGCAGTCGCCGTGCTTTCTGTTACCAACTCCCAACACAAAGACGGATTCCCCTATGTCGTGAAAAGGTTTGACGTCAATGCTTGCAGTAACCGTCCCATGTTTACCAAGTTACAATGACAAACGATAGACGTTGCCAAGCCTGAGTTACTGAGGCTAGACGAAGAAGGCCTGATAGCAAGCCAGCAACCGTTTGGGTGTTAAGCTCTTGAATCCGTTACAGGCATTACTCAGAGGGGATCTTATCCCAGCTCCAAGGCCTCGACCCACAAATCCAACCTCGATCGGACAGAGCGTGCGTCATATCACTGTGTTGGTATCCGGGCCCCAGTTTTGACATGAAAACCGGTGGAGTTATTTACAAGAGGAAACGACCCAAGTCACAGAGACTCATAAACGACTGCTTTTTATTCAAAAACTTTAATTATTATCATTAAATATGAATTTAAAATTTTCAGTATTTTAGAACTACTCATAAAACGTTTATAAGTAGTCTGTCACCTACAGCATAGCAAGAGCTGTCGAATGTTTTTTGAATCAAGTCTAAAGGACTTGTAGAAGCAAAGTTATAGCCGTTTGAAGATTTCGGCCTACTATCATGAAATGGTCAGTCATGCTATACTGACTAACCTATAAGTCTGACACCTTAGCTGATATTAGCAATGGAAAGTCAGAAGTCCGATATCGGAACTCAAAAGAAACGACTTACCTGTAGTCAGTTTCTCAACTTATTGAAATTCCTCTCCCGATCCCGTTCTTATATACCCTGTGAATATGCAATCGATAAGAGGGGGGTCAAAACTTTTTCTCTCCGATTGAGTTGGGAAGAAGTTCCTAGACCCAACTTTGACCAAAACGTCCGAATTTGCACTCCGTTTTCCCATCCGAGACCTCCTTTTGCCCGAAAAACGACTTTTCTCATCCCAAAACCTCCAAAACCTGACTTTTTCCACTCTGACGTTTTCCTGCCATTTTCCTCCCTAAACCCAAGAAAATTAGTCCAAACTGACCTTTCCACTGCATTTTTCTCATTCTAAGTTTGGCAGAAGGGGGGGACGTCTTCAAAACTTTTTCTTTCCAATGTCGCTGGAAACATCCTTCCTAACCCAAAATTTCACATACACGTAGAGTCCGAATCTGGCCTCCGTTTTCCCATCCGAGCACTCCTTCTGCCCGAAACATGGACTTTCTCATCCCAAAACCACCAAAACCCGCCTTTTTCCAACTCTACCGTTTTCAGAGATTCCACCCCTTGCTGCTCCTCCCTGCCTTCCCGAGAAAAAAAAACTTATCAACTTTACCAAATATTTGGCGTTTACTTGGAAAATTTATAAGATTTGAATAGTTTAACAAACGTTTTGGAAATTTAACAAATTTAGGAAATGTGTAACAATTGCGTAACAAATATTTGCTACATTTTGTATGTAAGTCGATATTAACGAATTTTGCGAAATTAGGAAAACGTTTATCAAATGCCTAGGTAATATTTGCTTGGTTATCCAAACAAATGATTTTTTTGCATTCACTAAGTTTGATGAAAGAAAAATCTTGCAATAGGCAAGATCCGCTTATGAGTAACTGTCGTAAAAGGCGGTTATAATTGCATGGTGATTTCAATGTGCGGTAACTTCACCCGTACAATTTTTTGACTCATGCATATCACAAGGATGATCATCAGCTCTCATAAAATCTGATTACAATCATCTCTCAATAAAATAGAAATGCAACGTCACAGGAAATACCCAATAATAAAGTCTGTACTATATCACAGTTTTGCGTCGTTGATAACTGGCTGATTTTTTGCCATCAAACTTAATTAAATGATTGAATAATGGAATAGTTGTCAGGAAACTGTTGATATTTTTTTATGATGGCACCAACAATTTCTTTCAAATCTTAAAGAGAGTGCATTATGTCATTTCCATGGATATCGACATATGAAACATGTGGGCCTGAAATGTGCATGTCTACTATTATTTCGAGTATTTTATATATGCCCATTTATATTTGATGAAATGGTGTGTATAAAATAAATATTCAGGTGACTTCATCAGTACTCTCTCTCTCTTTCTCACTCACTCACTCGTTCCCCTTTTCTTCTTCTTCTACTAATTTTTCATCATCTTTCACATTCACTACATGTACACTGTAGCTACAATAGCAACAACATCAGTCATATATTTTCATTATTAAGGGAGCCTAAGCAGTTCTATCGGCACACATTTTGCTTCTCAAATTAAAGCATTTATTGAAGTTTCTAAGTTCCATACCGTGCCCATCAGCAAGTCGACTTTGAACAGTTTGCTCGTGTGTTCGCTAAATTACTTAGCTAGTAATTTGCAAAACTTATGATATTAAATCAGTATGCAACTGAACCAAACAATTACATAAGCATCTCGCTCAGTCTGCGTAATCATATCTCGCTTCTATAACTTTCCGTCACTATATTAAGGAAATTCGCCACGCGCACGCAGCTGAGGAAGTTCGCTCACATTGTTGGCAGCCTGGTCGTGGCCGCATTCGGGAGCCATGAGCGGTCGATAATATTCTCTAGCTGCGCTGTGACTCAGCGTCCCTGCTTGATAATTATTATCCGCCCATCACGTGGAACAGAAAGCTGCGCAAGGCGCAGTAGTTTGTGCACTCTTCGCTCTCGTGTCGAACGCGTGTTTACGTTGACTGCTTAATATTACAAAAGTCAGCGCATCAAGAGGATATTTCTACTTACACACCTTTATTTATTCATCGTCGGTTTGTGATTGTCTACGTTTTTTCATCATCTTGCTTAGCTATCATGCACAAAATGGAGCACAACTCGAAAATGAACACTCGCATGTAGTCAGTGAGTTCTTCCAGTCAATGAAGCCATCAAGTTCCTTTGATTTTTGCATCAGAATTAAAAATGCACCTCTTGGATCAAACTACAGAAAAATGGTAAGCTTCTAAATGTTTCTGAATTTATTTTGTCAACTTAGTTTCAGCATTTAACTGCAAGTCTAAGTACATGTATTTGGAAATCCCGAAAACAAAATCAAAGGAGAGATTTGGTCATGGATTTGGGTTTATTGACCATGAACACGTAGAGACATTTTATTATTGACTACCGCTATATCTGCTCTTAATTTTACAAATACTAAAGAGCTACTAGCGTCATACTTAATTTACTGATAACAAAATATCTCAATTCCTCTTAGTTCCTCATTGCAGACATATTACATTTTAGGAGTCCTACCAATACTTTGAATTCATTTGTGTAATCGAAAACCCAAGTAAAGCGATGTGTTTCTTGATAGCTATAATATTTATTTATATATAAATATTATAGCTATCAAGAAACACATCGTTTTACTTGGGTTTTCCATCACACAAATGATGTCACATGCCCAAGGCTTATTCACTTTGAATTTAATATGAGAATGTGCATGTATATCAGTTTCCACGACGACGTTTCTCGTTGAAAAATCGATCAAAAGTTGATTGTGTCGTCAAAAGAATCATAATCAAATTGGAATATGTTGAAATGGTAATATATTGTTTTCAAATTCGTAATTTCTGATTGCTTACATTGAAAATAGCACAAACATCTGGTTATGTTGAGACAAAATAGTTGCATGCTAAAAACCTTAGAAACTATGAGCATGAAAGAACTTAATTAGCGCATTAAAACCATTTTAATTTAGCACTTCAATATTTAGATATGTAGTATACTTGTACTTGTGCAATAGTATCAATATTTGGATGACAAATAATTGAAAAATTTTTTGAAACAGTCAAACATGCTATAAGTCATAAAGTTCTATTTCAGGACTGCAAAAATTTTAGATGGAGAATGTTTTTATCAATGCGGACAAACTATTGAGCTATTCGATATCTGCTTAAGTTATGCAATTTAATCTATTTTCTGAAAGATGGATCCATCAATGAAGCTTGTTTAAATAAGTCACTATTTCCCTTTTATATATGTTGAATTGAAAACCTGTAGCTACCGCCTATGATATTCAATTAATTTTTTCAGAATTGCCACATTTTAGAAAATGGTATCAATTTGACATTTCGAGTAGTTTAAGAAAAATGATCAAGCACACAAAAGGCATAGATGCTACACGACAGACTGCACGTTGTTGGCTACATACACACTGTAATAAAGATCAGTCATGCGTTGCAGTCCAACAATAGGTTTAGTTTTGCAAAATCAATAATTTTTCATGCTTTACGATAAATATAAAACAATCAAAGTACAAACTCATTGCTACTCTTTTATTCAATTTGTGTTTACTTATTACAAATTATGCTTCGCACTATTCAATATCATCGTAGGCCCAGCTATTATGGTCACATGTTAGTTGTAGGACCACCATGAATTACCTGTAGAGATGCTGTCATATAAGCGGTAGACAAGATGACATTACGTGTGTATGTGTTTGCAGATTGTGATTTTAAACAAATTGTTTAAAATAAAATTACATGTGCGGTATTAAATACCATAATAAAAATTCAAGCATTCCTGAATATCTTCATCGCATGAACGGTTGACAAGCAGTCGGTAATAGGCTACATCTCGGTAAGGCTCTGTTTTAATTTGCAGATTGCATTTTTTGTAAAAACAGTTACCGGTACTTGAATATCAAAATAAAATTATTTATTAAAAAATAATTGATAAATTGTTAATGATCACAATTCAACCACTCTTGAATATCTTCATTTGCTATCAAAATTCCTAAGAATATCGCTTCCCACATTGTCAGAGATGAAATAATCCAAAAGCAGTTTTCTTAATAGTCTTTACTGTAACACCTAAAATTACTATAAATGATTTATCTTCTGAACTTTGAGTAGGCCTACCCATAGAATGTTAATTAAGATCCGTTAGGTTTGATAATTCTGCTCTGCACATCAGCACAAGATTTGTCTTATTTTTTACAGGTGTTGATTGCTGAGGCTGTGTATCTGTCCATCGATGACTCAATACCTGACCTACATTCGGCTACTTTTCCGTCTTGTCTTGTGAGCTAATTAACCCCGAAAACTACTGGAATTATTCTTTATCCATAAATCTCTCATACTCGCAACGTCCCAGCGATCGTCAGATTTGGACAACCGTGTTGTGGTCCAACCGCGAAGATGTTTTTTTCAGTGACCTCGTATCATCGCTTCAAACTTCATTTGGCAGTGACTGTTTCTCCGTTGAACTGTAAATTTTTCGTGATATCACCTCTATTCTTAAAAATGTAACTGATAACGGCGCGACGGTGTTTGACTCGAAATGACAGTGTTTCAGATGAAGTGAAATGCGTATTCGGGCTGTGGGCATGCTTTCTGGTTGGAAGGATTTTCAAATGAAGAATGATCAAATCCGCATAGAGAAATTTCCTTTATGTTGATAAAAGTGATATTCATAAAAATTATTTGTATCGGATCGTTCGATGTGTGCTACTATATAAAACTCTGTTCATTTTCCAAATACGTATGAAAATTTGTATTTTTGAAGGATATCCATTCCTTCTGCTGTTTACTTTGGGGAGCAGGGCTCAGTTTTTGTAATCTCTATGAATGTCATCGTACAAAGCATAATTTTAGCAAGATCAGTCATTTTATTCTAGTCATGCAGTTTTATATGCCGTACGGATTTTGAACGATTTTTGGCATGAATAATTCGAGCAGAGCGTTTTACTAGCTATCTTTTTGCCGAATTATGATTGTTTTGGTTTTCTATTTGATAAATATAAAACATTTCATACAAGAAGATATTTTTCATGAATTCAAATTTGCAAATGTTTCGTAATCGCCTATGAAGTAGGATAAAATTTGCTTATTATTTACTAAACATATTATAAAAGCTGGAAATAATTTGCTAAATGTTTTGTAAAAGTTTGTAAAATTTACGAAATATTTACTAAACATTTCGTAAAAGTTCAGAAAATTTGCCAAATATTTTGTGGATGTTTGGAAAGTCTGCTAAATATTTAGGAAAAGTTTATTAAATGTACTAGGTTTGATAAATATTTTTTAAATATTTCTTAAATGTTTAGGACTTTAATGCCAAGTACTTGGTAAGTATTTGTTAAACTGACAACGGTAATTTTACTCGGGTTCCTCCCCCAACCAAAATTTCATGTAGATTCCAAATCTGAACTCCACTTTTACATCCGAACCCTCCTTCCTGACGATTTCCCAACTTTTCTCATCCCAAAACCACCAACACCCACCCTTTCCACACTCTAGCCCTCCCACATTCCTATCACCTTCCTTCCCAACCCTTGCTGGAAAACTCCTTCCTTCCAGAGGGTGGGGGAGGGACCTGTTTCCTCCTCACGGACTCATTCCTCCCAACACATCCTTGACCCTCTCCCTCACACTTCCTGACAGGGGGGGGCTGAGTCAGCATGCTGACTCAGCATTTCACATTTTGTCCTTGCGTCTGCCACGGGGTTACTACTCATGACTTCACGTATGCCAAGCGACAAAAACCATAAACTATATATGGATAATTATTTCACAACGACAACAAATGTGTTAGAGCTACGAGAAAAGAAAGTATGGGTGACTGGTACAGTACGATCAAATCGATTGAAAGGTGCCCAGAACATTTTGAAGTCTAAGCAAGAGTTGGAAGGAACTGGTAGAGGATCATCTGACAGTGTAGTGAATGCCAACGGTGGTGTTTGCGCCCTGATAATGGACTTGTCACAATGCTTTCTTCGCATCAAAGCTCAACAAATACACAAGAGACAGTCTCCAGGTGGTCAGCTTCAGAGAAAAGGAGGATTGACATCAATATTCCGGTAATGATTAAAGACTACAACATCAAAATGGGAGGTGTCGATCTCTTTGACATGTTAACATCCATCTATCGAATTGAGGTAGGTTTCCTCTTGATTGTATTCCTATTGTTATATTTGTTTCATATTGATAGACATGTAGTCGCATCCTGAATACCCACGTAGAATTTACATATGATTCAATTTACAAATTGAATTTCAGATGAGATCACTCAAATGGACAATGTATGTCTTCCATTTCCTGATCAATCTATCTATTGTGAATGCGTGGTTGCTGTACCGAAGGGAACATATTCTGTTGTACGGAGCATCTGGTGACTTACATCTTTTGCAGTTCATGTCAAGCATATCAGAGTTGCTGATCAAAGTGAGTTCGTTTAATGATACGGTGATATGAATGCAATATAAAAATTTGAGATAAAACAAACAGAAATTAAATCACTGCTACATGTAGGTTTGTTACCATAACATTCATTTTGTCTAGTCCAGTCATACTGTTTATAGTAGTTTATGTTTGTGTAGACCTATTTTGATTTCAATTTTCAGTTTGGAAAATCAACGACGCAACCACGAGGTCGACCACCGAATGTTCTCCGAGAGTCAAATGCCAAGAAGAGGCGGGTATCTGCTATATCACCGTCTATTGAAGTGCGCCTAGACCAAGTGGGGCATTATTTATCAGTGACCAGAATCGCTGTAAAATATGCCAGAAGAAGGCCCACATACAATGTGTTAGGTGCAAAGTTCATCTCTGCATTTGCAGGGAGAGAAATTGTTTTTATCAGTTTCACAACTGATTTTGGTGGATTTTATAATCATGACATTTCTGCATGTTGCACTTTATAGAGGACACACGATAAAAACTTTATCTAAAAATAATTTTCGTCCTTTTCTTATTTGAGCTATTCCATAAGTCTGCCGGGTACTCAAAAATAATGAGAAATAATTTTTATGAATGATATAGAAAAATCATGCAGCAAAGGGTTAACCGCGTCCAATCTTAAAAAAGTAGGGTTATTTGTGCTACTCATTGTTCATTAAATAGTAGTATATCAGTAGCTTATACCCTTTTTTAATTCAGATCTAAAAAATCCTACCCGACAACCGCACGTGATTAGAGTTATGAAAACAGTTTGCATTCAGAATTTCTTTATATTTTTGAAGAAATCACGTTATATAAGTCATCACGCAAGAAATCACGTATAAGTCATTCACTGTCGGAATCCAATACACGTGGTCTTGACAGGTGGAGTGCTCATATCACTAGATTCCTGTTGCCTCTTTCTCCTTCCACCATACCGATTGTGGGCGTTGTTGAAGAACTTAGACACAGTCAGTTCGACCTCCTTGCAGATGACTCTGAAAGGAAAAATGCCTGTTAAATTCACTGGTAGTTAAAATATATATTAAAGTCATATCTACAGTACAGTGATGCACAAACAACAGGACTTTATGAAAAAAGCGCAAATCGACTTTCCGAAAGCAATGAAAAATAAATCAGCAAGGCACAATAAAACAATGCTTATTTACAATTCAATATTATCTGCAATTCAACCAGAGATTTCGACAGATATTCCATTGCTCACAATCATGAGAAATAGTGGAGAGTGAGAGAGAGAGAGAGAGAGAGAGAGACGAGCAAAGAAATGACAATGATGCAAATAAAGAAAATCAACTATCTATTCCTCCAGCATGATAACACAAGCTACGATGATTGATTTAATGTTTGTTTAATTAAAACGTATTAGATATGGATATATTTCTTTGAAAAAATGGGATATCAATTAAAAAAGAAATGAGGGCCAATGGAAAGGAATGACATTAACACAGACAAATAAAGTGCGGGTATCTATTTACTTTATTGATAACATTAATAACATTTATTCATTTATTAAATACTTAATGGTAATTAATTGAATATGCACAATTTTTATGATAATCGATCAGATATTTAGAGATCCTATAAAATTTATTGTAATGTTTACATATTAACGTTTCATTATCAGTATGATATGTACGAAAATGACAGATTTTTTACAATTTCCTAAGAACATTATAATGACGGATCAGGTGGCTTTGACAAACACAATTTGAAAACAAGTTTATAAAAGAATCGTTGCTCTTTAAAGAATGGACGAACATTACATTGCTCACTTAATGACATTTACGGATGCAAGCATGTTTATTGCAGTTATTGAGTTATATTCTAAAATTCTTATAGCTATACGCATTATATTTTAAATTTGTCATCTTCTTTCGTGCAGATAGTGGAACACATGTAACATAGATCACTCAAAGTAACACAGACAAATAAAATGAATAAACTACGCAACGTATATGTTATGGATAAAAAAATTGCTTACAACTTGTATAAAGGCAACCCACTTTGTACATTCATCTAATTTGATCAAGAATTGTGTGACAAAAACCTCTTTCATTAATTTTTGATGCTGTACTACAAGCATTTTGAAAATTCGTACAAAAACCTTCACCGGATTACAATTCACCGGTAGTTAGACCATAAACTCCAGTCTGACAGGACAGTTATCAAACTTAACAAATTTAAATGAAAAGGAAGTCAGTGAAAGTAGTAAGTAAATCTATACCACTGGATAGCGCAAGATGGCCGCCGTCGAAAAATGGTCGCTGACGTCCCCCCTGGAACGTGAGAGGTTGCGGTCTGTCGTGGTGTGCCGGCCAGGTTGGCCGCTCCCATCGTTGACAGCAATCGGAGAGAAAGAATGGCCGCTGACGTCCCCCCCTCCCTTCGATAAACGACAGAGTGTCGTGGTGGACTTGGGCGACCGCCAGGTTTTGACTTGGTGCTAACGTGAACATGAATTTTGGGGTGAAAATGGGATGTTTTGGGCTCTAGCGTCTAAACGGCTGCTCCAATGGTAGATCTGAGAACAGATTTGGACTCAGCGTCAAATTCTGCATCAGTATGGTGAGTTTCAAGTCAATCGGAGAGAAAAAATCTTTCTTCAAAATTTTTTCGAAGAAACGCAGAGGTAAAATTTGGGACGTTTTGGGCTGCAGAGCCAAAACGAAGCATCGGATGGGAAAACGGATTTCAGATTTGGAATCAGCGTCAACTTCTCTATCAACATGGTGAGTTTCAAGTCAATCGGAGAGAAAAAATTTTCGCTGACGTCTCCCCCCCCCCCGGCACCAATCTTCCAATTTTGGTTCTTGTGATCGTAGAAAGTCGTGCAATAGCTCGTTTGAAAGCTAAGAGTGAGACAAATTCAGCGAAAGAAACGGCTTGTTCATATCTGTCTTCGTTTAGATCTGAGACGCCATTCAAATTTTTTCGAAAAAACGAGTTAGAATTTCTGCGATGGCTGTGGGCTGTAGAGCCAAAACGAAGCATCGGATGGGAAAACGGAGGACAGATTTGGATTCAGCGTCAAATTCTACATTGAAATGGTGTATTTCCAGCTCAATCGGACCTCCAGAATCGGTGATAGAAGCGTTTTAAGTTTTTGGATGATGGGTATTACGTCATCAGCTGATCGCCACACACTATATAAGCGGAAACCGACAGAGACTTTTCATTTAGAGAGCGATTGTCAAAGGTAGGTCGTCTCTCTGAGCTCCGATGATAGCTTCGGACATTCCAAATTCCGGGTTTCTGTAAGAAACCGACTTAGAAAATTTCATTGCTGAAGTCAGCTAAGGCGTCAGACTTAGAGGTTCGTCAGGAGATGGCCTTCGTCTCCAGGCCATAAAAGACTCCAAAACTTTAATGGCTTGTAACTTTGCTTCTACAAGTCCGTTTGACTTGATTCAAAAAAGGTTCGGTCGCTATTGACCTACCCTAAGTGATAGACTACTTATAAAATTTCATGAGTAGTGCTAAAAAGTTGAAAAAATTAAATGCACCAGTTTTGGAAGTTTTCTGGGGTTTTTGACCCTGCTGAAGTCAATGAAAGCATTTTTAATGATGTCTGAGCCAGTCTTCTCATGGTATAAGCGGCTTTTCACTGAAAGCGAGCAAGACACGGAGAGTTTTGCTGTAATATTCCACTGACAGGGTGTTCCTTCGGGACGGCGGACGATGCCGTAGTGATAAGTGTGGCAAGGGAGTGTGTCATATTTTAGACCGAAACCGCTGGGGCAACTCATGTCTCATGTTGGGCATTTGACACAGTTCTCAACGTAGCACTTTGAACGCCAATCGGTTGAGTCTTAGCTATCTTGTCATGGGTGACCTCTAAACATCTCCATTGCAAAACGCTGGTGAATCAAGCTCTCTACGGCTTGCTATCAAGCTGCTCAAAGTCTGTCAACCTCTTACCAACTCTACAGGTTTTCATGTCTGGCGATCAAGTCATGGACGGTGCAAGTCACGGAAATTTTCGGTGTGATACTTCCTGTGAGTGGGCGTTCTTTCAAGACAGCGGTGAAGTCCGTAGCGATGAGTACTGCACGGGACGTGGGCAATGGTAATCCTTGTGAAACCTCTCTGCGTCATGTTTGCAAGTGATCGCCTCTGTCTCAACGTAGTATGCATTCGCGCCAGGGCGACATTTAGCCAGCTGTCGAAGGTTGCCTTATAAACTTTCCATTGCATACGTTATGAGAACCATGAGTTGTACCTGTCTCTATCAATGAGACGAATTGATGAATGGAATGAAATGGGAGGACACTCACGCGCCACACGCAACATAACACACTTCTCTCTTCCGTAGTCTAACATGCTCTCTACACATGGATTGCAGTCGATTGCTATCCCTGTATCAGAAGTGTAAGCTATCTTAATTTTATTTAACACTATTTCATCTACCATCATCGCCCATATGAAATGTTATAAGATTTACAAGTTTAACTAAGCGTGCTACTATTTCCAAATGAAAAAGTATACATGGTTAAATCATCCACTTAAGCCCATCCGTAGTCTAACAAGCTGTTTACACATGGATCGCAGTCGATTGCTATCCCAGAATCATGTAATCTATCTGAATTTTATTTAACACTATTTCATTTACCATCATCACCCATATGAAATGTTATAAGATTTACAAGTAAAACTAAGCGTGCTACTATTTCCAAATGAAAAAGTATACATGGTTAAATCATCCACTGAAGCCCCATTCAAGTAAGTCAGTATGAAAGCAAAGATAATACGAAATAAAAATTTATTATGGCATGTATTTCAAAAGGTCTTCATCGTCAATATCGTCCCAGAGTCTGGCTTCACACAGATCACAAAAACAGTTCACTTGCTTCAATCGTTCTTCTACCGCGAGCCTCACTTTGTCGATGTACTCCCACTCCGCCATAGTTCGTGGCTGGGAGTTAGGGGTGTACCATTCCCATAATTGATGGAGGAATTTGGTGCTGGTGATCTCCATCACATCATCAGTATCGTACTGCAGATACTTCCATCGTATGCCTGTTAGGTCGGGACACTCTTTCTCACATACACTCTCCTCTTCGTCATCCGCTGGTAGTGACAACTTTCTAATGTTGTCGAGTCGGTATAATTTCTCCACCTTCCCCTTCGTTGGAGCGTTTGGTGCAACGAGCGCCTTTGGCGATGAGCATGGAGAAGAGAATTTTGTGTTCGGTGTTGTCGGAGGGCTTGTCATGTTGACTGTGAATAATAACTTTGAAATGTTTTCTAATTCTTAAGTATAAACAAGCAACCAATCAGAATGAACAGCCAATGAATGATGAATATGAAAGTATATATGCAAAGTGACATTCGTGTCATTTCACTCTGTCTTTGAGACGTGTAAGTAAACTGTTCTCTAGTGAAGTCTCTATCTTGTTGAAGAATCAACCTTAAACATAATTTCCTTGAAATGGTAAGTTGAAGATTTCCTCTCTCATCTCCCTCAAACGTGTGGCTAATAGCATCTTCCTCAATTTCAGGCATCTACTTCATCACCAAAGCCCTCCCTTCTCGAGGAAAGTTTAGAGCTATTGAGTGAAGGTAGGTTGTAACAATACACTGAGACTTAAACAGAGATGATAGAATGATTTCTCTTTCAGGTGATGTTAGTTCCAGCTCAGGACTCTCGCGACAAGGCAACGAGTGGGAATGTGCTGACTGCGGACATATTTTTTACAAGGAAGCACAGTCTCCTTCGACACATCAAACAACGTGTGTGTCAACGCAAAGCGGCATCAATCTCCGGAGGTGAAGTTGATCCTGACGATGACATCTCCTTTCCTTGTTATTTGTGCCCTCTTTCTTTCAATAGCCACTTTCAGCGATCTTCGCACAGACTTCAACACACGCATGCAAATGATCACTACACCAACGGTACCTCTACAATCTCCCTCATTAACGTTTCCCATAGTCATTTAGTACGCGACTACTGCATGGAGTCCAATACTCAAATAGTAGATTTTCCTGAGTGGCTCCTTCAAAATTCTAACATTATCGAAGCGCTCTTCAACAATTTAGACAATTTTAGAATGAAGGCGCTCATCTACCTCAAACTAAAATATATTAAAATAGATTTTCAAACGGGTCAAGTGACGGAGAGAATACAGTTTCATGTTCCTTCCTCTTCCGCAACCGAAGTTGTAGACTGCGAGTCTTGGCTAAATTTCCATATTCAATGTTTAAAATCAAATGTAGATAAGTTCAATCAGCGCGACAGCGCTCTCACTTTTGATGGCGTGGACTCAGCCATGTTCAAAATTTCCCTATTAGAAAGTCATGCAGCTCGAGGCACATTTAAACTACCAAAAACGTTGTATAATAAGAAAGCTGTCATCAATGTCGATTGTAAATCACAGTGTTTCAAATATGCAGTCCTATCCATCCTTCACTATAATGATATCAACGCGCATCGAAATCATACCTATAGCTATAGACAGTGGGAAGATGAACTAGACTTTGAAGGTTGTGATAGTGACAACATGAAAATCAAAGATGTAGAAACGTTCAAAAAACATAATAAGATTAAAATTGTCGTTCACGTGTGGGAGAAGGGGTTGAAGGGTGCCCGCTATAATTCACGTTCAACTTGTTATGAACGTGTAGTCAACCTCTTATTAGTAAAACAAGATGATAGCGAGGAATGGCACTACTGTGGTATTCCCAAAATCTCTCGCTTGTACACACACTTAGGGCGCTCTAAAAGTGGTGAACATTTTGTATGCGACCGCTGCATCCGCTCCTTTTGGAGTAAACATAAATTTCTAAGTCATTATGAATGGTGCAAGCGAGGTAAATTACAAATGGAACGCATGCCCAAAGACAAAGTCTTTTCACATAGAGATAATGGTGACGAATTAAGTCCCCTGCGTGTCATTTACGCATACATAGAATGCTACATTGATGATATCATCCACAAGCCAGCAGCCATATCCTGCTATGAAGTATGGCATGACCACTTTAGAAATAGGCAAAACAAAATGCATACTTGGCAAGGTGAAGATTGTATTTCAAAATTTCTAAAATTTCTCGATAAAGCTGCTAAATTTCAACAATCATATGATTCCCAATTGCAGCGTAAGTCACTACATATGTCAGATGAAGACAAACAGAAATTCGAAAGTTGCACATCCTGTCCTAAATGTCATAAAACGTTTGATGACGATAAAATCAAGAAAGTGCGTGATCATGATCACATCACTGATAAATTTAGAAACGCACTCTGCTCCAAGTGTAACTTTTCACATAGGTTGAGACGTCGCGTACTACCCGTCATTTTTCACAACTTTAAGGGCTATGACAGTCATATGATAATAAAAGGAGGGTTGAGCCAGATGAAATCGTGGCAGTTCAATGTTATAGCATAAACGAGAGAAAAATTCATGGCAATGACAGCAAAAGTACCAGTTGATAAAAC
This sequence comes from Prostheceraeus crozeri, assembly GCA_907163375.1. Taxonomy (NCBI): domain Eukaryota; kingdom Metazoa; phylum Platyhelminthes; order Polycladida; family Euryleptidae; genus Prostheceraeus; species Prostheceraeus crozeri. The sequence continues at coordinate 76,265 of CAJQUW010008246.1, read as the reverse complement.
TAAAGAAAATAAGACAGTCTTCTTCGAAATAAAATTTTTAGATTCATTTCAATTCATGTCACCGTCACTAGCTTCTCTCGTTCGAAATCTCAAGTTTCTTCCCCATAGTCAAACTTTGAAGAAACACTATCCAAATTTAACAGATGACATGATCACTCGCAAAGGAGTCTTTCCCTATGCGTATTTTAGCTCAATGTCTGAACTATATGAAACAACCCTTCCTTCCAGTGACAAATTCCAAAACGATTTGACGGGTGAAGATTGTCCAGTAGAAGATTATGAACATGCTCAAGAGGCATGGTTAAAATTTGATTGTAAAACGTTTGGCGATTATATGATCGCTTACTTAGAATTAGATGTCATTTTGCTGGCTGATGTCTTTCAGGAATTTCGACGAGTGGCATTAGAAGAAGACAAATTAGATCCTGTCCACTTTGTCAGTCTACCAGCCATGTCCTTTAAATTAGCCTTTAAAATGACTGGTGAGACCATTCATCTCTTACAAGACCCCGAGATGTATAACATATTTGAGCGCGGAATACGCGGTGGTCTCACATTTGTGAATAAACATCATATAAAATCTAAAACAGTAGGTGATGATCATATCCACCTAAAGTACTATGGCCAAAATAATTTATATGGCAGTTCACTGTCTAAACCACTACCTCATTCCGAGTTTAGTTGGTTAAATCAAGATGAGCTTGAGTATTACTCCAACCCTTCAAACATACTGAAGATTCCAGATGAAGGTGATTGGGGATATTATTTTGAAGTGGATTTGATTTATCCAAATAGCATTAAAAATAAAACTGCTGAATTCCCACTCGCACCTGAATCTGGTGAAGTGACTGAAGATATGTTTTCACCATTCATGTCACAATTTCATAATAACTTAACAGAGTGTGGACAGCCAAGGTATAAACCATGCCGCAAACTTTTACTCACCCAATATGATAAGAAAAATTATCTCGTGCACTTCTGCATACTAAAATTCTATTTAGAAATGGGCATGCGTCTAAAGTCAGTTCACCGCATCATCAAATTTAGACAGAAAGCCTTCCTCAAACCATATATTGATAGTAACAGCCAGAAACGTGCACTAGCCCAAAATAATTTTGAAAAAGATTTTTATAAGTATAAGAATAATAGTCTATTTGGTAAGACGATGGAGGATGTTAGAAAACGCATGAACTACAAACTAGTCATTAATGATCAAAAATATCACAAATTGACCTCATCACCTCTTTTCATTGATAGAGACATTATCGATGAGGACCTTGTAGGTGTTAAAATGATAAAATATGAAGTTGAGTTGTGCAAGCCCATCTATATTGGCCAAGCTGTACTAGATTACTCCAAGCTTGAAATGTACCAACTCTTTTATAAAATACTAAAACCATGTCCTCTCGTAAAAGAGGTTCGTTTGTTGGGTGGTGATACAGATGGTTTCTTCTTAGGTATTGCCACTCAAAAAGATTTAAATTTTAGTGAAGTAGCTAAGTCATTAGAAAAATATTTCGACACATCTAACTACAATCCCACTCATTCACTCTATTCCATACAGAATAAAGCCAAACTTGGTTGTTTTAAGGATGAAACAGCAGGAAAGGAAATAGATGAAATGATTCTCCTCCGTCCTAAAATGTATTCCATGAAATTAAAAGAATGTGCAGATAGTATTAAGTGTGCTAAAGGTATATCAAAATCCATTGTTCACAAAATGAAACATCGGTCCTATAAGAAGGCCTATAAAAATAAAACTATAACGTTTGTCAATATGACAATCTTAAAATCTCAAGTTCATACTGTGAAAACGCACACGTTCAAGAAACGAGCGCTTTCAGCATGGGAGGATAAGAGGTGTTGGATAGGACATAACACATCTCTTCCACATGGACATCCTGACACAAACATACCTCCATCCAAAAGAATAAAACTCACGCTACCACATTCAGGAGATGTATTGACATAATGAACTTTAACTCAGTATTTTGATGTTGCTTTTTGTAGGTATACATGGTTGTTTTATGTATCACATGAGATCGTTTCTTCCTTGTGAATATATGCCTACAGTCAGCCCATTCCCCCTATATCTGTGAAAAGACTTTTTCATACACATATTTTTATTTCAATAAACATATCACAATGACTTCACTTTGTTTTCCGAAACACTAAAGTTACGAGGGATTTAGTATCTTTCACATGGATGCACTCTTGTAAACCATTGGTAATTTTGATAGCAATAGAGGGTATAGTTTGTTTGACGACGGGATGATAGAAAATAGATTCAAACATCTTCTCGACTATTCCATATGAAGCGTCTTTATCATGAATGAAATCACGTAAAATGTTTTCTTTTTTCTCACCAACAGAAATAGGTAGAATCAAATCACTTTGGGCGATCATATTTTTTTCAAATGACTGTGGAACATTGATTTCCATGATGAAGATTTAAACAGTTAGATTCGATTACGAACAAGATTTACTAGTTTGCAAGTTAAACTAAGCGTTCTATTATTTGTAAATGAAAGATATAGTTTCAACAGTTTACAGATTAAAAATAAAGTTTCAATAGTGTATGTGTTACAAATAAAGTTTAAGCTGTTTGTATGTTAGAAATAAAATAAAGTTTCAAGAGTTTACAAGTTAAAAATAAAGTTTCAACAGTGTGTACGTTAGAAATAAAGTTATATCTGTTATAAAAATAAGATTGCGGGATTTAATAGTTTGTAAGTTAGGCTAAGCGTTCTACTATTTGTAAATGAAAGATATAGTTTCAACAGTTTACAGATTAAAAAATAAAGTTTCAATAGTGTGTATGTCAAAAGTAAAGTTTAAGCTGTTTGTGTGTTAGAAATAGAATAAAGTTTCAACAGTTTGTAGATTAAAAATAAAGTTTCAACAGTGTGTACGTTAGAAATAAAGTTTTATCTGTTTGTAAAATGAGATAGTAGGATTTACTAGTTTGCAAGTTAGACTAAGCGTTCTACTATTTGTAAACGAAAGATATAGTTTCAACAGTTTAAAGATTAAAAATAAAGTTTCAACAGTGTGTACGTTAGAAATAAAGTTTTAGTCGTTTGCGCGTTAGAAATAAAATTGAGTTTCAACAGTGTGTCAAGTTCATTTGATTCTATCAAGTCAGTACTATACACATTTGATTTACAAAACATGCTTTGAATACTCATACGATGAAGTTCTTGCTTTCATTTTAAAACAACATGCCGATAAAATGATGAACTTACATTCTCAACTTTGTATAATACTAAGATATTTGATAATACAACCTAAAAGATTTTCAACTTGGATTTTTATTTACTTCGCTCAGTCTTTGTCGAAACGTATAAGATACAACCATAGTGTCATAAGACTCATGTGTGCGTTCATCGCAGACACATCAAGAACAAACCGCAATGATGATACTTCAAATATGAACAAAACTGAAATTTCAACAACGGAGTAAAAGTTTGAGATGATACACTCCTGTCAAACTAACTCATGAAGTAGCTTTGCTGTGATACATTTCTATCTGTAAACATGTGGTAATGCTAAAGTGAATCTAAAGCTTCTCAGCTTATTAATTGTTCATCATCGCTTCAACGCTTTAACTTGTAAACAGTTATAATTTTATTTTTAATTTACAAATAGTAGAACGCTTAGTCTAACTTGCAAACTACTAAATCTTATGATCTTATTTTACAAACAGTTATACCTTTCTTTCTAGCATATAAACTGTTATACCTTTATTTCTAACATACAAACGGATAAAACTTTATTTCTAACGTTCACTCTGTTGAAACTTCATTTTGTTTCTAACATGTAAACAGATAAAACTTTATTGAACACTGTTGAAACTTTATTTTGAACTTGTAAACGGTTGAAACTTTATGTCATTTCTAACGCGCAAACGACTAAAACTTTATTTCTAACGTACACACTGTTGAAACTTTATTTTTAATCTGTAAACTGTTGAAACTATATCTTTCGTTTACAAATAGTAGAACGCTTAGTCTAACTTGCAAACTAGTAAATCCTACAATCTCATTTTACAAACAGATAAAACTTTATTTCTAACGTACACACTGTTGAAACTTTATTTTCAATCTACAAACTGTTGAAACTTTATTCTATTTCTAACACACAAACAGCTTAAACTTTATTTTTAACATACACACTATTGAAACTTTATTTTTTAATCCGTAAACTGTTGAAACTATATCTTTCATTTACAAATAGTAGAACGCTTAGCCTAACTTACAAACTATTAGATCCCACAATCTTATTTTACAAACAGATAAAACTTTATTTCTAACGTACACACTGTTGAAACTTTACTTTTAATCTGTAAACTGTTGAAAGTATATCTTTCATTTACAAATAGTAGAACGCTTAGTCTGACTTGCAAACTAGTAAATCTTATGATCTGAATTTACAAACCGATAAAACTCTATTTCTAACATACACACTGTTGAAACTTTATTTTGAACTTGTAAACGGTTGACACTCTATTTTATTTCTAACGCGCAAACGACTAAAACTTTATTTCTAACGTACACACTGTTGAAACTTTATTTTTAATCTGTAAACTGTTGAAACTATATCTTTCGTTTACAAATAGTAGAACGCTTAGTCTAACTTGCAAACTAGTAAATCATACAATCTCATTTTACAAACAGATAAAACTTTATTTCTAACGTAAACACTGTTGAAACTTTATTTTTAACATACAAACATCTAAAACTTTATTTCTAACGTACACACTGTTGAAACTTTATTTTTAATCTACAAACTGTTGAAACTTTATTCTATTTCTAACACACAAACAGCTTAAACTTTACTTTTGACATACACAGTATTGAAACTTTATTTTTTAATCTGTAAACTGTTGAAAGTATATCTTTCATTTACAAATAGTAGAACGCTTAGTCTAACTTGCAAATTAGTAAATCTTATGATCTGAATTTACAAACCGATAAAACTCTATTTCTAACATACACACTGTTGAAACTTTATTTTGAACTTGTAAACGGTTGACACTCTATTTTATTTCTAACGCGCAAACGACTAAAACTTTATTTCTAACGTACACTATGTTGAAACTTTATTTTTAACTTGCAAACTCTTGAAACTTTATTTTATTTCTAACATACAAACGGCTTAAACTTTATTTGTAACACATACACTATTGAAACTTTATTTTTAATCTGTAAACTGTTGAAACTATATCTTTCATTTACAAATAATAGAACGCTTAGTTTAACTTGCAAACTAGTAAATCTTGTTCGTAATCGAATCTAACTGTTTAAATCTTCATCATGGAAATCAATGTTCCACAGTCATTTGAAAAAAATATGATCGCCCAAAGTGATTTGATTCTACCTATTTCTGTTGGTGAGAAAAAAGAATACATTTTACGTGATTTCATTCATGATAAAGACGCTTCATATGGAATAGTGGAGAAGATGTTTGAATCTATTTTCTATCATCCCGTCGTCAAACAAACTATACCCTCTATTGCTATCAAAATTACCAATGGTTTACAAGAGTGCATCCATGTGAAAGATACTAAATCCCTCGTAACTTTAGTGTTTCGGAAAACAAAGTGAAGTCATTGTGATATGTTTATTGAAATAAAAATATGTGTATGAAAAAGTCTTTTCACAGATATAGGGGGAATGGGCTGACTGTAGGCATATATTCACAAGGAAGAAACGATCTCATGCGATACATAAAACAACCATGTATATCTACAAAAAGCAACATCAAAATACTGAGTTAAAGTTCATTATGTCAATACATCTCCTGAATGTGGTAGCGTGAGTTTTATTCTTTTGGGTGGAGGTATGTTTGTGTTAGGATGTCCATGTGGAAGAGATGTGTTATGTCCTATCCAACACCTCTTATCCTCCCATGCTGAAAGCGCTCGTTTCTTGAACGTGTGCGTTTTCACAGTATGAACTTGAGATTTTAAGATTGTCATATTGACAAACGTTATAGTTTTATTTTTATAGGCCTTCTTATAGGACCGATGTTTCATTTTGTGAACAATGGATTTTGATATACCTTTAGCACGCTTAATGCTATCTGCACATTCTTTTAATTTCATGGAATACATTTTAGGACGGAGGAGAATCATTTCATCTATTTCCTTTCCTGCTGTTTCATCCTTAAAACAACCAAGTTTGGCTTTATTCTGTATGGAATAGAGTGAATGAGTGGGATTGTAGTTAGATGTGTCGAAATATTTTTCTAATGACTTAGCTACTTCACTAAAATTTAAATCTTTTTGAGTGGTAATACCTAAGAAGAAACCATCTGTATCACCACCCAACAAACGAACCTCTTTTACGAGAGGACATGGTTTTAGTATTTTATAAAAGAGTTGGTACATTTCAAGCTTAGAGTAATCTAGTACAGCTTGGCCAATATAGATGGGCTTGCGCAACTCAACTTCATATTTTATCATTTTAACACCTACAAGGTCCTCATCGATAATGTCTCTATCAATGAAAAGAGGTGATGAGGTCAATTTGTGATATTTTTGATCATTAATGACTAGTTTGTAGTTCATGCGTTTTTCTAACATCCTCCATCGTCTTACCAAATAGACTATTATTCTTATACTTATAAAAATCTTTTTCAAAATTATTTTGGGCTAGTGCACGTTTCTGGCTGTTACTATCAATATATGGTTTGAGGAAGGCTTTCTGTCTAAATTTGATGATGCGGTGAACTGACTTTAGAAGCATGCCCATTTCTAAATAGAATTTTAGTATGCAGAAGTGCACGAGATAATTTTTCTTATCATATTGGGTGAGTAAAAGTTTGCGGCATGATTTATACCTTGGCTGTCCACACTCTGTTAAGTTATTATGAAATTGTGACATGAATGGTGAAAACATATCTTCAGTCACTTCACCAGATTCAGGTGCGAGTGGGAATTCAGCAGTTTTATTTTTAATGCTATTTGGATAAATCAAATCCACTTCAAAATAATATCCCCAATCACCTTCATCTGGAATCTTCAGTATGTTTGAAGGGTTGGAGTAATACTCAAGCTCATCTTGATTTAACCAACTAAACTCGGAATGAGGTAGTGGTTTAGACAGTGAACTGCCATATAAATTATTTTGGCCATAGTACTTTAGGTGGATATGATCATCACCTACTGTTTTAGATTTTATATGATGTTTATTCACAAATGTGAGACCACCGCGTATTCCGCGCTCAAATATGTTATACATCTCGGGGTCTTGTAAGAGATGAATGGTCTCACCAGTCATTTTAAAGGCTAATTTAAAGGACATGGCTGGTAGACTGACAAAGTGGACAGGATCTAATTTGTCTTCTTCTAATGCCACTCGTCGAAATTCCTGAAAGACATCAGCCAGCAAAATGACATCTAATTCTAAGTAAGCGATCATATAATCGCCAAACGTTTTACAATCAAATTTTAACCATGCCTCTTGAGCATGTTCATAATCTTCTACTGGACAATCTTCACCCGTCAAATCGTTTTGGAATTTGTCACTGGAAGGAAGGGTTGTTTCATATAGTTCAGACATTGAGCTAAAATACGCATAGGGAAAGACTCCTTTGCGAGTGATCATGTCATCTGTTAAATTTGGATAGTGTTTCTTCAAAGTTTGACTATGGGGAAGAAACTTGAGATTTCGAACGAGAGAAGCTAGTGACGGTGACATGAATTGAAATGAATCTAAAAATTTTATTTCGAAGAAGACTGTCTTATTTTCTTTAGTTTTATCTACTGGTACTTTTGCTGTCATTGCCATGAATTTTTCTCTCGTTTGTGCTATAACATTGAACTGCCACGATTTCATCTGGCTCAACCCTCCTTTTATTATCATATGACTGTCATAGCCCTTAAAGTTGTGAAAAATGACGGGTAGTACGCGACGTCTCAACCTATGTGAAAAGTTACACTTGGAGCAGAGTGCGTTTCTAAATTTATCAGTGATGTGATCATGATCACGCACTTTCTTGATTTTATCGTCATCAAACGTTTTATGACATTTAGGACAGGATGTGCAACTTTCGAATTTCTGTTTGTCTTCATCTGACATATGTAGTGACTTACGCTGCAATTGGGAATCATATGATTGTTGAAATTTAGCAGCTTTATCGAGAAATTTTAGAAATTTTGAAATACAATCTTCACCTTGCCAAGTATGCATTTTGTTTTGCCTATTTCTAAAGTGGTCATGCCATACTTCATAGCAGGATATGGCTGCTGGCTTGTGGATGATATCATCAATGTAGCATTCTATGTATGCGTAAATGACACGCAGGGGACTTAATTCGTCACCATTATCTCTATGTGAAAAGACTTTGTCTTTGGGCATGCGTTCCATTTGTAATTTACCTCGCTTGCACCATTCATAATGACTTAGAAATTTATGTTTACTCCAAAAGGAGCGGATGCAGCGGTCGCATACAAAATGTTCACCACTTTTAGAGCGCCCTAAGTGTGTGTACAAGCGAGAGATTTTGGGAATACCACAGTAGTGCCATTCCTCGCTATCATCTTGTTTTACTAATAAGAGGTTGACTACACGTTCATAACAAGTTGAACGTGAATTATAGCGGGCACCCTTCAACCCCTTCTCCCACACGTGAACGACAATTTTAATCTTATTATGTTTTTTGAACGTTTCTACATCTTTGATTTTCATGTTGTCACTATCACAACCTTCAAAGTCTAGTTCATCTTCCCACTGTCTATAGCTATAGGTATGATTTCGATTCGCGTTGATATCATTATAGTGAAGGATGGATAGGACTGCATATTTGAAACACCGTGATTTATAATCGACATTGATGACAGCTTTCTTATTATACAACGTTTTTGGTAGTTTAAATGTGCCTCGAGCTGCATGACTTTCTAATAGGGAAATTTTGAACATGGCTGAGTCCACGCCATCAAAAATGAGAGCGCTGTCGCGCTGATTGAACTTATCTACATTTGATTTTAAACATTGAATATGGAAATTTAGCCAAGACTCGCAGTCTACAACTTCGGTTGCGGAAGAGGAAGGAACATGAAACTGTATTCTCTCCGTCACTTGACCCGTTTGAAAATCTATTTTAATATATTTTAGTTTGAGGTAGATGAGCGCCTTCATTCTAAAATTGTCTAAATTGTTGAAGAGCGCTTCGATAATGTTAGAATTTTGAAGGAGCCACTCAGGAAAATCTACTATTTGAGTATTGGACTCCATGCAGTAGTCGCGTACTAAATGACTATGGGAAACGTTAATGAGGGAGATTGTAGAGGTACCGTTGGTGTAGTGATCATTTGCATGCGTGTGTTGAAGTCTGTGCGAAGATCGCTGAAAGTGGCTATTGAAAGAAAGAGGGCACAAATCACAAGGAAAGGAGATGTCATCGTCAGGATCAACTTCACCTCCGGAGATTGATGCCGCTTTGCGTTGACACACACGTTGTTTGATGTGTCGAAGGAGACTGTGCTTCCTTGTAAAAAATATGTCCGCAGTCAGCACATTCCCACTCGTTGCCTTGTCGCGAGAGTCCTGAGCTGGAACTAACATCACCTGAAAGAGAAATCATTCTATCATCTCTGTTTAAGTCTCAGTGTATTGTTACAACCTACCTTCACTCAATAGCTCTAAACTTTCCTCGAGAAGGGAGGGCTTTGGTGATGAAGTAGATGCCTGAAATTGAGGAAGATGCTATTAGCCACACGTTTGAGGGAGATGAGAGAGGAAATCTTCAACTTACCATTTCAAGGAAATTATGTTTAAGGTTGATTCTTCAACAAGATAGAGACTTCACTAGAGAACAGTTTACTTACACGTCTCAAAGACAGAGTGAAATGACACGAATGTCACTTTGCATATATACTTTCATATTCATCATTCATTGGCTGTTCATTCTGATTGGTTGCTTGTTTATACTTAAGAATTAGAAAACATTTCAAAGTTATTATTCACAGTCAACATGACAAGCCCTCCGACAACACCGAACACAAAATTCTCTTCTCCATGCTCATCGCCAAAGGCGCTCGTTGCACCAAACGCTCCAACGAAGGGGAAGGTGGAGAAATTATACCGACTCGACAACATTAGAAAGTTGTCACTACCAGCGGATGACGAAGAGGAGAGTGTATGTGAGAAAGAGTGTCCCGACCTAACAGGCATACGATGGAAGTATCTGCAGTACGATACTGATGATGTGATGGAGATCACCAGCACCAAATTCCTCCATCAATTATGGGAATGGTACACCCCTAACTCCCAGCCACGAACTATGGCGGAGTGGGAGTACATCGACAAAGTGAGGCTCGCGGTAGAAGAACGATTGAAGCAAGTGAACTGTTTTTGTGATCTGTGTGAAGCCAGACTCTGGGACGATATTGACGATGAAGACCTTTTGAAATACATGCCATAATAAATTTTTATTTCGTATTATCTTTGCTTTCATACTGACTTACTTGAATGGGGCTTCAGTGGATGATTTAACCATGTATACCTTTTCATTTGGAAATAGTAGCACGCTTAGTTTTACTTGTAAATCTTATAACATTTCATATGGGTGATGATGGTAAATGAAATAGTGTTAAATAAAATTCAGATAGATTACATGATTCTGGGATAGCAATCGACTGCGATCCATGTGTAAACAGCTTGTTAGACTACGGATGGGCTTAAGTGGATGATTTAACCATGTATACTTTTTCATTTGGAAATAGTAGCACGCTTAGTTAAACTTGTAAATCTTATAACATTTCATACGGGCGTTGATGGTAGATGAAATAGTGTTAAATAAAATTAAGATAGCTTACACTTCTGATACAGGGATAGCAATCGACTGCAATCCATGTGTAGAGAGCAAGTTAGACTACGGAAGAGAGAAGTGTGTTATGTTGCGTGTGGCGCGTGAGTGTCCTCCCATTTCATTCCATTCATCAATTCGTCTCATTGATAGAGACAGGTACAACTCATGGTTCTCATAACGTATGCAATGGAAAGTTTATAAGGCAACCTTCGACAGTTGGCTAAATGTCGCCCTGGCGCGAATGCATACTACGTTGAGACAGAGGCAATCACTTGCAAACATGACGCAGAGAGGTTTCACAAGGATTACCATTGCCCACGTCCCGTGCAGTACTCATCGCTACGGACTTCACCGCTGTCTTGAAAGAACGCCCACTCACAGGAAGTATCACACCGAAAATTTCCGTGACTTGCACCGTCCATGACTTGATCGCCAGACATGAAAACCTGTAGAGTTGGTAAGAGGTTGACAGACTTTGAGCAGCTTGATAGCAAGCCGTAGAGAGCTTGATTCACCAGCGTTTTGCAATGGAGATGTTTAGAGGCCACCCATGACAAGATAGCTAAGACTCAACCGATTGGCGTTCAAAGTGCTACGTTGAGAACTGTGTCAAATGCCCAACATGAGACATGAGTTGCCCCAGCGGTTTCGGTCTAAAATATGACACACTCCCTTGCCACACTTATCACTACGGCATCGTCCGCCGTCCCGAAGGAACACCCTGTCAGTGGAATATTACAGCAAAACTCTCCGTGTCTTGCTCGCTTTCAGTGAAAAGCCGCTTATACCATGAGAAGACTGGCTCAGACATCATTAAAAATGCTTTCATTGACTTCAGCAGGGTCAAAAACCCCAGAAAACCTCCAAAACTGGTGAATTTAATTTTTTCAACTTTTTAGCACTACTCATGAAATTTTATAAGTAGTCTATCACTTAGGGTAGGTCAATAGCGACCGAACCTTTTTTGAATCAAGTCAAACGGACTTGTAGAAGCAAAGTTACAAGCCATTAAAGTTTTGGAGTCTTTTATGGCCTGGAGACGAAGGCCATCTCCTGACGAACCTCTAAGTCTGACGCCTTAGCTGACTTCAGCAATGAAATTTTCTAAGTCGGTTTCTTACAGAAACCCGGAATTTGGAATGTCCGAAGCTATCATCGGAGCTCAGAGAGACGACCTACCTTTGACAATCGCTCTCTAAATGAAAAGTCTCTGTCGGTTTCCGCTTATATAGTGTGTGGCGATCAGCTGATGACGTAATACCCATCATCCAAAAACTTAAAACGCTTCTATCACCAATTCTGGAGGTCCGATTGAGCTGGAAATACACCATTTCAATGTAGAATTTGACGCTAAATCCAAATCTGTCCTCCGTTTTCCCATCCGATGCTTCGTTTTGGCTCAACAGCCCACAGCCATCGCAAAAATTCTAACTCGTTTTTTCGAAAAAATTTTGTGAAGAAAAATTTTTTCTCTCCGATTGACTTGAAACTCATCATGTTGATAGAGAATTTGACGCTGATTCCAAATCTGAAATCCGTTTTCCCATCCGATGCTTCGTTTTGAAGCTACAGCCCAAAACGTCCAAAATTCTAACTCTGTCGTTTTTCGCCAATGTCCCAAAATCTTAAATGGCGTCTCACATCTAAACGAAGACAGATATGAACAAGTCGATTCTTTCAGTGAATTTGTCTCACTCTTAGCTTTCAAACGAGCTATTGCACGACTTTCTACGATCACTAGAACCAAACTTGGAAGTTTGGTGCCCGGGGGGGGGGGACGTCAGCGAAAATTTTTTCTCTGCGATTGAGTTGAAACTCACCATGTTGATAGAGAATTTGACGCTGATTCCAAATCTGAAATCCGTTTTCCCATCCGATGCTTCGTTTTGGCGCTACAGCCCAAGACGTCCCAAATTTTACCTCTGTCGTTTCTTCGAAAAAATTTTGAAGAAAAATCTTTTCTCACCGATTGACTTGAAACTCACCATACTGATGCAGAATTTGACGCTGAGTCCAAATCTGGTCTCAGATCTACCATTGGAGCAGCCGTTTAGACGCTAGAGCCCAAAACATCCCATTTTCACCCCAAAATTCATGTTCACGTTAGCACCAAGTCAAAACCTGGCGGTCGCTCAAGTCCACCACGACACTCTGTCGTTTATCGAAGGGAGGGGGGACGTCAGCGGCCATTCTTTCTCTCCGATTGCTGTCAACGATGGGAGCGGCCAACCTGGCCGGCACACCACGACAGACCGCAACCTCTCACGTTCCAGGGGGGACGTCAGCGACCATTTTTCGACGGCGGCCATCTTGCGCTATCCAGTGGTAGAGTTTTACTTACTACTAGTGAATAACCATGCCAAAGTGTTTGGTTCAAGTTCTTTTCTATGTTACTTATTAGTTTTTATGCTTGAATTTACTGTTTACCTTAACTACGATTCACTTGTCTGACGATGATTTCGAAATATATATTACAAAAAGAAAGATGTTCTAACCTTGAACATAACATCAGTTTGCTTGGTTCTTCCCACATAATGCCTACAAGTCAAGCCAAGGCATCTTCACCCTAATGAAACTTTATTTAGCAATAATGAGCTCATGCAATGCTATTGCAATTATCAAAATAAACATCTCACCTGTAGCGGGTCCAAATCTTTGATCAAATGTTGCATTCTCTTTGACTTTAGAGCAATAATCAATATCACATGAATTTGATGGTTTTCAGCGAAAATATAGAGACAGTGCAGTACGTACTTCACTGAGTCTGCAATTAAATGCGAATCAAGACGTATCCTGCAGATGAAGATATACCAGAGATTATTTCCAAACTGTAGGCATAATCGAATTACGACAGAATTCCTCTGAATGTCGAAAACACAAATTACTGACTTGAATCGCCGTTAAAAGTCTTATAAATTCGCAAGTTTGAGACTGCAGATAGAAATACCGGTGAGTTTGCTGACTGATATGCGTACACTGTAAATCACTCAATACCAATCACATACGAAGGATGCATACCAAAATATTTTTTTGGTATATTTCTGTATGATCTTGGTATATATTTGTATGCCTTTCGCATGTTATTTCAAGTGTGGTATGCTTTACATACTAAAGCCATGCCAGCACAATGTTAAAAGAAGGCATCAATCATGTCCAAAGTATGTTGATTTAAGGCTTTTGTCAATAAAGATCACAGTAATGCTACTACTGCTTTGTAAGTAGTGAGATAATGACATTTTATAGTCAAACTAACAATACTGAATTCGATTTTAATACATGGAAGTCCGAGGCATTTCATAAATAATCAATAAGTATTTGACCATCAACAATTATGCATTATGTAATTTTGGAACTAAGCATATTATCAATCCAAAATAAAGACACATTATAATTCATGAACGCAAAAATAGTTATGTTTGAGATATATAAATCAACATGGTTGCTGAAAAGTTATCGTTTTATTGAAATGATGTTTATCAATTTAGTTCAAGGAAATAAGCTAATTATGAGTCTTGTGAATGCTATAAGACAAGTTGCAAAGATGACATGCGGCTTTAATTCCAGAACAAATCTAATCTAGTTAAATACCACACTTTCACGAAGAAATATTCACGGCTGGTATTACTGGAAAAAAGTTATTTGTAAGTAGTATGTAGTATAACATATTTTTGCCATATGACATAAAGCTATTCATACGAAAGACATACGAAACACATACCAATTTGCATCGGGTCTCGTATATAAAGCATACCAAGAATTCGTATTTCAACGTAAAACAGCCAATCACAGTTAGCATAGTTCGTATCGTTTACATACCAATCACATACGAAAGTAAATGGCCATTCGTATGAAAAACATACCAGATTTCTTTATATATACCAGAATCTCGTATCAAATGTTGGTTTCAAATTGTATGTAAACTTGGTATGTGTTTGTATGTAATTTTCGTATCCAGCGATTTACATTGTACAGCCACATATCACGATGCAGTGGGAGACGGTAGTCGACTGTAGCAAACAAATGACGCCTGCTTGATAAACATTACCAGCTCGCATCCTCTCTGTCATCTGACTCATGGAATGAAGGTCGGTTCAGCAGGCGAGCGACGGGGAAACTATTTCATATAGAGAATCGGTGTGCGCAGACGAGTCTTACGTAATTGCAGGACCAACAGGCATCTGAACAGCATTATGACTTCCCATATGTTCCAGCTAGGATATCATTTAAGATAAGTTTCTGAATGGATAAAAAGGATACAAGAAAATGAATAAATGAATTACGAGAGAGAGCAAAGAGAGAGAGAGAGAGTGAGTGAGTGAGTGAGTGAGTGAGCGAGTGAGAGAGAAGAGAAGAAGGAATGTCTGTGCTTCGTGCATTGTGCCGTCTTATCAAAAACGAATAATTAAGAGACGGAGTAGATTGAACTAAATATTCCTTTTGCAGGTGTATAGATCATATGACCGCAATTAATTTCCAAATTTTCTATCTATTGATGAATCATATGTCCTATCTTGCAGACATCTTTTCATAATGTTGTTTTACATAGAATAGCATGTAATTTTACGTGACCCAAAAGTTGCATGGTAAAATTACATTGCCGAGTCTGTCAAATTACAGAAAGTAGGAAGTGGCACATAACTAAGGAAGCATGTGAATGATATGTGTGTGGAGCTGCAGCATCATTTAGTGTAATCAGGGCATACCCTGAAATTATATTGCCCTAAGGTTACCCTAATCTTGCCCTGATATGGAATTTTGAGAAAACTTGCTCGTTATTGATTTTCTCAGGGAAATTATCAAAAATCTTGTCATTTACAAAGACAAAGAGCCTATTTTGAAAATTTATTGTTGCCCTAGTTTTGCCCGAGTGCCCTAAAGGGCTCCGTCAGGGACCCTGACATCATTTATCACCGGGTAATTCCATTCCTTTATCAAGAAGGCGTTTAGGGTCAGCTGTTCCTATCAAAAACGAAACACCACAATAACTGTCTCTAGAGAATTAAATATCCGACGAAAGCAGAGTATCAACAAAGTTGAAAGCTGAAGAGCCCACAGCCATTCCTCAAAAGAATTTTTATAAAGAAGCTTTTTATATCTTGGAATTCTCTTTTGCTGATGGGAATGATCAATTTATGGAAATAAGCAATTTACGAGTCTAAACAGACTCGTACCTGGCTTCTAGATCCTGCGAAGATTGCTTGCCAGCCGAATGGCTTAAATTTGAAGTGGAATATTCAATATCCCTGAAGGTGAACTGAACACGGCCTTTCCCTCCACAAAATATCCGTCTCCATTTGTTTTCTGCAAAAAGAATCTTCTCCGTGTCTCGTTTTGTCTCCAATGTATCTGCGTCATGGAATCGACGTTAATTTGCTCCTTAAGCTTTCTCGCTTTTTCACTCTGTGTGGGACATTTCACCGTTACGGTCGTGACCATTAGCACAAATTTCCACACTTAGATTTCACTTCACAGTCTCATTTCTAAAGATTTTTTGTTGATGTTTGATATAAGAGCAACCAACCTACGGTTTACTGCAGTATGCGTGTACATCATAAAAAATCTAAAATGCCTCGCTCTCTTTGTAACATCTGCGATTATGTAACGTGACGGTCGTGACAGACGGAAAATACAATATTCTGAGTTCATCTTACATAGTTTAATTTTCTGAGAATTGAAGCTGTCTGTCAACTTGATATCAACATTGCAAGCGTTCAAAGACGCATTTATTAGAAAAATGATGACAGATCGCAATCTAAAGTTGTCGTCTAATCATATAGAAAAACGTCTCGCGACGGCCGTGACATTGCGAATTGATCGATGTACAATTTAGTGTTTTATTTTTCCACATTAAGGTTTTGTATTCAACTAATGCAAAATGAGTGCGCTACATTGAAGGCAATTAATTTGAACTTTTGTGAAATTTTAAGAAATGTAATACCTAAAAAAATCCAATGCTTACGCCTATATCAAATCATTCATTTGTCTTTAACAAAATAATTTTAGAAATAAGAATAAAACAAGTTTCCATCATAATAACAATAACTCCAATGAATTATTCACAGCAATTAAGAGAGTTCTAGTTTGTTGTTCAACGTCGAATAGAAAATGTCAAATAATTGTTTTAGGAAAGGATCGATTCCAATGGAAAGTATTGCGACCTACTTTTGGAGATGGGAATAATTCAACAATCATATTGGAATTTAATGCATCATGGTCTGATATACTTGGAAATTGAAACCCTAATTTCCCCGTCAACCTATCTGCAAACGATGCAATTTCGGCAACGCAGCAGCGCTCAGTTTTTCCTAAATCATATTATATTGTGACCTCTGCTCTATCGTGTATATTTCCACTTATCGGCGAACGGAGAGAATTTACACTGTCCTGAACTTTGATATCAGGTTAGCTCTTTTGATTAATGACTTGTGAATCAGATGGCGAGACGGAAAGAGAAGATGCACACGGATACTATCGCGGCATCTAAATCTGCTTTGATTGCTGATCCCCATAACGGTCCAATGACGGGCAGAGCAGCTCCGCGGGATCTTTGATGGTCAATACGCGGCGGTGGTTACCAACGATCAGTACAGAATGATGACCCAAGCCAAATTTCGATATTTAAAATGAAGCTCAGAAACCAGCTAGTCGTCACGGATCTGCTATCCTTCCTTCCTCTTCCGTATCTTCTCCTTATTACTTGTAAGTCTCGTCGTAGTTGAATTGAGGTTTCAATACACATATATTATTTGAAACGCCTTTTTGTCTTCGGATTTCCTTATAGTTGAACCGCATCGGATTTGAACTCGAGGGGATCGAATACCTGTCTTATATATAGAATAAGACGAGGTTGCAATATGATGGCGCAATTGCCCACAGCATGGCGAGATCGATTCCTCGCGTACGTGTGCATCATCTTCCAATATGACGTGGATGTCAGAATCACTGCGATTGTTTTATGAGAAATGACATCACCATCATGATAGAGCAACGCATGTGAATATCGGTCCTTTGCAAGGCTCCCAGAGCCGCCATTACTTCGTTTTGATGCTTTATCCCAAAATTCTCTGCAAAGTAACCTTTTTGTGATGGATCACGACCCTCACAATTAAAATAGTCTATTTCTGGGTAAATAGAAATATTCGATCGATTGGCTCCATGTCGAACGTTCGGATTGCTAGCGCGTCTGTGCGCTGCTACTGCAAGTGCTGATGTCAACACATAGATATACTACACAGCAATTGCTTTACCTTCGATCGAAGAAATGTGTGTGCATCAAAAGTTTTGTAAGGCGGCGTTTATGGTTCTGTGGTATCCTCGTCAATCATATACCTGTCCTGACATCTATTTCTCGTCGTCGTCATTCTGCCCAAAGTCATAACAAAGTAAATGTGAATAATTTAATCATGTGCTCATCCAATAATGGTGTTCTGGTTGAAAGAAAGGGTCGACCCTCAAGTGATCTTCCCTCAGTATTTCTTACCAACGTGAGTCAATGAATAACAAAATGGATGAAATTCAGACGAGAATCGAAAATTTCAAATCATCTGTGGCTGTACTTACGGAGACGTGGCTTGATGAAACTACAGTCCGGCAGCCAGAACGAGTTTCTGCAGGGAACGAGGCCGAAAATGAGACTTTCACAGAATGATGTGCACCCTATGCCTACCACGAATCTGCATGTCTGCCGAGTTCTAGTGAGTTCCTCTTCTTGTCAGACAGGATCAAAGAAAAACCCATGTAAATCCAATGGGAGGCAGATTGCAATTTTTGGCAAAAATTAAATTTTCTGTGTTTTCTCTTATCAATTAAACAGTACTAGGTCTAGAGCCATAGTTTTTGACATGGAATGTCTTCAGGTCATTTCACACCATGTGTATGTGATATCAAATCATGCTTCTGATCGGCGATGTATACGATAATGTGGTTCAATGTAGATAAAGTGGGCCAACATATTGGTGATTGCCGACAGTAGGAGGCTTGTCAAATGTGAATGCATGTAGTTTCATAGATAAATGTTCATAAATCTGATAAGTAATGACTTGAAGACATTCCATGCCAAAAATTATGGCTCTTGACTGAGTGTTTTTACCATAATAAGCGAATGAAAATTTCATTTTGACCAAAAACTGCAATCTGCCTCCCATTGAATTTACATGTGTATTTCTTTGATCGTGTCTGAAAAGAAGAGGAACTCACTAGAACTCGGCAGACGCGCGAATTCGTAGTAGGCATAGGGTGTACATTATTCTGTGAAAGTCTCATTTTCGGCCTCGTTCCCTGCAGAAACTCGTTCTGGCTGCCGGACTATACTCCAGATTCCAGCATTTCTGTACCTCATTATTTGGTTGTTCGACGAGATCGAAGCAGGTTTGGTGGTGGCATATTAAACTATATTTCTGGCAACATGAAATTTGAAGTTATTTCTTCCATCTCCGTTTGCAGTATATTTACTCGTGTGATAGTGAGATTCTACCTACGTATTTCCTCCGGATGATGGAATTCTACTAATCTCAGTGTATCATCCTTTTTTGGAGAGACCCTATTAAAAAAGACAATGCTATTCTATAACAGAGCCTATTATGGATTACATCCTGTGCCTCAGCTACTATTCATGTCATACTCTGTGGCGACTTCAATGGTCTCATTGACAATATTGATGAGTTTGAGGCAGCTACAGGTTTTAGAAAGGGTCGTCCACGCAAATACACGCAGTAATAGAGTTCTTGATCAGATTTTCACAAACATTGACTCTGATGCTGTAGCAAGAGCTACTGCACCGATAGGGAGATCGGATCATGCTGTGGTTACTTGGTGTCCCAATGATCGGAAAAGGCCTACTGTGACAAAGAAAAGGATTCGCAATTTCTGTAATAGAAACAAACGCTCTTTTGAACTCGCTAGCTGTTTCGTTGGTAAATTGGAACTTAATTCACCGATTTGACAATTTGGATTTTGCGATGATGGTTTTTCACAACGCTTTATGGTTCCTATTTGATTGCTTTTTCACCCGGACTACTGTTCGGTTCCGCAGTAATGAACCCCCATGGATGGATACCAGACTTAAGATATTGATTAACGAAAGAGATCGGGCATACAGCAAAAACATCTCACAAAGTTTTATCACTTACGCAACTTGGTCATTCAAAGAACATCCTTTCTCAAAAGGTCTTACCTTTCACGAGCAACATCATCTGGTGATTCAAGAGAATCTTGGAAACGGATCCGAAAGATTTCTAGAATTGGAAAATCTACCTGTGGCCCCGTTGACATATAAGCTGACGTTTTAAACTTATTTTTTTCATCGTCTTTCGCCAGCGAGAACTTGTCTTCAAATATAGGGAATGTGTTGACTATGATTCCTTGCCTGATTTTCCTGTGTCGGTAATGAATTATCAAGTTGATTTACATCTCTCGCGATTAAGGAAGGGTAATGGTGGACCTAGCGGATTACCGTATTGGATATTTAGAGATAGCTCTGCTATACTATGCGATCTCATTTATTGAACAGATCTTGAAATGTAGGTACTGTTCTATCTCTGCTGAAATTCGCTGAAGTGGTTCCTATTCCCAAATGCAAAAAGCCTATGATTCCATCAGAATTTCGTCCAATATCTATTCTACCAGTTATGTAGAAGGTGCTGGAGAGGATCATCTTAAATAAATGGATTCTGCCCTATTGTTTCAAAGTTAGATCCAAATCAATTTGCGCATATACCTGGTCATGGAAAAGGGACACTTACTGCAACCACCATAATTTATCACAACATCCTCAAATTCTTGGATGACAAGTCATAAGCTGTGCCCCGGTGGTAAAAATTGATCGGAAGATGCCCGGATTCAAAGCGTTTTCTCGATTCAGCATCGAGAAATCGTTCAATCGTGCAATTTCCGATTAATTCATAATCGGAAAGTGAGCGATTTGTAGTCCATCGACCGATATCGAATTGTCGCCCTATTTCCGATGCTTCTCATATCGATATTATGTCTATGAAATCGTTCATTTGCCGATTCTGATATCGATATCAAGTCTCACAGTGAAAAATGTACGTGGTAACAGTGAGGTCCCATCATTGCTCATGGATATTGCGTGGGCGATCGTCATCTCACTATCAGACCATATGGGCGCTTGATGGGATCTGACATGGAATTCCCATATAATTTGCCCATCATTTTATCATCTTATCTCACTTAAATTCATAAATGTCTAGTAATGTCTCGATGTCTACAATGCGGCTGGTCTCTTTCCAAACTCAAAAATCATAGGTTTAATTTTTATAAACGAAAATTCACTCATTCTCTCATCAATTATTCTCCTCTTTCTATTCCCATTTTCTTCATAAATTTCTATCCCATTATCCTCTTCTTCTCTCTTCCTTCTCTCTCTCTCTCTCTCTCTCTCTCTCTTCGAGACATCCCAACTCCTTCTGCCGCTAGTAGTAATAAAACGGCGAACACTCGACCGGCGCGCCCCCCCTCTGGAACGACAGTGTCGTGGCCGCCGTGGTGCTTCGAGTCTGACTCCCCCCCCCTCTGGAACGACAGAGTGTCGTGGTGTGCCGGCCAAGTGGGTCCGAAAGGTTCGCTGACGCCCCCCCCCTCTAGAACGACAGAGTGTCGTGGTGGACTTGGGCGACCGCCAGGTTTTGACTTGAGGCTATAGTGTGTGATGATTTTCGAAAAAACGACAGAGTTAGAATTTTGGACGTTTTGGGCTGTAGCTTCAAAACGAAGCATCGGATTGGAAAACGGATTTCAGATTTGGAATTAGCATGAAATTCTCTATCAACATGGTGAGTTTCAAGTCAATCGGAGAGAAAAAATTTTCAACATTTTTCGAAAAAACGACAGAGTTAGAATTTTGGTCGTTTTGGGATATAGCGCCAAAACGAACCATCGGATGGGAAAACGGAGGCCAGATTCGGATTCAGCGTGAAATTCTGCATCGGTATGGTGAGTTTCAAGTCAATCGGAGAGAAAAAGTTTCGCTGACGTCCCCCCCCCTCGGCACCGACCTTCCAACTTTGCTTCTAGTGGACGGATTTTGTCGTGCAATAGCTCGTTTGAAAGCTAAGAGTGAGACAAATTCACTGAAAGAATCGGCTTGTTCATATCTGTCTTCGTTTAGATGTGAGACGCCTTTTAAGATTTTGGGACATTGGCGAAAAACGACAGAGTTAGAATTTTGGACGTTTTGGGCTGTAGCTTCAAAACGAAGCATCGGATTGGAAAACGGAGGCCAGATTCGGATTCAGCGTGAAATTCTGCATCGGTATGGTGAGTTTCAAGTCAATCGGAGAGAAAAAGTTCCGCTGACGTCCCCCCCCCCGGCACCGACCTTCCAACTTTGCTTCTAGTGGACGGATTTTGTCGTGCAATAGCTCGTTTGAAAGCTAAGAGTGAGACAAATTCACTGAAAGAATCGGCTTGTTCATATCTGTCTTCGTTTAGATGTGAGACGCCATTTAAGATTTTGGGGCATTGGCGAAAAACGACAGAGTTAGAATTTTGGACGTTTTGGTCTCTAGCGTCAAAACGAAGCATCGGATGGGAAAACGGATTTCAGATTTGGAATCAGCTTGATGTTATTGTCCAATGAGCATCAGCATCCAATGAGAATCAAGCATTTCTATATAAATAGCGAGCCTTCCACAGTGAGAACCATTCCATCGTTGAATCGCACGAGTGACGGACGCACATTTTCTCTCTCTCTCTATTCTATTATCCAACTAAAATGGTAAGTCGCTACTTTTCTCCCTCTCCTCCCTTGAACGTAAGCTTAATACAATCTTTTTCATTTTCAGGCATCTACTCCATCTGCTGCACTAGTAGGACAAAATGGCGGTCAAACGTTACAAGGTTCGCTACGATCAGATCATCTACAACTGAGACCAGTGGAAGAAACAACCAAGGTACATAATCCTACACCATCACAGCGTAAATTTAAACAAGTCTTGCGTTATGACGATCATAGCGTAGTACTCCAAACGGGAATGCTCCCTTCCACGGATGTCAAGATAATGCGCAATCAGTATGGGGACTACATACTGATCCTCGTGAGTCCGTACATTCGCCGCCAACTTGATATTATTGAAGAGTACGTGACATTAAATATGGACATTCCTACTCCTCTTGCTCAAGAGTGGAAGGCGAGAGATGACAAGGATACTCCCTATAGAAAGATTTGGGATGGTAATCACATTTGCCTACCGGTATCACATTGGTGTAGTTATTATAAAAAGGATGGAGATCAATCAATACCCATCAGATGTGATGAGCTCGGAGAAGGTACTTGGGATATCCTTTTCAAAGTGAATGGGCTATATTATGGTCGACACAAGGATAATAAAATATCCTCGCTCTCCATGCATATGGAATCCATCCTATATATTCCAAAACCACCCAACGTGGACGACATAATTGATCAAATCCTTAACAGCAGTGGTACGAAGCGCAAGTCGGAGAAGAATGCTGCATCAAAACGCAAATCAAAGAAGGAGAATTACTAGTCCTTTCCTAACTCTACCCTATGACAATTCGCTTATGTGCTTTGAGTGTCGTAGACGTGGTCTTATTAGATACATTTTACTTCTTCGTTGCCATCATATCATTTGTGTATTTTGTCGTGAAAAGCATCGATGTAATTCTTCATTTTGTAATATGTTATAGAACGTTTCCTTAGATGTGTAAATTTCCGTTTTAGGCTTCTATCATCATTTTTATGGATTGTGAGGGTGAACCTGTACAGGAGCTCAGTGTTATTGCTATGAACAGTTGGACATATCAGATTGTTAGTGTCTATCATCAACATGCCAACTGCGATCCCAATGTTGATCAATGGGCGAGAAAACACATTCATGGACTTAATCTGAAATATTTGCAAGACTACGGCTTTTCTTGTGAGACTGCTCTTCTTATTGACTTTAAACGATGGTTAGCTGCTTTCAATGTTATACGCATCTTTTGTAATAATCCTGGTAAGGAGAGGAAAGTATTTCCCAATCTAATCATTGATGGTATTTTGCTCCCGCCTTGGGATAGTAGAGTGAATCAACATTATCATGAAGTCACGAAACGTTTTGAGGATTTGTGTGTTCCTATTTTGTCTATTCGTTGTAGTAGCTACGTTCATAAGCAATGCTTCTTTCCTCCTTACCTCAACACTGCCAAAGTCCTGTATGGTTATCATTGCTCGCTGTATGATAGTTACCAGCTGTATCTATTTTATCTCTTTCAAACCATTGATTTATAATGCATGCTTGTTACCGTTATTCAATAAATGTTACTATGAGAAGAGTTGTTTTCATGCAATGGATGGGTTAGATAAAGGGCGATCATGTCTTTCTCAAACGACTGCGGAACATTACATTTTCATAGGCAAAGTTTAAAAGGAGCTGTTGAAGATTATGTGATAAATTTTCATAAAGATGAGACTGACATCGGAGCAGTGGTCGATGATGCTAGCACTCTATTTCTAGAGTTAATGAATACATTCTCTGATAGCATTATCATGGCGCGATTAGTTGCGAAAATTAAGTTTAGTCATTTTGGAAAGGAAGAGGTGGAAAGTCGCTCTTTCCATTTTGCTTCTTATTCAGTGGAAGTGGTAGATCACCCCGAAGAATTTTTTAAAAGACATATGATAAAAATTGCTGAACGTCTTAACGCATTTAACCATCATGGTAGCAGTCTAGTGATTGAAGCGATTTCAGATATTCACATTCAACTTTCCATAAAGAAAAATTGAAAATGCAGTGGTACTTGATTGTAGCACAACTGGTTTTCGAGCTATGTCTGCTCACTCTCGAAGTATATTCCTTCTGTACATGTGTCCATTATTTAGAAAAGGCTAGCAAATTCATATCTTCAAAAAGACTTGCTATAGACATCAGTAACGGTGAAACTATGTGTTGTGATGTATGTAAGCGAAAGGATGGAAATGAAAAGCGCATCTTCAAGAGATGTAAGCATGCTTTTTGTCAACGCTGTTTCATACGTAATTGCATTCAACTTTGCAAATGCAACCACTGTGATATTGCTCATTTCGAGTGTCACTTATGTCGCAATAGTTAGTACCTATGCAAATGTGGTAAAGATAGGTTTTAGCAAAGACTAACACGGAAAATGGCGAAACGTAAAATGACGAAACGTAAAAGTCAAAAGTTTTCTTCAGCCATTCAAGCTCTCCGACGAATGAAAGCAAATCAGCGATACAATGCTATACGACATGCTAACGATAAATTCATTTGTGAAATTATTTCTCATGTCAGAAAGTTGAGGACGAAGAAATTAGCACCAAAACAACGAAAGTTACTTAAGCGATATGCTACGAAATTGCATTTCATCTCCAATCCTAAAGTCACCCTTCAAAGAAAGAGGAAAACTCTAACACAAAAGGGCGGTTTCCTTTCAGCAATACTTCCGATGCTAGCTCCTGTCGTGGGTAACCTATTGGTTAATATCTTTGTCTCTAGACGTTAATTATGCAAATGTTGAATCTCAAAGTATTAAAATGGATTTCAGACTTCAATGTGATAAAGTTCTGACTGTATCAGGTCCATCTCATGCAGGTAAAACTGTTTTCACGCTGAATTTATTGGATAAAAGAAGGGAGTTGTTTAAGGAACCTATCAATCGAGTGATTTGGTGTTATGGTATTTATCAACCGTCCCTGTTTCAGGAATTGCAAAGTCGCAACTTTATTCGACATGATGGAATTATTCCAGTGGATAAACTTCAGTCCAATGATGTTGTTGTATTGGATGATTTATTAAAAGAAAGTAGGAATTCAAAAGATGTTACAGATATGTTCACTCGCGCAGCACATCATAAAAGGTGCTTTATCATCTATATCACACAAAATTTGTTTCCTGATGGAAAAGAAGCTCGTACACAAAACCTGAATACACACTATTATGCTATTTTCAAGAATCCGCGAGATAAAAGTCAATTTGAAATTTTAGCGCGACAAGTTGCACCCAGAGGATCAAAAGCCTTAATTGAAATTTTTCAAGCAGCTACTGAAAAACCATACGGTTGCTTATTCATTGACTTTACGCAAGAGTGTCCGGAAGAATTTAGATTTCGAAGTGATATTTTGAAAACTCCCATGATTATCTACAAACTATGAGTTCTTATTCTCGCATGATTGTTAGTCATCAGGATGAATATGTACAATTGACTGCCATGCAGCAAGTAAAGCAACCTCTTACAAATTAAATGTATAGGAAAGAAATAGATTATCAGCAAAATGTTCACATCAAAGATCCACATCGTGCTGTATTATTACAATCGGAAACTGTTGAGCAATTGAAAAACTTGAAGAATAAGATGCGTGACTCTGTATCGACTGCTACACCTTTAGCATCTCGCGCACATGCCATATCTCTTCTCAATAGTATTGAACCCCATCTCAATGTAAATGATAGAGGAGAAATCATTACAGATGAAAATAAAGTGATTGATGCTTCACGTTATGAAGACTTGATTCAGTATGCGACACGTAGAAAGCGCCGTCAGGGCTATGTTCCACCTGGTTGGTCATACTTTCTTAAACTATTGAAAAAGCATAATGTGCCAAAATTTGCTTTGAATAATGAGACATTGAAAGAACTTGATTCAACAGTGGCTACTGCTCCAATGCTTCAGACGATGAAAATGCCAACAAATTGGTTTAAGACGTCACCTGCTACATCCCCTCCCACACTCACTAAGCAAACAAGAGGAAGAACTCGACGTAGATCTACATCACCACTAAAACTAGTAAAAGAAAAACGTAAAACAGCTCCTCCCAGGAAATACATGTTCTCAGACTATTAATATGAAGCAGATGTGTTGCTTGCCATGTAATGATCCGCGGAGGTGAATGTCGTTGTCACTTGCACTTGCTGCGCCAGCTCTCATAATGAAACCCCTAAGCAATGTGAACACGATCGCAAAACCGCTAAAGCTAAATGCTGCAGTTGTTGTAAATGTAGAAAGGCAAGAAAACAAAAAGATGAGAAGGAGGAAAAAAGAGTCAGTCGTCATCGACTGAACGTTTGAAGTCAATCTATTATGATGTAAAACATCCGGCAGGATTTGCATCTATCAAGAAATTATCAAAAGCGAGTGGTCTTCCACAATCACAAGTGAAACGATGGTTAAAGGGTCAGGCTACCTATACACTCCACAAACAAGCGAAAAAGAAGTACCGCACCCGCCATTATATTGTTCATGACATCGATGAACAGTGGCAAGCAGATTTGTGCGATGTCGCCTCCATTTCAAAACATAACTCGGGCAATAATTTTATTTTAACCGTCATTGATATTTTCTCGCGTTATGCGTGGCCTCAACCTTTAAAAACTAAAGAAGGGAAAGGAGTAGCAAAGGCATTCCAAACAATTTTTCGAGAAGGTCGCATTCCAAAAAGAATTCAGAGTGATCAAGGAAAAGAGTTTGAAAATCAGCATGTGACAAGATTATTTGAGAGGCATGACATTGAGTTGTTTAGTGTAAAGAGTGCCTATAAAGCTGCACTCGTTGAACGTTTTAATCGCACATTAAAAAATCGCTTGTGGCGACATTTTACTGCCAATTTGACACAAAATTGGACAAAGGTTCTACAAGATACACTCCATGCCTACAATCACTCTATCCATCGCTCTATTGGACTCAGACCAGTAGATGTAAATGCTGACAATGTAGATAAAGTGCGCGAATCATTCCAACGTAAACGCACTCATGTGAAAAGTGATGTGAAAATTGGTGATAAAGTTCGTATCTCAAAAGTGAAAAGTGTCTTTGCCAAAGGGTACCTTCCGAATTGGACAGAGGAGGTATTTACAGTATCAAGGATTAATCAAAAAGACTCTCCGACCACCTACAAGTTGAAAGATTACGATAATGAAGAAATTGAGGGTATCTTTTACCGCGATGAGATTGAGGTAGTCACTGAAAGTGAAACATATTTGGTAGAGAAAATCATTCGATGTAAAAAACGGCAAGGTGAAGAATGGTGTCTTGTTAAATGGACTGGTTATCCTTCAAGTATGAACTCTTGGATGCGTCGTGCCGACATCTTTCATCTAAGTGATCGACAGTGATTCATGCAAAGTTGTAACTAACAATGTTTAGGTTTGAGCTATGAATCCAACTGCCTCATTTTATTCACGACCCTCCTATGTAAGTGGTGGAGGACAAATTTACATCGGCGCTCGCCGCCAACGTGGAGGTAGCATACTTGGTGCACTGAAATCTGTTGTAGCACCTCTCATATCCAATGTCGGTAGATCTTTAAAACGAAATGTTTTAAGTAATGCCGTTGGCTTTGCTGGTGATGTTGCTAGTGATCTTTCCAGAGGTAGAAGTTTTAAGAGCAGTTTGTTGAATCGTGGGAAGGAACGCGGTTTAAAAACATTGAAGCAGACCTTTGCTGGTGTTACTCAAGGAAAGAAATCACCTAAACGAATGAATAAAGGAAGGAGGAAACATCGCGGAGCTGGTAAGGTGCGATCTTCAGTCAAAAGGCATTCACGCAAACGTCGCAGAGGCTCTAATCATTCATCAGGCGCTAAACGACGACGCTGCTATAACTTCTAATCATGGAGTGTAAAACTTCCGGTTTTTGTTTGTTTGATCAACAAGCCATACAGGACAGATATTCTTAGTTCAAGTATTGTAGATTATCATCCTCGAACAGCTGAGAATGCTGGCCCCATTGAATTTGTTATTCCTGGTGGTAGTGATGACTACATAGATTTGAGTTATGCGATGCTTGATTTGAGGTTTAGAATTCAGCAAACAGATGGAACTGCTATTGACGATGCACATAAAGTTGGACTGAATAATTTACCATTGACTACATTACTTCGCGATGTTTCTCTAACGATTGGAGAGCAGCAGGTGGAAGGTGGTCAAAGCGATTATCCCTATAAATCATATTTCAATCATGTATCACAGTTTCATCCAGCAGCACAAAAAAGTCATATGGAAGCCATGGGATGGTATAGAGATGAAGCAGGAAAATTTGATGTTGAAACAAACAGTGGCTTTGTAAAGCGATCTGCCATGATTAAAGATAGTAAAGTATGTCAGCTATATGGTCCGCTGAATTTAGACTTCTTTAGACAGTCAAAGTTTTTACTCTGTAATACCAGCATGCGACTCAAGCTGACATTGAATAAGCCTGAATTTGCGCTGAATGCATTTGCTGAAGTTGACAATTTTAGAATTCATGTGGAAGATATTGCACTTTACATTCGTCGAGTAGTACCGAATCCAAGTGTCATTAGAGGACATGCTGAAGGTCTTAACCGCCAAAATGCCTTTTACCCCGTTCAGCATACAAAGCTTCTCACCTTTACAATTCCGAAAGATCAAAAGAGTTTCATGAAAGATGGCCTCTTTCCATCGGAAGCACCGAAGCTCCTTACGGTGGCAATGGTTGAAAATGATGCATTTAATGGTAATATAAAGAAGAATCCTTTCAATTTTAAACACAATCAGTTAAGTGAAATTGCTTTACGTGTAAATGGTGTCAGTCATCCTGGTCCACCCTACAAACCAGATTTTGCTTCGGATCAATTTATGCGCAGTTATGTTGATTTTATGGATGTCTTTGGCTTTTACAATACGGATGACACCAACGGACTTACTATGAAAGAGTTTAAGAGTGGATATACTATTTATGCATTTGATTTGACTGCTGACAGCGATATTAGTGCACCCTATCGTCAAGCGAACGTGCCTCATAATATTCGTTTGGATTTGACGTTCAAAAGAACACTACCTGAGACGATCAATGTATTATTTTATGCAGTCTTCGATTCAAATATTGAAATTACAAAGTATCGCGACGTGATTCTTCAGTATAATCGTTAATGAGTTGGTTGACTGCTGACGATATTAAGACTAAACTGCAGCGTAATGCAGACGAAGCGACGTTGAAAGCTTTCGATAATGTCTATTCACTCGATACCTTACCACCTGCAGTAAATCACTATCCCATCTTTATTGTGCTAAACACTCATTCGCAGAATTTAGGCGGTGAGCATTGGAAAGCGATCTTTATTGGAGAAGACCGACGTGGTGAACTATTTGACTCTCTTGCTCACCTCCAAATATACCAACACAGCAGTGGTTGAGAAAACATACGCGTCAATATCAGCGAAATGAACGCATACTACAACATCCACTTTCATCAACGTGTGGTGCTTTTGTACTGTACTTCATCGTAAAACGTTTACATGTATCTCGATTTGTATCTGTTATTCATCCTCCAATGAAAAAATGATTTGTAAGTTCTATCATGATTTGAAATAAAAACATCATGTTGGAAAAATTGTTTTTTATTTTACAATCCGCTGGGTACGTACATACTCGATGAGATAGTCTAGGATCACATTTGCTTGTACATGAGATTTTAGTCCAGTAATGATCACTTTACTATTATGAAAGATTGCCACATGCACAGGTAACCAACAACTAATGAGAGCTGCAGGAAAAAGTTCGGATTCATAACACAAATTGTAACTGCTGGTACGAATCTTCAAAAATGATACACTTTCACTCAATTGAGTAGAGATCACCATATTGTCCACAGTCAGATTCGACATCACACACCTCTCCCTCTTCCATATCCGACGTAGTAGTCTTTGTAGCTCTAAGCGTATTGACTGCGCCGATGAATGAGAAAGGGCGCCGAGAATCTGTACAGTCCCATTTGGGAAGAGTTGAAGATTCCGTGAATTGTTCATCTTCACCACTAACATTTGAGGTCGGCCCGGGTAATACTTGCTGTTTGGAAGGTGTTGGTGTAATGTTGTGAGATCGATTTTGGTGTAGAGTCTGAAGCGACGGAGAATGTTGACGATGGTGTAGCGATGGCGCTTCATGATGAAAGAATGAGTAAATTGAGCGATGTACCTTCCTTTTATACTTTTCCCAACTACCTTGATGAAATGTGAAGTTAGTATGGAGTTGGGAATGATAGAGTTGAATTCGCCGATTGTTGACGCGCAACCAGATGCGATTTCCAATACGTGAATGTCTTTTCATATAGAAGTATTTCAAATCCTTCATGATATGATGTAGAGATTGAAAATGACGATAAGATAAAGCAAACTAAACTCTCTTCTCACATTTCCAGTTGAATCTTTGAAATAGACGTTTCGATCATGATCCGTTTCAATACGTTGTAGGGAATCTAATTTCCAACTCATGGTGCGTGGTAGTCATGTTGATTAGATTTGCATAGTAGGGCGATGAACTCACGACGAATAAATGTCATGATGGAGCGATGTATGTATCTTCTATACTTCTCCCAATTGTATTTGCGAAATGAGAAACAGTTTGCGGAATGAGAATAGCAGATTTGAATTTCATTTCTGTAATGTTGTAGCCAAACTTGATCACCCAAGGAGATGAATCTTAATGTTTCAAAATATTCCAAATCCCTCATGATATCATTGAGGTTGACAAATTGTCGCCATGTTAATGTAATACCTTCTTGTTGCGAAAAACAATCAATAGAAAACGACGGAAAAAAAAGAAAGAAAAATGAATTCAATGATGGCGGAAATGACGGAAGGAGGGGGGGGATCATTTGGTGACTTGACATGAACAAGTAGGAGGGAGTGGACATTAATCAACTGAGCACTTAGAGAGTGGGGGCTAGAGCACTTGGTTGTGCATGGGAGGGAGTCTTGTTGAAGGCGCGTAAGAAGTTGTGTTGTCTAGAGCCTTGGCTCTTAAGGATGATTTGTGGGGCCGGGGGGCCAAGGCGGGTGGGCGGGATGTGGGGGTGGGGGGGGTAGATTGGGACTGGAGTGTTTAGGATCAGGAGGAAGGGGTGGGGGGGGAGGGGGGGGGGTGGAATGTTTGCAGTACATCAAAAACTAAGCAACGGAAAGGTAAACGGAAATATACAGATTTGGAATCACGTGGAAAATTCCCCCTCTATCACATATGAGAGATACAAGTCAATCGGATATTATCAAGTCAATCGGAGAGAAAAAATTTTCAACATTTTTCGAAAAAACGACAGAGTTAGAATTTTGGTCGTTTTGGGCTGTAGCTTCAAAACGAAGCATCGGATGGGAAAACGGAGGCCAGATTCGGATTCAGCGTGAAATTCTGCATCGGTATGGTGAATTTGAACGCAATCCGAGAGAAAAAATTTTCGCTGACGTCCCCCCCCTTACGCCAAACTTCCAATTTTGCTTCTAGTGGACGGATTTTGTCGTGCAATAGCTCGTTTGAAAGGTAAGAGTGAGACAAATTCACTGAAAGAATCGGCTTGTTCATATCTGTCTTCGTTTAGATGTGAGACGCCATTTAAGATTTTGGGAGATTGGTGAAAAACGACAGAGTTAGAATTTGGGACGTTTTGGGCTGTAGCTTCAAAACGAAGCATCGGATTGGAAAACGGATTTCAGATTTGGAATCAGCGTGAAATTCTCTATCTGTATGGTGAGTTTCAAGTCAATCGGAGTGAAAAAAATTTCAACATTTTTCGAAAAAACGACAGAGTTAGGATTTTTGCGATGGCTGCCTACTGTAGAGCCAAAACGAAGCATCGGATGGGAAAACGGAGGCCAGATTCGGATTCAGCGTGAAATTCTGCATCGGTATGGTGAATTTGAACGCAATCGGAGAGAAAAAATTTTCGCTGACGTCCCCCCCTCTGCGCCAAACTTCCAATTTTGCTTCTAGTGGACGGATTTTGTCGTGCAATACCTCGTTTGAAAAGTAAGAGTGAGACAAATTCACTGAAAGAATCGGCTTGTTCATATCTGTCTACGTTTAGATGTGAGACGCCATTTAAGATTTTGGGACATTGGCGAAAAACGACAGAGTTAGAATTTGGGACGTTTTGGGCTGTAGCTTCACACACGAAAGCAACCGGATAAGGACGACGGATTTCAAGATTTTGGAATCAGCGTGAAAAAAAATTCTCTATCATCCAGCATGGTAAGGTTTCAAGTCAAAAATCGGGAAACGATATTGAGATTTTTCAAGTCAATCGTAGAGAAAAAACATTTTAATTCAACAAAACCACACTACCACACATATTATTCGAAAAAAAAAAAAAAACGGAACATGGAGGGTTCAACACGGAAACTTTGGGTGGGGGGGTGGATGGGTGGGGGGATTGGGTGGGTTGGAGTTGGCGTGGGATGTTTGTGGGTGGGTGGTGTACGAATATTAATTGGGTCGGTGTGGTGGGTGCGTGTGCGGGGTGGGGTAGGGGGGGGGCTCGTCACACTCTCTACCCCCACTTACCAGCATAATACGCGGAAAAAGTATGGAGAAAAAAAAAAACGGCGCGACGGCGGCCCTGTCCCCCCCCGCGAATCACGCTACCCACCCTAGATTTATATACCGGCAAAAATGGAAATCGGTAGGAAAAGGACCGGAAAAATGTGGCCACAACAAACCACCTCCAACCCCCCCCAACCCCCGCTTGTCCCTACCACCCATTCTCTATCCTCCGGCTCACCATCCCGTTGATTCTTCCTCTCTGGTTGTGACAAACTGCAAATTTTCCTCGTTTATACTGGGTCGGGTAGTTGTATCGCGTATCGTTATGGGTATGAATACCCAAATATTTTTTTTTTTACAACATAAAAAATAAAAAAACAATTAAAAATGCCCACCAAAAAAGTCATTCCCCTTTGTCTACAAATCTTTCAATCATTACAAAAAAAAAAGAACAGAATTTCCCCTAGTTCACACATCCTCCTTCCCCCCCACCTCCCGGACCCCCCCACGACACCCCCCACCCCCACCCGCACACCCCCACCCCACCCGCCCTCTCTTCCCCCCCCCTCCCCCCCCCCCCCCCCTAAAAAAAAACCACCTCTACCCAATACTAGTCGACATATGTACGACCCCCCCGGACCATAACCCCAAGAACTAACGACTGAACGCCCCCCCCCCACACGCACCCCCGCAACTACTCACACACAAAAACCCCTTCCATCCCCATAGGCCAAACCAACCAATAATTTGCATCTAAAGTGACTGAAAATAGACGGCAAAAGCTTCGTTAGACAGAAAGAGTTGAGACTCAACACCAAGAACGCGATCGTCAATAACATAAAACAGGGGGGTGTGGACGAACAACACCGTTTAGGAATGAGAGACGAGCCAATTTAATAAGATATTATGGGTATCAATTGGTTGAAAAAAACCAAACAAACACCCCCCCCCATCCTCCGACCTCGTAAACGCCTAATTTCCTGTAAATTTGAGGGCAGTAGCAACCACCACTCAGCCCAACTCTGCAAGTTGCCCCCTTCAAAAACCGCAAAGGAACACCTCTTGAAAATCACTAATTCTCCACATCATGAAATTGCTTATACACCCAGACAAACGGCGGATTGACACAAAATTTCCACAAACCAACATTATTTTATCGACAAAACCCAACAAAGCAATATAAATTTAAATTAGTAATATAGCGGCAAATTGGCTGCCCGTCAGATAAATAAGAGGAGTAAGGCATGGGTTCTTTGTTCTCTCCCCCCCGCATCCACTTGTCATGGTCCCCGGCCCTCCGCCCTCTAAACGTACTGCACATCCTACCCCCCCCGTAAGAGCAGCCCATCCCTGCATTTCGGATCAGAGGAGCCAAAATCACCCGCATCGGAGAGAAAAAATTTTCGCTGACGTCCCCCCCCCTGCGCCAAACTTCCAATTTTGCTTCTAGTGGACGGATTTTGTCGTGCAATAGCTCGTTTGAAAGGTAAGAGTGAGACAAATTCACTGAAAGAATCGGCTTGTTCATATCTGTCTTCGTTTAGATGTGAGACGCCATTTAAGATTTTGGGAGATTGGTGAAAAACGACAGAGTTAGAATTTGGGACGTTTTGGGCTGTAGCTTCAAAACGAAGCATCGGATTGGAAAACGGATTTCAGATTTGGAATCAGCGTGAAATTCTCTATCTGTATGGTGAGTTTCAAGTCAATCGGAGTGAAAAAAATTTCAACATTTTTCGAAAAAACGACAGAGTTAGGATTTTGGTCGTTTTGGGCTCTAGCGTCAAAACGAAGCATCGGATGGGAAAACGGAGGCCAGATTCGGATTCAGCGTGAAATTCTGCATCGGTATGGTGAATTTGAACGCAATCGGAGAGAAAAAATTTTCGCTGACGTCCCCCCCCCCTGCGCCAAACTTCCAATTTTGCTTCTAGTGGACGGATTTTGTCGTGCAATAGCTCGTTTGAAAGGTAAGAGTGAGACAAATTCACTGAAAGAATCGGCTTGTTCATATCTGTCTTCGTTTAGATGTGAGACGCCATTTAAGATTTTGGGAGATTGGTGAAAAACGACAGAGTTAGAATTTGGGACGTTTTGGGCTGTAGCTTCAAAACGAAGCATCGGATGGGAAAACGGATTTCAGATTTGGAATCAGCATCAAATTCTCTATCAGCATGGTAAGTTTCAAGTCAATCGGAGAGAAAAATTTTCAACATTTTTCGAAAAAACGACAGAGTTAGGATTTTGGTCGTTTTGGGCTCTAGCGTCAAAAAGAAGCATCGGATGGGAAAACGGAGGCCAGATTCGGATTCAGCGTGAAATTCTGCATCGGTATGGTGAATTTGAACGCCATCGGAGAGAAAAAGTTTCGCTGACGTCCCCCCCCCTGCGCCAAACTTCCAATTTTGCTTCTAGTGGACGGATTTTGTCGTGCAATAGCTCGTTTGAAAGGTAAGAGTGAGACAAATTCACTGAAAGAATCGGCTTGTTCATATCTGTCTTCGTTTAGATGTGAGACGCCATTTAAGATTTTGGGAGATTGGTGAAAAACGACAGAGTTAGAATTTGGGACGTTTTGGGCTGTAGCTTCAAAACGAAGCATCGGATTGGAAAACGGATTTCAGATTTGGAATCAGCGTGAAATTCTCTATCTGTATGGTGAGTTTCAAGTCAATCGGAGTGAAAAAAATTTCAACATTTTTCGAAAAAACGACACTTAGAATTTTTGCGATGGCTGCCTACTGTAGAGCCAAAACGAAGCATCGGATGGGAAAACGGAGGCCAGATTCGGATTCAGCGTGAAATTCTGCATCGGTATGGTGAATTTGAACGCCATCGGAGAGAAAACATTTTCGCTGACGTCCCCCCCCCTGCGCCAAACTTCCAATTTTGCTTCTAGTGGACGGATTTTGTCGTGCAATAGCTCGTTTGAAAGGTAAGAGTGAGACAAATTCACTGAAAGAATCGGCTTGTTCATATCTGTCTTCGTTTAGATGTGAGACGCCATTTAAGATTTTGGGAGATTGGTGAAAAACGACAGAGTTAGAATTTGGGACGTTTTGGGCTGTAGCTTCAAAACGAAGCATCGGATGGGAAAACGGATTTCAGATTTGGAATCAGCATCAAATTCTCTATCAGCATGGTAAGTTTCAAGTCAATCGGAGAGTTTCAAGTCAATCGGAGTGAAAAAAATTTCAACATTTTTCGAAAAAACGACAGAGTTAGGATTTTGGTCGTTTTGGGCTCTAGCGTCAAAACGAAGCATCGGATGGGAAAACGGAGGCCAGATTCGGATTCAGCGTGAAATTCTGCATCGGTATGGTGAATTTGAACGCAATCGGAGAGAAAAATTTTCGCTGACGTCCCCCCCCCTGCGCCAAACTTCCAATTTTGCTTCTAGTGGACGGATTTTGTCGTGCAATAGCTCGTTTGAAAGGTAAGAGTGAGACAAATTCACTGAAAGAATCGGCTTGTTCATATCTGTCTTCGTTTAGATGTGAGACGCCATTTAAGATTTTGGGAGATTGGTGAAAAACGACAGAGTTAGAATTTGGGACGTTTTGGGCTGTAGCTTCAAAACGAAGCATCGGATGGGAAAACGGATTTCAGATTTGGAATCAGCATCAAATTCTCTATCAGCATGGTAAGTTTCAAGTCAATCGGAGAGTTTCAAGTCAATCGGAGAGAAAAATTTTCAACATTTTTCGAAAAAACGACAGAGTTAGGATTTTGGTCGTTTTGGGCTCTAGCGTCAAAAAGAAGCATCGGATGGGAAAACGGAGGCCAGATTCGGATTCAGCGTGAAATTCTGCATCGGTATGGTGAATTTGAACGCAATCGGAGAGAAAAAGTTTCGCTGACGTCCCCCCCTGCGCCAAACTTCCAATTTTGCTTCTAGTGGACGGATTTTGTCGTGCAATAGCTCGTTTGAAAGGTAAGAGTGAGACAAATTCACTGAAAGAATCGGCTTGTTCATATCTGTCTTCGTTTAGATGTGAGACGCCATTTAAGATTTTGGGAGATTGGTGAAAAACGACAGAGTTAGAATTTGGGACGTTTTGGGCTGTAGCTTCAAAACGAAGCATCGGATTGGAAAACGGATTTCAGATTTGGAATCAGCGTGAAATTCTCTATCAGCATGGTAAGTTTCAAGTCAATCGGAGAGTTTCAAGTCAATCGGAGAGAAAAATTTTCAACATTTTTCGAAAAAACGACAGAGTTAGGATTTTGGTCGTTTTGGGCTCTAGCGTCAAAAAGAAGCATCGGATGGGAAAACGGAGGCCAGATTCGGATTCAGCGTGAAATTCTGCATCGGTATGGTGAATTTGAACGCCATCGGAGAGAAAAAGTTTCGCTGACGTCCCCCCCCTGCGCCAAACTTCCAATTTTGCTTCTAGTGGACGGATTTTGTCGTGCAATAGCTCGTTTGAAAGGTAAGAGTGAGACAAATTCACTGAAAGAATCGGCTTGTTCATATCTGTCTTCGTTTAGATGTGAGACGCCATTTAAGACTTTGGGAGATTGGTGAAAAACGACAGAGTTAGAATTTGGGACGTTTTGGGCTGTAGCTTCAAAACGAAGCATCGGATGGGAAAACGGAGGCCAGATTCGGATTCAGCGTCAAATTCTACATCGAAATGGTGTATTTCCAGCTCAATCGGAGCACTAGAACCGGAGATAGACGGGTTTTTAGTGTTTGGATGATGGGTATTACGTCATCAGCTGATCGCCAACACTATATAAGCTGGGAACCGACAGAGACTTGACATTAATACGAGAGATTGTCAACGGTAAGTCGTCTCTCTGAGCTCCGATGATAGCTTCGGACATTCCAAATTCCGAGTTTCTGTAAGAAACCGACTTAGAAAATTTCATTGCTGATATCAGCTAAGGCGTCAGACTTAGAGGTTAGCCAGGAGATGGCCTTCGTCTCCAGGCCATAAAAGACTCCAAAATTTAAAGGCTTGTAACTTTGCTTCTACAAGTCCGTTTGACTTGATTCAAAAAAGGTTCGGTCGCGATCAACCTGCCCTAAGCGATAGACTACTTATAAAATTTCATAAGTAGTGCTAAAAAATTGAAAAATTTAAATTCACTAGTTTTGGAGCTTTTCTGGGGTTTTCGACCCTGCTGAATTCAACTAAGACATTTATAAAGTTGTGGGAGGCGATTTTCGGCTTGGAATTTGCAACCTTTGTAAACAATCCACTGATTTTCATGTCAAAATCGGGGTCCGGATACCAACACAGTGATATGACGCACGCTGTGTCCGCGGGAGGTTGGATTTGTGGGCCGATGCCTTGGAGTTGGGATAAGATCCCCTCTGAGTAATGCCTGTAACGGATTCAAAGGTTCGACACTTTCCACCAATCTCACAATTTAGCTGTATGATTATAAAAATGACTGCCAATGTCGCCTGTTAGTAATTCTATTTCATCCTTCCTTTACAGATACATAAGTTACAAAATGGGAGGAAATTCAAAGTTTCATTTTAAAAAGTGCCTATGTGGCGAAGTCAAGCGAGGTGGCGAGTTCAAGCGCCATTTAAATAAATTCCTCGACTCTCCTGAAGAGCATAAGGAGGTCGCTGTGGTGAGCGGATGCACATCGTGTATGAAATTCGTCAGGGGAAACCTGAACGAGTTTTTCTATAAGACGCATTCAACATGTCTCATTAAGAAGGTGAAAAATTATACCACCTCAGAGGTTGGGTTAGCCATCACCCCACTTTTTGAAAAACCTAATCAAGATGAGGAGACAGAGACGCATGCCTCAGAGGTTGGGAAGGTCATCATCCCACCGGTTGAAAGACCTCAAGTTGACCTAGATGCGGAGACAGAGCTGCAGATGGCAGTTCAAGCCATACAAGACTGCAAGAATGAGCAGCCAACGACACCTCACCTCAGCTCTTCTAGCTCTGAGTCGGAAATCTCCGAATGTGAATCGGAAACGGAAGAGGCGGTCGTCCTTAACAAACCCGAGGAGGCGATCATAGCTCCTAAACCCGATAAGACGATTGTGAAGAGTCGGGCAGTGCCAGCGCCAAAAATGCACTCCTCACCTAAAAAAGGGAGAGGTATCAAAGCCCAAGCCAAGCGGTGGGCTAAGGATGATGGTGTGGCGAGGGTTAGCCAAGAGTATGCCATTAAGAAGCTGAAGGATGAAATGAGCCGTTATAAAAACGAATGCTCCGCATTAAGGGATGAGAATTTTGAACTCAAAAAGCAGGTGGCGGAAATTAGGAGTCTTAAGGCTCAAGTATTAAAGTTGGAAGGTTTCCAAAAGAGAGCTCTAGCGAGTGAGAGTCGTGTAGAGGATCAGGCCACATGCATTAAGAATATGAAGGCGAAGGAGGCGACGCTCAAACTCCAACATGAGCAGGAGAAGATGGCTCTTCTTGAGGCGAAGAATAACGCTGTTAAGGAGAGAAGAACAACGCTCCACCTCCCCGTAGTCGGTAGCAAAATTATCGACGATGTAATAATGGAGTCGGAGGATTTGGATAAAACGAGTGAGTGCTACGAAGGAGCAATGCCAGATATTCGCTGTCTCCACATAAGCATTAAACACAATGGTGACATTCAGGAATTGCGCCATCGTAAGCGAAAGTTGCCGGCCAAGTACCTGCCTCAGCCACCACCATCGAAGGTTCAACGAACCGGTTGAATTGATTTATGGAAATTTAATATCATCTCTATCACTTGAATATAATTTCATCTATTTTCTTTCTATTTTTCAGATGCGACGAGAACGAACCAACGGCTCTCATAAGGGCCACCATGGGGCAAGACATGATAGAACCTCCTCGCGGTTTGCCCTGGGCAGTCTTCAGACTGGCGAATACTATCATTAAGTTGAATCTGCTATCAGTCAACTTGAACGTTATGCAGTCAATTGCTATCCCTGAAGCATTCTGATTCGCTGTTGAGCAATTCATTGTTGAAAACCCTATATAAGCCAGAAGATTGTAGCGCTTCTCATTCAGTTTCAAGTCACGATGGAAGCAACGTCTCCTGCCAACAGCATTCCCGTCTTCATCGATGAAGACAACGCCATTCCCGAGTTCGTCATCCTCGACGAGTGGGATGAAGAGGATGATAAGAAGGGGAAGATCGAGAAGATCGTTTGGACGGATGGGGTGTGGACTCCAAATACCACTCGCATCCGAAAGGTTCCAGATGCACCAGCACGAGCTAGGCGGTATAGGGTCTATGACAACCTAACCGTCATACCCATTGACTATTCCAGCCAATAGTCAACTTAAATTCACACTCCGAGAATGAACCATCGGCTCTCTTAAGGGCCACCATGGGGCAAGACATGATAGAACCTCCACGCGGTTTGCCCTGGGCAGTCTTCGGACTGGCGAATACTATCATTAAGTTGAATCTGCTATCAGTCAACTTGAACGTTGCAAATGAAGTTCGGTGTAATACTTCCTTTCGACGGGCGTTCCTGTAAAGGGTGGCGGTGAAACCCGTAGCTATGTATACCGCAAGGGACATTCGGCAATGGTCAATCTTGTTAAACCTCTCTGCGTCATGTTTGCAAGTGATTGCCTCTGTCTCAACGTAGTATGCATTCGAGCCAGGGCGACATTTAGCCAACTGTCGAAGGTTGCCTTATAAACTATCCATTGCATACGTTATGAGAACCATGAGTTCTACCTGTCTCTATCAATGAGATGAATTGATGAATGGAATGAAATGGGAGGACACTCACGCGCCACACGCAACATAACACACTTCTCTCTTCCGTAGTCTAACAAGCTCTTTACACATGGATCGCAGTCGATTGCTATCCCTGTATCAGAAGTGTAAGCTATCTAAATTTTATCTAACACTATTTCATCTACCATTATCATCCATATGAAATGTTATAAGAATTGCAAGTTAAACTAAGTGTGCTACTATTTCCAAATGAAAAAATATACATGGTGAAATCATCCACTGAAGCCCCATTCAAGTAAGTCAGCATGAAAGCAAAGATAATATGAAATAAAAATTTATTATGGCATGTATTTCAAAAGGTCTTCATCGTCAATATCGTCCCAGAGTCTGGCTTCACATAGATCACAAAAACAGTTCACTTGTTTCAATCGTTCTTCCACTGCGAGCCTCACTTTGTCGATATACTCCCACTCCGCCATAGTTCGTGGCTGGGAGTTAGGGGTGTACCACTCCCATAATTGGTGGAGGAATTTGGTGCTGGTGATCTCCATCACATCGTCAGTATCGTACTGGAGATACTTCCACCTCACGCCTGTTAAGTCGGGACACTCCTTCTCACATACACTCTCTTCGTCGTCCGCTGGTAATGACAACTTTCTGATATTGTCCAGTCGGTACACCTTCTCTACCTTCCCCTTCGTTGGAGCGTTTCGTGTAAAACGAGCGCCTTTGGTGTTGAGCATGGAGAAGAGAATTTTGTGTTTGGTGTTGTCGGAGGACTTGTCATGTTGACTGTGAATAATAACTTTGAAATGTTTTCTAATTCTTAAGTATCAACAAGCAACCAATCAGAATGAACAGCCAATGAATGATGAATATGAAAGTATATATGTAAAGTGACATTCGTGTCATTTCACTCTGTCTTTGTGACATATAAGTGAAGTGTTCTCTGGCGAATTCTATATTTGAGGCGTACAAGTGAACTGCTCTCTCGTGAATTCCAAATTTGAGTGAAGTCTCTATCTTGTTGAAGTATCAACCTTAAACTTGATTTCGTTGAAATGGTAAGTTGAAGATTTCCTCTCTCATCTCCCTCAAACGTGTGGCTAATAGCATCTTCCTCAATTTCAGGCATCAACTTCATCACCAACGCCCTCCCTTCTCGAGGAAAGTTGAGAGTTGTTGAGTCAAGGTAGGTTGTAACAATACACTGAGACTTGAACAGAGATGATAGAATGATTTCTCTTTCAGGTGATACCAGTCCCATCTCGAGCGAGTTGGATAACAACAGCGACTCCATGTCAACATTGTCGCGGGAATGCAACGATCGGGAATGTGCTGACTGTGGACACATTTTCACGAGGAAGCGTGATCTCGTCCGACACATCAAGCGAGGTGTTTGTAGACCTAAGTCAGCATCAATCTCCGAAGGTGGGGATGATTCTGTTAACGATGTCTCCTTTTCTTGCGATTTATGCATTCAGTCTTTTGAGTCACATTTTGAACTATCTTCACATAGACTTCGACATACACACAGTGACGATAGTTATACTAACAGCACCTCCTCTATCCGACTCTCTGAAGTGTCGATAAATAATTTAGTGAGGAACTACCAGATGGAATCCTCAGAAACCATTACTGACTTTGAAGAATGGTTTCATCAAAATTCATCT
Organism: Prostheceraeus crozeri; assembly: GCA_907163375.1. Lineage (NCBI taxonomy): Eukaryota > Metazoa > Platyhelminthes > Polycladida > Euryleptidae > Prostheceraeus > Prostheceraeus crozeri. Next base: position 33,865 of record CAJQUW010008246.1, on the reverse strand, counting down.
TTGATTGGTGCGCTCTTCAACAATTTAGTCAATTTTAGAATGAAGGCGCTCATCTATCTCAAAATAAAATATGTAAAAATCGACCACCATACTGGTCAAATAGTAGAGAGGTTGGAGTTTCACATACCCTCCTCTCCTGCAACCGAAATTGTAGACTGCGAGTCTTGGATAAATTTTCATATCCAAGGGTTAAAATTAAACATAGATAAATTTAACGAGCGTGATAGTGGTCTCGTTTTTGATGGTATTGAGACTGCCATGATTAAAATCACTTTATTAGAGAACTACTCTGGACGAGGCTCCTTTAAACTTCCAAAACATTTAAGAAATAAAGCAGCAGTCATTTCTGTAGATTGCGAATCGCAATGTTTTAAGTATGCCGTCCTCTCCATTCTCCACTATAATGATGTACAGTATAGCCGATACCGTAAGAGTAAGTATCAACAGTGGGAGAATGAATTAAAGTTTGATGACTGCAATAGTGAAGATATGAAAATAAAAGATATTGAAAAATTTGAAAAATTGAACAACATCAAAATAGTTCTCCATGTTTGGGAAAAGGGATTGAAGGGTGTCCGCTACAACTCGCGTTCGAGTTGTTATTACCACGTTGTCAACCTTTTATTAGTAATACAGGATGATAGTGAGGAATGGCACTACTGCGGTATTCCCAAAATTTCTCGCTTATACCACCACTTAAGAAATTCTAGCTCATCAGAGATTTATTACTGTGACAGATGCATTCGCAACTTTAGGAGTAAAAATAGATTTAAAACTCATTACGAATGGTGTAAGCGAGGTAAACTACAAATGGAGCGAATGCCCAAAGATAAGGAGTTTTCATATAGAGAGAATGGCGATGAACTAAGTCCTCTTCGTGTCATCTATGCTGACATCGAATGCTATATCGATGATATCATCCACAACCCAGCGGCCATATCCTGCTATGAAGTATGGCATGACCATTTCCAAAATAGAAAAAATAAAATGCACGTCTGGCAAGGTGAGGATTGTATTTACCAATTCCTACAATTCCTCGAACAGGCTGTAAAATTTCAACAAAAGTATGATGGTGAACTCTATCGCAGATCATTGCATATGACAGCAGATGATCAAGCAAAATTTGATAGTTGCAACGTTTGCCCCAAATGTAGTAAAACATTTGATGATGATAAGATTAAGAAAGTGCGCGACCATGATCACATCACTGGTAAATTTAGAAACGCACTATGTTCAAAATGCAATTTTTCACTTAGGATGAAACGGCGTACATTACCCGTCATTTTCCATAATTTCAAGGGCTACGACAGCCATATGATAATAAAAGGAGGTTTAGGTCAAATGAAAGAGTGGAAGCTTGATGTAATAGCACAAACGAGAGAGAAGTTTATGGCCATGACAGCAAAAGTGCCTGTCGATAAAACTAAAGAAAATAAGACGGTCTATTTTGATATAAAATTTTTAGATTCCTACCAATTTATGACTGCATCACTGGCCTCTCTCGTACAAAATCTAAAGTCTCTTCCACTAACACAAAATCTTAAGAAACAATATCCAAATCTAACCGATGAAGTCATCACACGGAAAGGAGTCTTTCCATATGCATATTTTGATGCGATTAGTAAACTCGGCGAGACTTCTCTTCCGCCCATAGATAAATTCAAAAATGATTTGAGCGGCGCAGAATGTAAGACCGAAGATTATGATCATTCACAAGATGCATGGATATAATTTGACTGCCATACATTTGGCGAATATATGATTGCCTATCTTAAGTTAGATGTATTTTTGCTACCTGATGTATTTCAGGAGTTTCGACGAGTGGCATTAGAAGAAGATAAGTTAGATCCCGTCCACTTTGTCAGTCTGCCAGCCATGTCATTTAAGTCTGCTTTTAAAATGACTGGTGACACCATTCATCTCTTACAAGATCCAGAGATGTATAATTTATTTGAGCGAGGAATTCGCGGTGGTCTCACATTTGTAAATAAACATAGGTTAAAATCAAAATTAGTAGGCGATGATCAGACTCATCTTAAGTATTATGACCAAAATAATTTATATGGTAGTTCACTATCCAAACCACTCCCTCACTCTGAGTTTAGCTGGTTAGATGATAGTGAAATTCAGCATCTCTCCAACCCTTCTAACATACTAGCAATTCCAGATGAAGGTGATTGGGGATATTATTTTGAGATAGATCTTATCTATCCAAATGATATTAAACATAAAACCGTAGATTTTCCACTCGCACCCGAATTAGGTGAAGTGACCAAAGATATGTTTTCCGACTTTATGAAACAATTTCATAAAGATTTAGAATCATGCGGTCAGCCCGACTATAAGCCTTGCCGCATACTTTTACTCACCCAATATGATAAGGAAAACTAGTTCACTTTAGCATCTTAAAATTTTATTTAGAAATGGGCATGATTTTTTAAAGAGTTCACCGCATTATTAAATTTAGACAGAAAGCCTTCCTCAAACCATATATTGATAGCAACAGCCAGAAACGTGCACTAGCCCAAAATAATTTTGAAAAAGATTTTTATAAGTATAAGAATAATAGTCTATTTGGTAAGACGATGGAGGATGTTAGAAAACATGTAAACTATAAACTAGTCAATGATGTTACAAAATTTAAGAAATTGGTCTCATCACCTCTATTCATCGATAGAGACATTATCGATGAGGACCTTGTAGGTGTTAAAATGATAAAATCTGAAGTTGAGTTGTGCAAGCCCATCTATATTGGTCAAGCTGTACTAGATTACTCTAAGCTTGAAATGTACCAACTCTTTTATAAAATACTAAAACCATGTCCTCTCGTAAAAGAGGTTCGTTTGTTGGGTGGTGATACAGATAGTTTCTTCTTAGCCATTACCACTCAAAAAGATTTAAATTTCAATGAAGTAGGAAAATCTTTAGAAAGATATTTTGATACATCAAATTATCCTACTGATCACCCACTCTACTCCATCAAAAATAAGGCAAAACTTGGCTGCTTTAAGGATGAGACAGCAGGGAAGGAAATAGATGAAATGATTCTCCTCCGACCAAAAATGTACAGTATGAAATTAAGGGATAGCGACGATAGTATTAGGCGTGCTAAAGGCATATCAAGATCATTGGTCTCTAACATGAAACATAAAAATTTCAGGAAAGCCTATAGAAATAAAAATATAACGTTTGTCAATATGACAATCTTAAAATCTAAGTCGCATGAGATCAAAACTCATACTTTTAGGAAACGGGCGCTTTCAGCATGGGAGGATAAGAGGTGCTGGTTAGAACACAACATATCTCTTCCACATGGACATCCTGACACAAACATACCACCACCCAAAAGAATTAAACTCACACTACCACATTCAAGAGACGTCTTAGCATAATCATCCTTAACTTAGTATCTTCATGTTGATTTCTGTAGATAAACACTGCTGTTTCATGTATCGCTTTAGATCGTTTCTTCCTTGCGAATATATGCCTACAGTCAGCCCATTCCCCCTATATCTGTGAAAAGACTTTTTCATACAAATATTTTTATTTCAATAAACATATCACAATGACTTCACTTTGTTTTCCGAAACACTAAAGTTACGAGGGATTTAGTATCTTTCACATGGATGCACTCTTGTAAACCATTGGTAATTTTGATAGCAATAGAGGGTATAGTTTGTTTGACGACGGGATGATAGAAAATAGATTCAAACATCTTCTCGACTATTCCATATGAAGCGTCTTTATCATGAATGAAATCACGTAAAATGTATTCTTTTTTCTCACCAACAGAAATAGGTAGAATCAAATCACTTTGAATGTAAAGGTGCTGTTCATGTTTATCAAGTGTCATTGGTGTTTCTATACCGATCGTATGCGCAGCAGCAAACACAGTTTGTAGCATTGAAAAACCAAAGAGTTTTTCAAATTTTTACTCAATTCACATTGAATGTCATCACCCAGTTTCAGAACAACGCGTTGATTTTCAATTGAAAACGAAATGTGGTGTGTCTTTACATCATATTTACTTTTCATCACATGCTTCAACTTCTGTTGTATATAAGGATTTACTACATGAATGAAGCTTTCAACTGTATGATATAGACGCGGCATTATATTGATAGCAACTTTAGATTCTTCATAAGACTGGTAAATTTTCTTGATGCGATCGCCATAGATGTCCACCCACCATTCATCATTAACTGAATCAGCTTTAGTGTGATATTCATGAGAAGCATACACCAGACCGCTTCCAATAATAGGTGTATAATGTCTTACAAAATGACGCAAGGTTGGAGAGAAATAAACTGTAAGTTTGTCATTATATTTCTGAATAACCAACTTATTTTTGTCCGCCATAATTTTCTCTCCATACTTCTTACCCACAGTCTCATTCCATCGTTTTACTAACTCAATAAGTGATAAAGGTTGAACACTACGCTTTTTCAAAATGATGCGTTCTTCACATTCTACAACATCTTCATCAAATATTTTAAATCTATAATGAAATTTGTTGATTCGATTTGAATAAACTTTTTTAACATTTGCAGTAGCAATTGACGTTAGATGTAGTCCATGGCCAAAACCGAGATGTTGATCGAATTCATTATCCAACCTCAGTGTAAGACCTTTAGTAAAAGAATGAAAGCGAAGGAACTGTCTCCCATTCCAATGATAGATAGTAAACTCATAAGCTTTCTGATTTTTATTCTTCATGTTGGAAGTATTTCCACTGTTGAATGCCTTAATAATTTTCTCATTCCCAAATGGACCATAAGAATCTGATTTTATCTGAATCCATTCATAGTTCCACTTTCCATCTGATGTTAAATTGTATGGGAACTGGAATGCATTATTCATCGTTATTCCATCATGGGTGCGAGGAGTCAATATCATTTCTTCCAAATCATTCACATTCTGAATATTGCTATCATAGCAAATACTAGAAACGCCAACCTCCCATTCACCTTCTAAATGCAGTGGGCGATTTAATTCTACTCGATAGTCTGATAGTTTATTTTTGGGAAATTTATTCATAGAAGCATTACTGGGCAAGCAGATTAGAAACGAGTCCTTATTTTCACTTTCCATACTAATCACATTGGAAAAAATATATTAGCATACTTTTGCATTAACTCTTCATTCGGAAATGGAGTATGATACTTGTCACAGCATCTTTATGAAAAGGAATCAACGCACCAGCATCGTCATAAATTGCAATATCAATTTGTGGGATGTAGTTTGATTTCAGCTTTGTATAGTGCACTTTCTTGAAAGTATGCTCAGATAAAATACTGCAGCTTTTTGGCTGGTATGGTATCATTGCTAGCAATGGAGCTTCATCATCTCCCACACGTACATCTTCACCAATATTGGAATATATCTGAAAATAGTTAATACGACGCGATAGCGACATGTCTGCGCTAGCTTTGGTTACAGTACCACTTTTAAAGATATTTTGATCAAAACCCAAAATGTCCATTAGAGTCTTATCCATAATTAGTTCAATACCTTTTCCACTTATAGTGAGAGACAAAGTACCTTCTTTTTCAGAAAATAAAATATGTTGCTCATTAATCACTTCATTTAAATAATCTACAACCAATTTAACCGAAGTAATAATGCGAGGCATCAACACTCTTGTTTCATGTAAGATACCACCTAAAGTCTCTACACACTTTCTGTATAAAGATACGGTCCATTCTGTATCAAATTGATTTGACCTTTCACATGGTAAATGTTGCATATCAGATTTTCCATGAACAGCTGCAGAACGATGTCGTAAGAACTGATGAAAATCTTTTGAACAAACTAATACTAGATCATCATCATTTAATTTACTTATTGCAATATGATTAGATGATTTGATATAAGTCAATGTTGCCACTTGTTTACCATCAACTCGAAGGAGATAATTAAATTTCTTCAATAATGTTTCAGGAGTCATGTTTGTCTTTCTTGGCTTAATCACAATCTTCTTCACCAACGTCTTCTCATTTCTTGGAATAAGATCTACATAATAAGCTTCCTCTCGATATATTAACTGTTTATGACCACTTATGTGGTAATTAACATTAAAATTATCATAGCTTGTTAAGGCGCTAGCGAGGTAACCTAAATGATTTCTTAAACTTGGACTTAAACCAACAATCCAATCTTTCTCAACTACATGATGTACATAATTATAATCATCATTGTGCGGAGTAAATTGGACAATATGTTTACTCGCTTTATTCAAGAAATCATATATAAACTTTTTACATGATAAGAGATCTTTCTTTGGCCACTGTGGAATGTATACTCGGCAGCCCTTTTCACATTGGTAAGCAGCTGTGCGTCTCATATTAATAGTCATCACCTCATGATCAAAAGTATAGACACAGTTGCTATAAACAAGTTGAGTGACACCCACTTCCCAATTTCCATTTAGCTGTTGTGTATGATCAATGGGAGTAGAAAAGAGTGCGGCTCGATTACTAGCAAATCTCTTTGTAGCCGCATTGCTAAGCAAAATATGATAAAACGACATTTTTATATTGCTGATCTGCGGCTTTGCATAACATCATGAAGACTTGGATTTTGGACTCTCTACAATATATCAGAGTTGATCGTGATGGAAACGTACATTTCAAAACTTCTCATGGTCATACATCAAGAGGTATTACATTAACATGGCGACAATTTGTCAACCTCAATGATATCATGAGGGATTTGGAATATTTTGAAACATTAAGATTCATCTCCTTGGGTGATCAAGTTTGGCTTCAACGTCGCAACAATGAAATTCAAATCTGCCATTCTCATTCCGCAAACTGTTTCTCATTTCGCAAATACAATTGGGAGAAGTATAGAAGATATATACATCGCTCCATCATGACATTTATTCGTCGTAAGTTCATCGCCCTACTATACAAATCTTAATCAGACATGACTAGCACGCACCATGAGTTGGAAATTAGATTCCCTACAACGTATTGAAACGGATCATGATCGAAACGTCTATTTCAAAGATTCAACTGGAAATGTGAGAAGAGAGTTTGCTTTATCTTATCGTCATTTTCAATCTCTACATCATATCATAAAGGATTTGAAATACTTCTATATGAAAAGACATTCACATATTGGAAATCGCATCTGGTTGCGCGTCAACAATCGGCGAATTCAACTCTATCATTCCCAACTCCATACTAACTTCACATTTCATCAAGGTAGTTGGAAAAAGTATAAAAGGAAGGTACATCGCTCAATTTACTCATTTTTTCATCATGAAGCGCCATCGCTACACCATCGTCAACATTCTCCGTCGCTTCAGACTCTACACCAAAATCGATCTCACAGCATTACACCAACACCTTCCAAACAGCAAGTATTACCCGGGCCGACCTCAAATGTTAGTGGTGAAGATGAACAATTCACGGAATCTTCAAGTCTTCCCAAATGGGACTGTACAGATTCTCGGCGCCCTTTCTCATTCATCGGCGCAGTCAATGCGCTTAGAGCTACAAAGACTACTACGTCGGATATGGAAGAGGGAGAGGTGTGTGATGTCGAATCTGACTGTGGACAATATGGTGATCTCTACTGAATTGAGTGAAAGTGTATCATTTTTGAAGATTCGTACCAGCAGTTACAATTTGTGTTGTGAACCCGAACTTTTTCCTGCAGCTCTCATTAGTTGTTGGTTACCTGTGCATGTGGCAATCTTTCATAATAGTAAAGTGATCATTACTGGACTAAAATCTCATGTACAAGCAAATGTGATCCTAGACTATCTCATCGAGTATGTACGTACCCAGCGGATTGTAAAATAAAAAACAATTTTTCCAACATGATGTTTTTATTTCAAATCATGATAGAACTTACAAATCATTTTTTCATTAGAGGATGGATTACATGAAAAGTTTTGAATAACAGATACAAATCGAGATACATGTAAACGTTTTAAGATGAAGTACAGTACAAAAGCACCACACGTTGATGAAAGTGGATGTTGTAGTATGCGTTCATTTCGCTGATATTGACGCGTATGTTTTCTCAACCACTGCTGTGTTGGTATATTTGGAGGTTGAGCAAGAGAGTCAAATAGTTCACCACGTCGGTCTTCTCCAATAAAGATCGCTTTCCAATGCTCACCACCTAAATTCTGCGAATGAGTGTTTAGCACAATAAAGATGGGATAGTGATTTACTGCAGGTGGTAAGGTATCGAGTGAATAGACATTATCGAAAGCTTTCAACGTCGCTTCGTCTGCATTACGCTGCACTTTAGTCTTAATATCGTCAGCAGTCAACCAACTCATTAACGATTATACTGAAGAATCACGTCACGATACTTTGTAATTTCAATATTTGAATCGAAGACTGCATAAATTAATACATTGATCGTCTCAGGTAGTGCTCTTTTGAACGTTAAATCCAAACGAATATTATGAGGCACGTTCGCTTGACGATAGGGGGCACTAATATCGCTGTCAGCAGTCAAATCAAATGCATAAATAGTATATCCACTCTTAAACTCTTTCATAGTAAGTCCGTTGGTGTCATCCGTATTGTAAAAGCCAAAGACATCCATAAAATCAACATAACTGCGCATAAATTGATCCGAAGCAAAATCTGGTTTGTAGGGTGGACCAGGATGACTCACACCATTTACACGTAAAGCAATTTCACTTAACTGATTGTGTTTAAAATTGAAAGGATTCTTCTTTATATTACCATTAAATGCATCATTTTCAACCATTGCCACCATGAGGAGCTTCGGTGCTTCCGATGGAAAGAGGCCATCTTTCATGAAACTCTTTTGATCTTTCGGAATTGTAAAGGTGAGAAGCTTTGTATGCTGAACGGGGTAAATGGCATTTTGGCGGTTAAGACCTTCAGCATGTCCTCTAATGACACTTGGATTCAGTACTACTCGACGAATGTAAAGTGCAATATCTTCCACATGAATTCTAAAATTGTCAACTTTAGCAAATGCATTCAGCGCAAATTCAGGCTTATTCAATGTCAGCTTGAGTCGCATGCTGGTATTACAGAGTAAAAACTTTGACTGTCTAAAGAAGTCTAAATTCAGCGGACCATATAGCTGACATACTTTACTATCTTTAATCATAGCAGATCGCTTTACAAAGCCACTGTTTGTTTCAACATCAAATTTTCCTGCTTCATCTCTATACCATCCCATGGCTTCCATATGACTTTTTTGTGCTACTGGATGAAACTGTGATACATGATTGAAATATGATTTATAGGGATAATCGCTTTGACCACCTTCCACCTGCTGCTCTCCAATCGTTAGAGAAACATCACGAAGTAATGTAGTCAATGATAAATTGTTCAGTCCAACTTTATGTGCATCGTCAATAGCAGTTCCATCTGCTTGCTGAATTCTAAACCTCAAATCAACCACCGCATAACTCAAATCTATGTAGTCATCACTACCACCAGGAATAACAAATTCAATGGGGCCAGCATTCTCAGCTGTTCGAGGATGATAATCTACAATACTTGAACTAAGAATATCTGTCTGTATGGCTTGTTGATCAAACAAACAAAAACCGGAAGTTTACACTCCACGATTAGAAGTTATAGCAGCGTCGTCGTTTAGCGCCTGATGAATGATTAGAGCCTCTGCGACGTTTGCGTGAATGCCTTTTGACTGAAGATCGCACCTTACCAGCTCCGCGATGTTTCCTCCTTCCTTTATTCATTCGTTTAGGTGATTTCTTTCCTTGAGTAACACCAGCAAAGGTCTGCTTCAATGTTTTTAAACCGCGTTCCTTCCCACGATTCAACAAACTGCTCTTAAAACTTCTACCTCTGGAAAGATCACTAGCAACATCACCAGCAAAGCCAACGGCATTACTTAAAACATTTCGTTTTAAAGATCTACCGACATTGGATATGAGAGGTGCTACAACAAATTTCAGTGCACCAAGTATGCTACCTCCACGTTGGCGGCGAGCGCCGATGTAAATTTGTCCTCCACCACTTACATAGGAGGGTCGTGAATAAAATGAGGCAGTTGGATTCATAGCTCAAACCCTAAACATTGTTAGTTACAACTTTGCATGAATCACTGTCGATCACTTAGATGAAAGATGTCGGCACGACGCATCCAAGAGTTCATACTTGAAGGATAACCAGTCCATTTAACAAGACACCATTCTTCACCTTGCCGTTTTTTACATCGAATGATTTTCTCTACCAAATATGTTTCACTTTCAGTGACTACCTCAATCTCATGGCGGTAAAAGCTACCCTCAATTTCTTCATTATCGTAATCTTTCAACTTGTAGGTGGTCGGAGAGTCTTTTTGATTAATCCTTGATACTGTAAATACCTCCTCTGTCCAATTCGGAAGGTACCCTTTAGCAAAAACACTTTTCACTTTTGAGATACGAACTTTATCACCAATTTTCACATCACTTTTCACATGAGTGCGTTTACGTTGGAATGATTCGCGCACTTTATCTACATTGTCAGCATTTACATCTACTGGTCTGAGTCCAATAGAACGATGGGTAGAGTGATTGTAGGCATGGAGTGTATCTTGTAGAACCTTTGTCCAATTTTGTGTCAAGTTGGCAGTAAAATGTCGCCACAAGCGATTTTTTAATGTGCGATTAAAACGTTCAACGAGTGCAGCTTTATAAGCACTCTTTACACTAAACAACTCAATGTCATGCCTCTCAAATAATCTTCTCACATGCTGATTTTCAAACTCTTTTCCTTGATCACTCTGAATTCTTTTTGGAATGCGACCTTCTCGAAAAATTGTTTGGAATGCTTTTGCTACTCCTTTCCCTTCTTTAGTTTTTAAAGGTTGAGCCCACGCATAACGCGAGAAAATATCAATGACGGTTAAAATAAAATTATTGCCCGAGTTATGTTTTGAAATGGAGGCAACATCACACAAATCTGCTTGCCACTGTTCATCGATGTCATGAACAATATAATGGCGGGTGTGGTACTTCTTTTTCGCTTTAACCATCGTTTCACTTGTGATTGTGGAAGACCACTCGCTTTTGATAATTTCTTGATAGATGCAAATCCTGCCGGATGTTTTGCATCATAATAGATTGACTTCAAACGCTCAGTCGATGACGACTGACTCTTTTTCCTCCTTCTCATCTTTTTGCTTTCTTGCCTTTCTACATTTACAACAACTGCAGCATTTAGCTTTAGCGGTTTTGCGATCGTGTTCACATTGCTTAGGAGTTTCATTGTGAGAGCTGGCGCAGCAAGTGCAAGTGACAACGACATTCACCTCTGGCGGCTCATTACATGGCAAGCAACATATCTGCTTCATATTAATAGTCTGAGAACATGTATTTCCTGGGAAGAGCTGTTTTACGTTTTCCTTTTACTAGTTTTAGTGGTGGTGTAGATCTACGTCGAGTTCTTCCTCTTGTTTGCCTAGTGAGTGTGGGAGGGGATGTAGCAGGTGACGTCTTAAACCAATTTGTTGGCATTTTCATCGTCTGAAGCATTGGAGCAGTAGCCACTGTTGAATCAAGTTCTTTCAATGTCTCATTATTCAAAGCAAATTTTGGTACATTATGCTTTTTCAATAGTTTAAGAAAGTATGACCAACCAGGTGGAACATAGCCCTGACGGCGCTTTCTACGTGTCGCATACTGAATCAAGTCTTCATAACGTGAAGCATCAATCACTTTATTTTCATCTGTAATGATTTCTCCTCTATCATTTACATTGAGATGGGGCTCAATACTGTTGAAAAGAGATATGGCATGTGCGCGAGATGCTAAAGGTGTAGCAGTCGATACAGAGTCACGCATCTTATTCTTCAAGTTTTTTAATTGCTCAACAGTTTCCGATTGTAATAATACAGCACGATGTGGATCTTTGATGTGAACATTTTGCTGATAATCTATTTCTTTCCTATACATTTGATTTGCAAGAGGTTGCTTTACTTGCTGCATGGCAGTCAATTGTACATATTCATCCTGAGGAATAACAATCATGCGAGAATAAGAACTCATAGTTTGTAGATAATCATGGGAGTTTTCAAAATATCACTTCGAAATCTAAATTCTTCCGGACACTCTTGCGTAAAGTCAATGAATAAGTAACCGTATGGTTTTTCAGTAGCTGCTTGAAAAATTTCAATTAAGGCTTTTGAACCTCTTGGTGCAACTTGTCGCGCTAAAATTTCAAATTGACTTTTATCTCGCGGATTCTTGAAAATAGCATAATAGTGTGTATTCAGGTTTCGTGTACGAGCTTCTTTTCCATCAGGAAACAAATTTTGTGTGATATAGATGATAAAACACCTTTTATGATGTGCTGCACGAGTGAACATATCTGTAACATCTTTGGAATTCTTACTTTCTTTTAATAAATCATCCAATACAACAACATCATTAGACTGAAGTTTATCCACTGCAATAATTCCTTCATGTCGAATAAAGTTGCGACTTTGCAATTCCTGAAACAGCGACGGTTGATAAATACCATAACACCAAATCACTCGATTGATAGGTTTCTTAAACAACTCCCTTCTTTTATCCAATAAATTCAGCGTGAAAACAGTTTTACCTGCATGAGATGGACCTGATACAGTAAGAACTTTATCACATTGAAGTCTGAAATCCATTTTATTACTTTGAGATACAACATTTGCATAATTAACGCTTAGAGCCAAAGATATTACCCAATAGGTTGCCCACGGCAAGAGCTATCATTGGAAGTATTGCTGAAAGGAAACCGCCCTTTTGTGTTAGAGCTTTCCTCTTTCTTTGAAGGGTGACTTTAGGATTGGAGATGAAACGCAATTTCGTAGCATATCGCTTAAGTAACTTTCGTTGTTTTGGCGCTAATTTCTTCGTCCTCAACTTCCTCACATGAGAAATAATTTCACAAATGAATTTATCGTTAGCATGTCGTATAGCATTGTATCGCTGATTTGCTTTCATTCGTCGGAGAGCTTGAATGGCTGAAGAAAACTTTTGACTTTTACGTTTCGTCATTTTACGTTTCGCCATTTTCCGTGTTAGTCTTTGCTAAAACCTATCTTTACCACATTTGCATAGGTACTAACTATTGCGGCATAAGTGACACTCGAAATGAGCAATATCACAGTGGTTACATTTGCAAAGTTGAATGCAATTACGTATGAAACAGCGTTGACAAAAAGCATGCTTACATCTCTTGAAGATGCGCTTTTCATTTCCATCCTTTCGCTTACATACATCACAACACATAGTTTCACCGTTACTGATGTCTATAGCAAGTCTTTTTGAAGATATGAATTTGCTAGCCTTTTCTAAATAAAAGACGCATGTACAGAAGGAATATACTTCGAGAGTGAGCAGACATAGCTCGAAAACCAGTTGTGCTACAATCAAGTACCACTGCATTTTCAATTTTTCTTTATGGAAAGTTGAATGTGAATATCTGAAATCGCTTCAATCACTAGACTGCTACCATGATGGTTAAATGCGTTAAGACGTTCAGCAATTTTTATCATATGTCTTTTAAAAAATTCTTCGGGGTGATCGACCACTTCCATTGAATAAGAAGCAAAATGGAAAGAGCGACTTTCCACCTCTTCCTTTCCAAAATGACTAAACTTAATTTTCGCAACTAATCGCGCCATGATAATGCTATCAGAGAATGTATTCATTAACTCTAGAAATAGAGTGCTAGCATCATCGACCACTGCTTCGATGTCGGTCTCATCTTTATGAAAATTTATCACATAATCTTGAACAGCTCCTTTTAAACTTTGCCTATGAAAATGTAATGTTCTGCAGTCGTTTGAGAAAGACATGATCGCCCTTTATCTAACCCATCCATTGCATGAAAACAACAACTCTTCTCATAGTAACATTTATTGAATAACGGTAACAAGCATGCATTATAAATCAATGGTTTGAAAGAGATAAAATAGATACAGCTGGTAACTATCATACAGCGAGCAATGATAACCATACAGGACTTTGGCAGTGCTGAGGTAAGGAGGAAAGAAGCATTGGTTATGAACGTAGCTACTACAACGAACAGACAAAATAGGAACAGACAAATCCTTAAAACGTTTCGTGACTTCATGATAATGTTGATTCACTCTACTATCCCAAGGTGGGAGCAAAATATCATCAATGATTAGATTGGGAAATACTTTCCTCTCCTTACCAGGATTATTACAAAAGATGCGTATAACATTGAAAGCAGCTAACCATCGTTTAAAGTCAATAAGAAGAGCACTCTCACAAGAAAAGCCATAGTCTTGCAAATATTTCAGATTAAGTCCATGAATGTGTTTTCTCGCCCATTGATCAACATTGGGATTGCAGTTGGCATGTTGATGATAGACACTGACAATCTGATATGTCCAATTGTTCATAGCAATAGCACTGAGCTCCTGTACAGGTTCACCCTCACAATCCATAAAAATGATGATAGAAACCTAAAACGGAAATTTACACATCTAAGGAAACGTTCTATAACATATTACAAAATGAAGAATTACATCGATGCTTTTCACGACAAAATACACAAATGATATGATGGCAACGAAGAAGTAAAATGTATCTAATAAGACCACGTCTACGACACTCAAAGCACATAAGCGAATTGTCATAGGGTAGAGTTAGGAAAGGACTAGTAATTCTCCTTCTTTGATTTGCGTTTTGATGCAGCATTCTTCTCCGACTTGCGCTTCGTACCACTGCTGTTAAGGATTTGATCAATTATGTCATCCACGTTGGGTGGTTTTGGAATATATAGGATGGATTCCATATGCATGGAGAGAGAGGCTATTTTATTATCCTTGTGCCGACCATAATATAGCCCATTCACTTTGAAAAGGATATCCCAAGTACCTTCTCCGAGCTCATCACATCTGATGGGTATTGAATGATCTCCCTCCTTCTTATAGTAAGTACACCAATGTGATACTGGTAGGCAAATGTGATTACCATCCCAAATCTTTCTATAGGGAGTATCCTTGTCATCTCTCGCCTTCCACTCTTGAGCAAGAGGAGTAGGAATGTCCATATTTAATGTCACATACTCCTCAATAATATCAAGTTGGTGGCGAATGTACGGACTCACGGGGATCAGTATGTAGTCTCCATACTGATTGCGCATTATCTTGACATCCGTGGAAGGGAGCATTCCCGTTTGGAGTACTACGCTATGATCGTCATAACGCAAGACTTGTTTAAATTTACGCTGTAGCGGTGTAGGATTATGTACCTTTGTTGTTTCTTCCACTGGCCTCAGTTGTAGATGATCTGATCGTAGCGAACCTTGTAACGTTTGACTGCCATTTTGTCCTACTAGTGCAGCAGATGGAGAAGATGCCTGAAAATGAAAAAGATTGTATTAAGTTTACGTTCAAGGGAGGAGAGGGAGGAAAGTAGCGACTTACCATTTTAGTTGGATAATAGAATAGGGAACTAGAGAGAGAAAATGTGCGTCCGTCACTCGTGTGATTCAACGATGGAATGATTCTCACTGTGGAAGGCTCGCTATTTATATAGAAATGCTTGATTCTCATTGGATGATGATCCTCATTGGACAATAACATCAAGCTGATTCCAAATCTGAAATCCGTTTTCCCATCCGATGCTTCGTTTTGAAGCTACATCCCAAAACGTCCCAAATTCTAACTCTGTCGTTTTTCACCAATCTCCCAAAATCTTAAATGGCGTCTCACATCTAAACGAAGACAGATATGAACAAGCCGATTCTTACAGTGAATTTGTCTCACTCTTACCTTTCAAACCAGCTATTGCACGACAAAATCCGTCCACTAGAAGCAAAATTGGAAGTTTGGCGCAGGGGGGGGACGTCAGCGAAAATTTTTTCTCTCCGATTGCGTTCAAATTCACCATACCGATGCAGAATTTCACGCTGAATCCGAATCTGGCCTCTGTTTTCACATCCGAGCACTCTTTCCACTCGAAACAGCCCATTTTACAACCCAACATTCAGCAGATTGCACGAAAAACATCACACACTATAGCCTCAAGACAAATCCTGGCGGTCGCCCAAGACCACCACGACACTCTGTCGTTCCAGAGGGGGGGTCAGACGCGAAGCACCACGGCGGCCGACCACGACACTCTGCCGTTCCAGAGGGGGGGGGCGCCGGTCGAGTGTTCGCCGTTTTCTTACTACTCGTCAATACCACTGCGCTCGCAAATCGCATGCCTGGTACAAGATCGGCCTGAATTGCATTCTTCGGCTACTTTTCAATTCATGGGCTGTATACAGAAAAGAGAAAGAAAGCAACGTAAGTTTCTTTGACTTCCTAAGGGATGCGATACGAGTCTTGACAGATTTGCAATCAACACCAAAGGGAGCCAGAAGAAAAAGACGACCATCAGAGGAACAGCGCACGACTACACATGTGCAAAAAAGAATCCCATCCACAACTGGCAAGAAAAATCCATTGAAGCGTTGCCGTGTCTGTTTCAGCAACGAAATCAGAAGAGAATCACGATACATCTGTGATTCGTGCCCTGACAAGCCTGGGCTTTGCCTGGGTGACTGTTTCAATAAGTTTAAACATGACTTATGTCCCACCAAGTGAAAATTTGATGATTTTTGTATTTTTAAAAAAATATAAATTTTTTGGATAATTTCGACTGTTTTTGCATGTTTTCTGATGTTAGGGGACTAGTCGATCTATTTGGCATCTTATTTAGTGTTGGTTGGGGTCAGGACAACACTTTTTGGTCGAGTAAACAGCATTTGAAAAATCCCGAAATTTTAGGATTTTTACAGGCAGCTAGGGGAGGAAGCCATAGATGCGAAACAGGATCGAAAGGGTTAATGCTTTAGCCTGGCTATAAGAGAAATAATGGTTCCTGTTTCACTCATTCATTCATTCATCGAACAAGATTGAGCATGACCTTCAGCAGCTATATCGCTGTAGCACTTGTTCATCAAGGTAAGAAATTCAAAGGATTTATATTTTATTGTAGTGACGACGTAATAGGTTACAAAGCTGACTTAGTAGATTTGATGGAGGACATTGTAAAATTCTTCAAGTGTGAAGACAACGTTGAGGTGCAGAAAATCCTAATGAACGCATTGATTGAAGTGCTGACAAGAGCGATCAAATTTTGGCTTGAAGAAGCGTTCCAACCACTAAGTGGAACTGAGACAATTCCTGTTCATTCTCGCTGTTATTGTTATAACAGAACACGATATTTCAACAAATGCCTGCATGACGTGATAACGTTCAGTCATTATGAATAAGATGGTGTAAAATTGAAAGTTGACGTATTTACTGGTCCACCATCCGTGAGCATCAACGTGGCGGCGCTGGATGGAGATGACACTGCTAAGTTTCGAGCATACTATGCGAATCTTCTGCGTTTGTACGCCCAAATGTCATGTTGTAGGTGTTGTCCCCTTTCGATGGACTTAATGAGTGATATTGAACAGTTGATAATTGTAACGAAACAAACCTTAAGTAACATTGATGACTATAAACTACCATCTGTCAATGTTTGAAGTGACATAGTGTATTATGTATTGAGCAGCAATGCTATTTGTAGTTTGAATTGCCATCATTGTATGTATTAAGCAATAATGTTATTCGTTTTCTTCTATGTGCCTCATTTATTGTTGTAAAAAAATTTGGTTGTGCAAAGAAAACGACGGTCTTTTCCCCGAAAGAAACGGTCATTTAAACCTTCAAGTCAGTTTAAAAAAGCATTGCAGAAATTGAATAGAATACATAATAATCAGAGGAAGTGTAAATTAATTCGAAATTCAAGTGATGACTTCATACGTGATTTGGCCTTTACAATTCACAAGTGTCTTCCAATATACAAGCCTTTGTTGAATCCTACGTCTATCAAAAACATTCGCAAATTTTCGAATCCTAGGGGTAGTGATAAAGTCAGGAGAAATATGATTCAACATGGAGGTGGTGGCTTTATGGATATGCCAAATGACATCAGTAATATTATTTCCAAAGTGCTGGACAGTCCTCTAGGAAGAATTATTGCAGGTGTTGCACTGCTGGCATAAAGCCGACGAATCAGAAGTTGACACGTCATCGATTACTCATTGATATTAATGGAAGTCTATATAAGATAGGCGTGCGAGCTTTCAGTAGTCATTTTCAAGTGATCATCCGTCAGTGTTAGTACAACAGCAACAGCAACAATAGCATGTCTCTTAAACTGCACACAATTAAAGAAGAGGGCGACGCTGTTGATCGCGATCTCTTGAAATTTAGACTAACGCGAAATGTTCAAGGAATCGGAAACACGTTTTATTTTCAAACGCTTAATTATGGTGATGATAGATTATATTTACAAGTTCCATTTTTTCATAGCAATGGGATGTCATCGTCTAGCTACAGCAATCTAAGACAAATGCGTGTCACATTTTCTAAATGGCAGCAAACTATACTAAAAATGATTGATTCATTCTCAAAGGAATGTGTCGAACTACCTGACAGTGCTCCGGTACATTGGAAGAAGTTGGAGGAAGGTAGCGGATACAAAGATCTACCTGAGTTTGATACTCTCTTCTTAAAATCATCTGACCATTTCCAAGCGTTTGATGTGCTGTCAAACCCAATGGAATGTGATGATCATCAATGAATGTGGACGATACATGGGCTTGGTACACGTTACTGGACTTTACATTGGCGCTGATGGTTCAACTGGTAAATTGGCTTCTCTTCAGATGAAGGTTCTACAATTGGTTGATGAACCACTACCAATTGACAAGTGCTTAATTCATATTGAAGACATAATTACACCAAGTGAGCCGAAAGAATCAAACGATGGAAAAGAAGCCAAGGAGGTTGATGAAATCAAGAAAAGGACGCGCAAACCGAGGGACAGAATGAAGCTATAACTGAGGCGACAGGATGCACAAACTGACTTGAAGAGTTCCTTAGATTCTACTATTGATGAAGACACTCAAATGTGGTAAATTACAACAACTGTTTATCGTTTCAACAAAACTTGTTTGGAAATAATTTACATGTTTTAAGTTCTAAGCAAAATAATGGGTGTTAGTAAATGATGATGATATTGAATGACTCTGAAATGACATATTTTCGACAATTCACTGACTGCACAATGTGTGTGGCCGGACCAAGTCAGTCTGGTAAAACAACTTCTGTAACTCAGCTACTGCAATACAGAGATGAGATGTTTAATAAGAAAATAAAACAGGTTAAATGGTACTACGGTCTTTTTCAACCAGATCTGCATTCTGCACTTCGACAGCAGGGATATGAAGTAAAACAGGGGCTACCAACTGAGGATATCCGAGCAGGTGATTTGATGGTGTGGATGATCTACTTCGCGAAAGCAAGTCCTCAAAAGATGTAGCTGAAATGTTTATTCAAACAGCACACCATAGACAAGCTTTTATCTTCTACGTCACTCAAAATATTTTTGATGGAGGAAAAGAGCAGAGAACTAGAAGTCTTAATACACATTATTTGGTGGTTTTCAAGAATCCAAGAGATAGTAATCAGATACATCATTTGAGTCGACAAATATTACCTCAGCAGCCTAAAAGTTTTTTGAAAATATATGATGAAGTGACGAAGAAGCCACATGGCTACCTTTTTATTGATTTAACGCAGGAATGCCCAGAGTGATTTCGATTTCGAACTAATATCATACCAAACTCTGGAGACGCAATGATTCACTGTCAACAGTTAATTGGACCAATGACAGTTTTAAGCAATACGTATGTGCTTCAGCTACTATGACATTTTCAATATGAGTTTTTCAAAAATGGTTGTCATTCCCCAAGAGGAATATTTACAACTATCAATGACAAGAAATATTCAGGAAGTAAAAAATGTGGATCAACCGGTTACAGATCAACGTAAGCAATTATCTCAACAGGATAGGGAAATTCAAAAGATTGAGGATCCTTATCGACAAATGCAGTTACAGGCTGAGAATTTAGAGGAAAGACGACATATTATGGAAAAGCTGCGCAAATTCATAACTCTTTCAACTCCTCAAGCATATCGCATGCGAGCTAAAAGGTTGTCTGATTTTATTGATCCCCATGTAAAGTTCAATGAGCGAGGAGAAATAATAGAAGAAAACGGTGATGTAATTAGGAACAGTCACATTGATGATCTTCTACAATATGCTGTGAGAGATGTAAGGTGAAAGCTTGGTGCTCCACAAGGATGGGAATACTTTCAAAAAGTGCTATCTAATCACAACGTCCCCCATAATATAATCGGAGGACCAACTATAAATGAACTGATTAAAGTGTTAGCAAACGATTCTTCAAAAGGAAAAGTAGTTACCACAGTCAAGCGAGAACCCACTGTTTCTCCTGCTACGTCTCCAACTCCACCTCCGAAGAGAAGGGGGAGACGTTCAACACAAGCACCGAAAAGTTATAGCAAATATTAGGCAAATAACGGTGAAATTGCTTCCCATATCATGTCTATGCACAAAATTTGCTGCTGTTTGAAGTCTGCGCTCGATAGTAAAGGAGAAGAGGGTATAGAAGTTGATATCAATTGCGTTAGCAGTTGCTGTGGAAGTAATATTCGAGCGAGTCGCCAGAATAAGGAGGATGAGCGCAGCGGAAAAACGATCAATAACAAATTTGATGAAATTCAACGCCGTGTAACCCGTTCCAAAACTGATATTGCTACTTTTACAGAGTCTTGGCTCGACGATTCCACATCTGATTCATCGTTAGAAATCATGAACTATCAGTGCTACAGAAAAGATCGGAATAGCTGCGGCGGCGGGATCATTTGTTACATTCGTGACGACCTAAAATGCCGGATTATTGATAACATTGACGTCCCATCCCTCGTCTTTTGTGATACTGAAATCCTTTCTATATTTATGGAGACTCTATCGACCTTACTTTTATGTGTTTATCATCCGTTTTGGAATAATTCCTCTAAGGACGACAATGCCATCGACGCCATGTTAGATATTCTTGACTTCTCCCACCTGAATCTAAACCCAGTACACGTAATTATCTGTGGAGATTTCAATGATCTCAACAAACAAACCGAACGCCTCTGTCAACTCACTGGACTGAGCACTCATGTTGATAATCCTACCAGAGCAGGTCGAACTCTTGATCAAATTTTCTCCTCAGCACAAAGTGCCCCAACAACAGCTATCCTTCCGCCCTTTGGTCGATCAGATCATGCTGCTGTTTCCTGGAAACCTAGCCCTGATAGACAATTTATCTCAAGGAAAGTATCTGTACGCAGTGTCTCTAAGAGAGGTATGGCTTTGTTAGCAGTGACGGCTAGCTCCATTGATTGGTTATCCATTTGTAAGGATGCTGGCTCAAGCATTAATCAACAAGCTGAGGCACTACTGGAGAGTATCAAAATGGTCGTTGAGGTTTGTTTACCCACAAGCATTGTCAGATTTCGATCCACAGACCCGCCTTGGTCCAAACCATCCCTAAAACTCCTAGTAAACAGACGTGACAAAGCCTACTCTGAAGGGAAATTATTGAAATACCAGCGTCTCCGTGAAGAAGTAATCGACCACATCAGACACCTAAAACATCGATACATCTCATCTATTCGTGATATTTCATCTAAAAACGCGTGGAATAACATCAAATTGATCGGGCGTAGATCTTTGGTTGCAAACAATAACAGTGAGATCACTGCCCAAAATCTCAGTGACTATTTCATTTCGACGCAGCAACCTCCAGACGTTCCATTATCACAGTGCGACATTCTCTCCCTCCAAACCTTAGATCAAGCTCCATCATGCCCATTGTTTGTCTCCTCCGACGAGGTTGAGTACCATTTGAAACATCTGAAGAAGAAAAGCTGTGGCCCTGACGGCATTCCGTTTTACATATTCAAGTCATTCTCTCATATACTTGCCCCTGCTATAACACATATTTGTAATGCAAGTTTATCTACTCGTCAGGTACCTCAATGTTTCAAAGTTGGGAACATCTCTCTCCTGTCCCCAAAATCTCCAAACCAGAACTTACTTCTGACTTTTGTCCCATTTCACTACTACCCATCTTGTCAAAGATACTCGAGAAGTTAGTGGCTAAGCATTGGATAATTCCGTATATAAAAGATATCGACAGCTCTCAGTTTGCCTACATTCCTCGATCTGGTGGTGGCACCTCGACGGCTTTGACTCTCTTAAATCACAAGATCCTCAGTTTCCTTGACGAGGATTCGGGAGCGGTTCGTGTTTTGTCAACTGACTTTAGTAAGGCATTCGATAAACTTCCACACCAGATGGTCATCCAATCCCTCATGCAACATAAACTACCACGAGAACTCAATCAATGGACACATAATTTTCTTGGCAACAGGTGTTATCAGTGGCGTTCCTCAGGGCAGTGTTATTGGACCCTTGCTGTTCTGCCTCTCCGTTGCTTCCCTCCAACCAATACATGAGAACTCAACAATAATCAAGTACGCTGATGATCTCTCACTACTCCATTTTGTGCGTCATAAAAGTGAGGACTTGCTGCAAGATGAGATGGACAACATCGCATCTTGGTCTGTTTCGACGGGCCTTCCTCTTAATATTTCCAAATGTTCGGTGATGGTTATTAAAACAAAGCGGGACCTCCTTCTAGATAAGATTCATATTGGCCAAGAGCTTCTAACATCAGTCGACAAAACAAGAGTTTTAGGAGTTATATTTACATGTTCTCTTCAATGGAATTATCACTTGTCGGATGTATCGAGGAGATGCTCGAAACGCATGTACATTCTTCGAAATCTTAGACGAGCCAGATGCAGCCGAAAAGTCATGACACACGTATATAATGCCCTGATTCGCTCAGTGATGACCTATGCCTACCCTTGTTTCGTAAATGCAAACGACTGTGACATGAGAAAACTTCGCAAAATTGAAAAGTGGGCATTCAAGATTATGACTGGGTCCTCGATGGTGTCTGAGACTTTCATCGATACTGGTGATTGTATTTGTAGGAGGCTCTTTCGAAAGATTGCAGCAGAAGAAGATCATCCCCTACGGATTATGTTCAACAGCAGACAGCCCACCCCCAGAAATTCGTGTCCAATTACGAAACCGAGGACCAGAACTAAACGTCTTGCGAAATCCTTTATCAAATTCTGTCGATAACTCTCCATCTGATTGATGTTTACTTGATCCTTTTGAATTGTACTGTTTCTTCTCTGTAATGCGCGTACCGCCTTTTGTATGCCAATAAAGATTTCATTATTTATTATTATTATCAAGGAAAGGAATTCGAAAATTCCCACGTTCGTGGTCTACTTGGGCGATATGACATTGAACTGTTCAGTGTTAAAAGTGCTTACAAAGCTGCGATAGTTCAGAGGTTCAATCGTAAACTCAAGACAAAGATATGGCGGTATTTCAGTGCTAAAAATACATATGTCTGGATAGATGATTTACAGAAGTTCGTGAGAAATTACAATGAGAGCTATCATCGGATTATAAAGATGCGTCCAATCGACGTCACCCGGGATAATAAAATGGATTTGTGGCTTCGTCTGTATGGCAAGGCACCAAAAGCAACTATCGATAGGAAGAAAATCAACGTTGGTGATAGAGTTCGCATCTCTAAAGTTAAGTCTACATTCGAGAAGGGCTATCTACCGAACTGGACCGAAGAAGAATTCTTTGTTGATGAAGGAAATAAAAAATTTGAACCAACCATGTATAAGTTAATAGACTATCATGGTAATCCAATTAAAGGGAAATTCTACTCATATGAATTACAGGTGGTTGATCGGAATGAAGAAGTATATATGATAGATAGAATAGTTAAGAATAAAAGACATGGTAATCATGGAAAATATCTCGTCAAATTGAAGGGATATCCTGACTCGTTCAACAGTTGGATAGCCCATCAAGACTTGAGAAATGTGGAAGTAGGAGACATTAGAAGCTTTTAAGCTAATATTGGTGAATGACTACTGATCCCACATTATAGCCAATAATGTCGTCTGCTGAGTTCAACATCATTCTCCCGAGCAACAGCAATCCCAAGATATTCCAGAGAACAAACCATCTTAGTATTCGGCTGAGTTTGCCAAACCTCTTTATCTGAGTGGTCCTCACGAAGTCGCATTAACTGAAGTCACATATTATAATGATATTAGTTTGTTAACGAATAATTATTTTGAAATACACAAGGAAGTACGTGAAATGGATGATTGTTTTCGCCTATTTCAGAATGGTCTACATGGAACATGGGATTTTCATCATCTTACTTTACATCCTTTCTCACCATCGCTACCGTCTGCCAAGAACATGATCAAAATTGAAAAGGCATATGCAACGTCTTCTTTCAATTCTACAGTTCCTACACTCAGCTTGCAAGATACAGAGAATGAAATTGGTAAAATGTTCCGACGAATAAACGATCTCTTCACTCTCACTTTAAATAGATTCTTCAAGCCAGTTGTAAAAGGCTCAACGAAACTATTGAAAGAAGGGAGGAAGCATGTTCTGCTAATATTAGGTAGAGATTTGGCACACACTCTAGGGTTTCCCAGAACTACATTTTCATCTCTACATTGGTATAATGGACTTGGATGGAAAACTGAGAGAACAGTTAGTGATTTCAATGTAGAATTGCACCGTTATATGCACTACAGAAAGAGTGTCCGCGTTAAGGAAAAATTTGGAGTTATTAAAAATATTGAAGACGTTGCAAGAAAGTTTCAAGGATCAGTGCCAGAAAGTTTAATGACTTGTGAATATAAGAAAGAGAAAGTAACTCTTTTTACTGCTGAAATACAAGTAGAATCTCTTGTTTTTACTAAAAAGACACCATTGGAAAAGTCTAATTCCACTATTATTGAATTCGGATCTGAAATTCAGAGACTATTCAAGCATCCTGATAGTCCACCTTGTTTGACAGAATTAAATGATACATATAAGATTCAGTTGAATTCCAATAAACTAAAGGCAGCAACAAACGACGCATGGGACATCAATGTATATTCTGATAAAATACTGGGTGACGAATTGAGTGCCTCAACTGAGCTATTAAGGAGGGTCAATTTGAACATTGAAAGTTTAAAAACACCATCGGAAATTTGTACAAAACTGAATGACTATGGTACACACTACCTCAACGAAGATGAGAACTTCTTTTCATATGATCCCTTAAAGAAGCGAATGGTTTTAAAAGTAGAGAGAAATTGTCTCATCAAGCTCGATAAGATGTTGGTAACAATTCTAGGGTTCTCAAAATTCACAATAAATGAAGATACAACCATTGGTAATTCAGCACCTTCATTAGAGCGAGACATCAGTAACTTATAGATTTACTGCAATATCGTTGAGTATGCTAGAGTTGGTGACATCGAGGCTCCATTCCTGCGCACATTTCCCCTATCATCCGTCCGGAAGCAGTTAATCAATCGTGAATTCATCAACAAAATGTATTTACCGATCAATCGAAGTGTCATCGAAAGAATCGACATTTCAATTCATGATGATGCAGGTGAAATTGTTCCATTCTATGGTGGTGTTACTGTGCTGACATTACATATAAAGAATCGAGACTAAGGCTTTACGCTATTGTGACATTCTTCAGAATTCAAATTTTGCAATGACAGGCTTTTATGGCAGACCATCATATCAAAGCGGATATCCCGCATTTGCTGGAGGTAGGTGACAAGTAGGAGGAGGAATATTTGGTACATTACTTCCTGGACTTAAACTTTATGCGTTACCAGTGATGAAACGCGTGGGAAACAGAGCTTTAGATTTTGGTGCAAATGTTGCTGCGGATTCACTCCAAGGAGCGGATATAGGAGAATCAATGAAAGTCCGTGCTCAGCAATCAGCTATTGATGCATTGGACGACTTAATAAAGTCGAGACGACCTGTTCGCAAGAGGCGCATCAAGACAAGACAGGTTGGATCCGGTCGATTTACTAAGCAAGGACGATCTTTATCGAAGCGTCCTGTGAAGAAGACAAGAAAGCTAAGCGGAAGCGGAAATCGAAATCAGTCCGAAATCAGTCGAAACGAAGGAGATAAACATATTTCTAAGCTGGGCGAAATGCAATCGACTATCAATTCAGCTTTATGCTTTTTGATACACCACCCCAGCAAACAGACATAATTTCATCGAGAATTGTTGACTATTTCCCTCAACAAATATTGTGGGCCATGAAATACCTATTCAGTTTGATGTTGCTGCTAATGCTGATGACTACATCGACTGTCAATCTATTGGCTTGGAATTGTTCGTACACATTAAAAAAACTGATGGTACTGACATTGATTCTAAGGGCAAAGTTGGGCTGATTGATCTCCCAATTGCCAGTCTCTTCTCAGATGTCACTTTATCACTAAATAATAAGCAGATTGAAGGAGGAGATTCATCATATCCATATGGAGCTTATTTATATACATTGACTCAGTTTCAAAACCAGGCCAAACAAACGCATTTACAAGCTGCTGGTTGGTTTACAGATCAGTCTGCTAAGTTCGATGATTTCGCTAATAGTGGTTTGCAAAAGCGTGTGGAATTAACTGCTGATTCAGCTGAACTACATCTAAAAGGTCCTGTCTATCTTGATTTTTTCCGTCAATCGAGATACCTCCTATCTCAAGTACAAATGCGATTGACATTTGTTCGTGCTAAATCAAAATTTGCTTTGATGTCATTCGGACCTGCTGCATCCTATGATGTACACAAAGCTGAAGCTGTCCTTAATGTAGGGCAAGTAAAAATGAATCTCACAGTTATCAATCAACATGCTGTAGCACTGAAGAACCACAATGCTATATATCCAGTCAATCATAGTGTACTAACCACTTTTACGATTTCGGCGACTACCTCATCTTTTGATTATCCCAACCTCTTTCCAATTGCCCTACCGAAGGCGGTGTACATCGCATTTGTAGAAAATGAATCATTCTGTGGTAACTTTCAGAAGAATCCGTTTCATTTTCAACATTTTGGTATCACGAAACTAGGTATATTCCCAGATGGCAATTCAGTTGCTTGTAAGGCCTATCAACCGAATTTTAAGGAAAACAATTTTGTTCGAGAATATTGCTCTACTTCCATGGCACTAGACATGTTCAACACTGACGATTCAAATGGTATGACGATGGATATCTATAAGAATGGCTACTTCTATCTATTATACAACCTCAAAGCAGATTGTGATATAACTGGGGAAAATGTGGATGTCACGAAAGCTGGTAACCTTCGATTGGAACTCACATTTACGGATCCTTTGACAGTTCCTGTAACCGGTTTACTTTACGCAATCTATGACAGTAGCGTTGAAATTACTAGATTGAGAGACGTCTTCACCAACTATCAGAGATGATCAACCTCAGTAATATGGAAATCTTAAACATAATGAAGAAAGCTCATCCCTATTCCAAGAAATTGTTTCTCAATGTATTTCCAAGAGATGAACTACCTACATCAATTCAGTCATATCCCTGTTCTCTGATAATAAATACAGACACGTTCAATCTTCGTGGTAAACATTGGGTTGCCGTGTACATAAATCGCAATAGAGTAGTTGAATATTTTGACTCTCTCAATCAGCCGCCATTACATGATATATCAATATGGATGAATACCGTAGATACTCATGGACTAGAAAGAAAGTGACATCGTTCCCACTCCAAAGTAATAGATCCCTCATGTGTGGGGGCTACGTACTATATTTTGTTAATGAACGACCTTTGAAAAGTGACTATAAAAGTGTTGTTCGATTATTCTCTAGAAATTATGCTAAAAACGATGTAATTCTCAACAATTATATGAACTCAGTCTTGTAATAAATTCATTATATATGCAAAATTCGTTATATTTCCCAGAGCGCAACGTTTAAAGGGAGAGCAAAGTTTCACAATTGAAATGTA
Organism: Prostheceraeus crozeri; assembly: GCA_907163375.1. Classification (NCBI taxonomy): domain Eukaryota; kingdom Metazoa; phylum Platyhelminthes; order Polycladida; family Euryleptidae; genus Prostheceraeus; species Prostheceraeus crozeri. Next base: position 6,027 of record CAJQUW010008246.1, on the reverse strand, counting down.
TATTTACAAACTATTTACAACAGTCTATCAACTTTTTCTAAATTAATTTTTCAAATTACTTATTATTTGGGATACAACTTTCAAGTCTTTAATACCAGCTAAAAACTTTCCCATTGTGGAACACGTGAACGTGATAGGGATATCAATTTGTCATTTGTGCAGCAGGAAATAACTCCACCTCATAAGTAAGATTGGACGTAGAAGAAACTTTACGAAAGTCATAGCGATAGTTCAATTCGCATAACACTGTCATGGTTTTTACTTTCCAATTAGGTAATGTATCCCGTAATAGTATTTCCAACACGGAGAGTAGGTAATTGAGATCACAATAATCCAAGCACCCAACACACTGCACTATTCCATTAGGAAAGAAATGGACAGTCATGGATTTCTCCTTCTTCAAGATTCTCCATGTCAACATTGTATGTGGGTCGCCTCACATACAAACTCGTCGTCGGCTTTCGCCTCTTCTTCACTATTAGCCATTGGTTTCTGTTGGGTATGTCTCGCTCGATTTGATATAGATTGAGTTTTGAGTTTGCTTTTGTAACCACCATGCGATTCACCACTTTCATCTGACTGATGTCGTCCATCTCTGACGAATGAAATTATACTTGGTAGAATCTCCTTTATAAAGGAACCCCATGTGACGTCACTAAAACGAAAAAATCGATGATCAACGCCTTTCCTCTTGGATGAACATACGTAAAGTTTGACAGTTGAATCATATTTTACCCATACCTTTTCATCGAGAGGAATCTTCATCCAAGTATCATGTCGCTCAATCAGATCAGCAAAATCTTTAAGTGAGGGCAATGCGTCACTACTAATAGAAACACCACGATGATTTCTACTATTTGTTACAGAATGTCGAAAAACAATTTTGCTTGAATCTGTTTGGTGAATTTTTTGTCTGTCAGTTAACTTCCATGTTCTGATATAATGAGGCATATTCTGAAGTTATTCTTAATGTAATTTTTATAATCTGATAATTGTCTAAAGTTAGTTTATGTTTGTAAATCAACATATCGGAAGGAGGCTGAATGCTGTTATGTATTCAAATTCAATTTCTACATATCGGAAAGATGTAGAAATGTACAGTCAAATATTTACCACCTATGTGTTATTTTTATTGATTCTATAGTTCTATCCGCTATTCTACATCACCTGCTGTGGGAAGACATTTTCGTCTCTTTAACGGAGGAGGAAGTCCAAGGCTATAGTGTCCATATGGTAGAGATAAGTTCTTATTTATCCAGCAGCGCTCATCCTCCCAAAGTGAGAGCCCTCGCTTTCTAAACGCTTTTATTTCAACTATGTGGTTTTTTGAATTTATGACGGTTATTTGCTCATTGGTATCTTTCTCAGTATAGTAAACATCTCTATAGTCACTATGTTCTATGCGTCTAACCATTGCTCTCTGTATACCCTTTGCTCGCCTAATGCTATGATGTGTTGAATCTAGAAAAGTCATTGAATACATTTTTGGTTTCAAAAGAGTCATCTCCTCAAGCAACTTTCCCGCGCACTCATCTTTAAAACAACCGAGTCTAGCCTTGTTTGTAATTGAATATAAACGGCGATTCACATCATAATTTGAGGAATCAAATTTTTCATCGAAATACAGGAATATATCCTCTAGACGGACAGATGGCGAGGTGTATAGACAAAGGAAAAAGCTATCGGTATCACCTCCACAAAGACGTGCTCTATTTATCAGTGGATATCTAATTAAATCTTTATAATACAACTGGTACATTTCTAATTTACTATAGTCAAGAACTGCTTGACCAACATAAATTAATTTATTTAGAACTATTGAAGGTTTATACAGTTCCATACCAACTAAATCTTCATCGAATATCCTATGCTGGACATATAGGGGATGATTGGCCAATTTAGATAGTTGCAATGTTGTGTTTACTAATTTGAAGTTCCTCCGACGTCTTACATTCCCCATAGTCTTACCAAACAGGGAATTGTTTTTAATTTATAAAACGCTTTTTCAAAATCAGATTTTGATTGAGTTATTTTCTGCGAATTCATATCAATATATTGTCTCATCCACGATTTTTGTGTGAATTGGATTCCAGCATGGACATTCTTTATCTTCATTCCCATAGAGAGGTAGAATTTTAGAATCAAGTAATGAACAACATAATTTTCTCGATCGAACTGATGCAGCAACAATTTCTTTGTGCTTGTGAAACACATATTTGATCTTGAAGTTTCATAGAAATTTTTCGTGTATGTAGAAAACATTTTTTGCTCTACCAATTGCATTTCCGGATTCAATGGAAAATCAGCCGTGTCATCGTGAATGTCTGATGGATATTCTAAGTCTAAATCAAAGATATAACCTATATCAGCTTCATTATCAATATTTTGAATGTTTTCCTCATTTGAGAAATACACTACTTGACCTTCATCAAGCCATTTGAAGTTTGAATGTGGGAGATTCTCACTTAGCGACGAACCGTAAAGGTTGTTGACGTCTAAATATGCTAAATGACGACTTTCTTGTGAATTGTTTTGCAACTCTGAAATACGAGCACGCGCTCTATGAATATTTGTAAACGTCATACCTCCTCGGATCCCCCTCTCAAACAGATTATACATGCGCTCATCTTGAATGTAGTGTTGGGGATCATTCGAAGCAAAATTCAATGGTGATGTGAAGCTAAGGTGAGGAAGGTTAACAAAATGAGCTGGATCTACTTGATCTTCATCTTGACTTAATTTCCTAAGTGTCTCAAAAATTTCTGCCAACAGCGAGACATCTAACTTCAGGTATGCAAGCATGTAGTCTCCAGATGTTTTGCAATTAAACGCATTCCATGCTTTTTTCGCATGCTCATAATCTACATCGTTGCAATCCTCAAGAGTAAGATCGTAGTAAAATTTCCTTTGAGGAAGAAGAAAGAGCTCCGTTAGAGTTGCCAATCTACTAAAATATGAATATGGAAACACTCATTTTTCATAAAGAATATCATCAGTTAATTTTGGAAATTCATTTCGCAGCGCTTCTACATGTTTGTAGACTTTCAGACTTTTGGCTAATTCAGCAAGTGATGCACTCAGAAATTGATATGAGTCCAAAAATTTTAATTTAAAATATACAGGCTTTCCATTACATTCACTTACTGGAATTTTTGATGATAGAGTAATATATTTCTCAGCAGTAACTGCAATAACATTTAACTTCCAAGATTTCTTTTTACCAATTGCTTTATAACAAACAATATGGCTGTCATAGTTCTTGAAATTGTGAAAGAAAACAGGAAGCTCTCGTCGATTCAGTCTTAATCGCAAATTGCACTTTGAACATAATGCTTGCCTGTACTTTCCGGGTATGTGATCGTGATAACGAACCATTGCTATATCTTCTCTAAATTGTAAGTAATGGGCAAAAGACCGTTCCAGGACACCCCAATTTTCAATTTTTTTGCACCTTTAAAAACGACTAAATTTATCAATTTAGGTCATTATTTCAGGTTTTTAAGACCTAAATTCATGAATTTAGACCGTTCCAGGACACCGTAACATTCAAAAAATGATATTTTTAAAAACGACATAAATTCATGAATTTGAACCCTTTTTCAGGTTTTTAAGACCTAAATTCATAAATTTAGTCCATTTAAAAAGTACCATTTTTTGAAAAATCGGTATCTTTAAAAACGACATAAATTCATGAATTTTAACCCTTTTTCAGGTTTTTCATAATTCATAAATTTAGGCGTTTTTAAAAATACCCAATTTTTCAAATTTTTCAAAATCTCAAAATTTGAGAATTACAATTTTCACCCCCAAAATCATGACCGTTCCAGGACACCGAAAAAATCAGAAAAGTTAAGAATCTCAAAATTTGAGAATTACAATTTTTACTCTTAAAATCATGACCGTTCCAGGACACCGAAAAAATCATAAAAGTTAAGAAACTCAAATTTGTGATTATGACATTTTACTCCCAAAATCATGACCGTTCCAGGACACAACATCAGAAAAATTGGTATTTTTAAAAACGTCTTTTAAATCCATTTTCAGGTTTTTAAAATATGAGATAACTAAAATTATGTGTTTAATAATATTTCTTTAAAAATGGAAGAAACAAAAGTGGATGAAACAAAAGTGGAAGAAACCGCAAGAATATATCCTTCGTTATCACAGTTAAAAATAAGTGAATTGAATAAAGAAAAACACAACGATAGAATACGCTATATGAAAGATAAGGAATCTCAATTATTATTAAGATTAGAGCATTATAAAGAATTAAGAAAGAGATAGTCTAAAGTTAAGAATGTAACACAAGGAATTGGCATATTCTTAACAATAAGTTTAGGTGCTTTAACAATTGTTATATCTTCAGGTGTTTTAGTAATTCCAGTAGTTGCTACTGCTTTAACAGGTACGGGTGTTTTTACAACTTCACTTGTTACAATGTTAGATAAATCTTTAATTACTAAGAAACGAAAATCATTAAAAAATAAACATTCACACGTTAAAGAAGTTTATGATAAACTGCATTATTACTTTCAAAGAGTATGTGATGATAATGTTATTACGCTAGATGAGATTGAAAAATTTGATCAAATAGCTAATGAAGTAAATCAAATATCATTTCAATTACAGACAGAAAAAGTTCATGACAAGAATAAACAGGACGGCAAAATTTCTATTGATGGTAAAATTTCTAATGAAGAAAATGATAAAGTTTTTTTAGAAGAACTAAAAACTTTATTAAACAAAACTTAAAACGAAAAGATGTCAGACAACAAAGCAATAAAAAAATAATTTGTTCAGTAAAATGTTTTTGTTGTATTCCAATGTTACCACAAAATTCAAATATTATATTTTAAAAATGGATAAAATTTAAGCTGATAATGATAAAAGAATCCAACAATTAGATGAGTTAATAAAGCAAAAAATATTATGAAAGAAAATCATGCTCAGCATAGAATGATAAAAGCTGGTATTAAATCTGATATGTTTGAAAAAATGCAGCAGACCGAGCAAGTAAAAACTGATTTTGAAAAAACTATCCGATCATTTAAAAATCTTGAAAAAGAAATTACAAATAATAATAATAAACAAATTAATATGATTAGATGACTATGGATTACTAGAATCAAACATTAATAAGAAATTACCAAAATCTATGCAATTTGAACATTCTATTTCATTTATAGATGGAAAAACAATACCTAGATTTTATCTCGGACAAAAAGAAATATTTCCACAACCTTTTCGAGGTTTAATTTTTTCACCAGATAAATATCCTTTTAATTTAGATAGAAATTTTGTTGATCTTTTAAGAGGAACAGATTTAAATAATTATGCTGTAGAAGATCTCATAAAATATAAAGCTATGTTAGATAGAGTTGGTGCAGTAAATTCTCTTAGACCTTATAAACAATTAGAAAACTTATTATCAACGGGAGTTAAAGTAGGAAAAGGTTTTAAAACTGAAACAACTGTATTCTTACCAGATGATCCACAAGAATTACTAAATAGATTAAACATTTTAATATCTGCAATAAAAGAAGGACATAATTCTAGTTTCAATGAAATTCATGCTATATTGAAAAGACTGTTAGAAAAGAAGATTATAAATGAAGAGGATTATAAAAGTATAACGAATCGAAGGTTCTAGGGCCTCGCCCGTAGCTGAAATATGTTGTTGTTTTTAATTTTTTATAAAAAATATTTATTCAAAATTTTAACCAAATAATGTCTTCGAAAGAATTATCATCAGCAGATTTAGACAAAATTAATAATCATTTAGAAAATCTAACAGAGATTTTGGGTTCATCAAAATTTAGTACGACGTTAAAAATTATAACAACTACTTCATCACACACTTGTAATTTAGAACCCATTCTACATTTGGAACAAAATAAAAATTATCAAATTGCATTGACTAGTTTCTCCACATTTAACACTATTCAAAATGTTATAAAAGATGTGAATGATCAATTTAGATATTCTACTGATAAAGGCAAAACGTGGAAAGTGCTAACTTTTCTTCCT